>WAAF01006085.1:120349-186618 GCA_013400475.1 Tricholaema leucomelas
ATGGAAGCTGCAGCACAGCAGGTTCCAGCTCAGCACAAGGGGGAACTTCTTGACTGGAAGGGTCCCAGAGCCCTGGCACAGGCTGCCCAGAGAGGTTGTGGAGTCTCCTTGTCTGGAGCCTTTCCAGGCCTGTCTGGATGTGTTCCTGTGTGCCCTGAGCTAGCTTGGATGGTCCTGCTCTGGCAGGGGGTTGGACTGGATGAGCTCTTTAGGTCTCTTCCAACACCTGACACCCTGAAGGCCTTGAGCAAGCTGTGCTGGTGGGAGGTGTCCCTGCCCATGGCAGGGGGTTGGCACTGGATGATCTTTGAGGTCCCTTCCAACCCATCCTGTGATTTGTGGAGTGGGAGAGGAGAGGCTGCAGTTACCTGTGTGTGATCCCACCTGGCCTGCAGGCATCAGCCCACAGTGCTGGAGCTGTGCCTTGCCCTCGTGCTGCTGGGGGCTGGGAGTGAGGTCTCTGGTTTGAAGCCTGAGGCTGACACAGCGAGGGAGAGCACAGCAGGGCTGCAGAGCAAGCCCCAGAGCCTGCTCTGGCTTCTGTCATCTGTCAGCAAACTGACTGCTGGCAAAGCTCACCCACAGAGGGAGGCTGATGGTGTGGGGAGGGAAGGAGGAGAACATTCTAGGCAGCCTCTCCCACAAAATCTCTAACCAAGGGATTTTTCCTTCCACTGCTGTTTGGCTGTTGGCTCAGTGCAGGCACAGGAGTGCTCCCAGTGCCAAAGCTCCTCTCCAGGCCTCTCCTGCCCTGCCCTGCTGGCTCTCAGCACCTTGAAGATGCTCCTCAGACTGTGTCCCCCTGACGCTGCTGAGGAGCACCTTGACACTGTGTCCTCCATGGCAGCTCAGGGAGGATCTTTGTCCTCTGACAGTGTGGGACTGGCCCTTGTGTGCTTGGGAGAGGAAGTTAAAATAAGAGAATGGCCTGCAAAGGCTCATGAAAAGCAAGCTTGGAACCAGGAGAGGGAGACTGGGACTGCAGAGGAGAAGATTCTTTACACTGAGGGTGGGGAGAGCCTGGCCCAGGCCGCCCAGAGAGGTGGTGAATGCTCTGCTGCAGGTCAGGGTGCTTGGGGCTCTGAGCAACCTGCTCTGGTTGCAGATGTCCCTGCTGACCACAGGGGGTTGGATTGGATGAGCTCCAGAGGTCCCTTCCCACCCAAACCAGCCTGGGCTAAGATCAAGGTTAAAAGCTTGGCCAAGCCTCAGTCACTGAGCAGTTTTGGGACTGCAGGGGAGTGAGGCCTGGGCAGATTTGCCTAAGGGACTCCTGCAAGGCTGAAATGGGGTAGCAAAGGATCTAACACAGTGGGTTCTGTTAATTCCCAGCACTTGCTGGCCTCTGAGCAGGTGTATGGACTCTTGTGGGGTCCCATCAGTTGGCTCCCATTTATCACTGGAGGTGGTGCAGGAGAATCAAACTGGAAGTGCCTGCACATGGGACACTTCCACCAGTAAGGCTCAGAAGGGACTCAAGACTTGCCATGAGCAGGTGCAGGATAAGCTGTCTCCAGAGGGACTTTTCCATCCCTCTGAACTATCAGGGGCTTGGGAAAAGTGGAGTGCTTTGGGTTTTTAACACTAGGATTTGGAGTCTTCTTCTGTCCATCTGCCTCTGAGCCCTGCCAGGTGCTGGTTTGTGTCCCAGTCGAGCAGGGTGGTGCTTGGAAGGGGCTGTCCTGGGTGCAATGCTCTTGAACACCTTTGTCAGCCACATGGGCAGTGGCACTGAGGCACCCTCAGCAGGTCTGCTGGTGACACCAACTGTGAGGTGAGCTGGGCTCACTGAAGGGCAGGGATGGCATCCAGAGGGATCTTGACAGGCTGGAGAAGTTAGGGCAGTGCCAGCTGCAGGAGGTGCAACAAGATAAAGGGCAAGGGCCTGTGGCTGGGTTGGGTCAGGTCCAGGCACAGATCCAGGCTGAGTGCTGAGTGGATTTGGAACAGCCCTGAAGAAAGAGACTTGGGGGAGTTGGTGCTGAGAAGCTGCCAGGAGCCAGCAGTGCCCTCCTGCAGCCCAGCAGGCATCTGTGAGCTGGCTGCAGCCAGGGCAGTGTGGGCAGCAGGGCAGGAGAGGGCATTGTGCCCCTTGGCTCTGCTCTGCTCAGACCTCACCTCCAATCCCGCCCCCAGTGCTGCTGTCCCCAGCAGAAGGACACAGAGCTGTGGAGTGAGGCCAGAGGAGGCCACAGAGGTGATGGCAGGGCTGGAGCAGCTCTGCTGTGAGCACAGGCTGAGGGAGCTGGGGGGGTGCAGCCTGCAGAGGAGAAGGCTCCAGGGGGACCTCAGAGCTGCTGCCAGTGCCTGAAGGGATCCTGCAGGAAGGCTGCAGAGGGACTTGTGCTGAGGGGGTCTGGAGGCAGAACAAGGGGAATGGTTTGGAGCTGAGGCAGAGCAGGGTTAGAGTGGAGCTGAGGAAGAAGTTCCTCAGTGTGAGGGTGGGTTGGAGCCAGCTGTGAGTTGGTCTCTTCTGCCTGTTATCAGGTGATAGAAAGAGAGACAATGACCTGAAATTGTCCTAGGGGAGATTGAGGTTGGCCATGAGGAACAATATCTTCAGTGCAGGAGTGGTCAGGGATTGGCACAGGCTGGCCTGGGAGGTGGTGGAGTCCTCATCCCTGGAGGTGTTCCAGGAACCTGTGGCCATGGCACTGTGGCTGTGGTTCAGTGGCCATGGTGGTGTTGGGTTGTTGATTGGACTCAGTGATCTTGGAGGGCTTTTCCAACTGAAACAGTTCTGTGATTCTTTAGCTCCTGCTGTTTCCTTCTGGAGGTCAGGGCCCCACTGTGTCCCTTGTGTGTGGACAGCTTGTCCCCAGCTGTGTGGAGTTCTGCTGGGTGGCTTGTGGCTGATTGCTGTGGCACTGCACAGTGCTCGGTGCTTGTGCCCACCGAGGGGCTTGGGGGTCTGCATTTGACTGTCATGGAGAAAGGCAGCAGAGCTGGTCTGGAGGACAGAGAGGAGCTGCTGAGGGCACTGAGGTTGTCCAGCCTGGAGTAAAGAGAGACAGGGAACTGCTGGGGAGAATGCAGTGAGGGCTCCAGAGATGCTGAGGGGCCTGGAGCAGCTCTGTGAGGAGCAAAGGCTGAGAGCCCTGGGGCTGAGAGCCTGCAGAAGAGCAGCCCCAGAGGGGAACTGAGCAATGCTCAGCAAGAGCTGAAGGAGCTGTGGGGAGCAAGAGGCTGGGGCCAGACTCCTGTCAGTGGTGCCCAGGGACAGGACAAGGGGCAGGGGGGCACAAAGTGTAACCCAGGAGGTTCCAGCTGAGCAGGAGGAGAAACTCCCTTGGTGTGAGGCTGCTGGAGGGGTTGTGAAGTCTTCTTGTCTGGAGAGATTCCAAACTCCTCTGGATGCTGTGCTCCTGGGCAAGCTGCTGCTTCAGCAGGGCCATTGGTAAGAGGCCTCTGGAGATGATCTCATCCAACCCTCCCTGTTTAACCGCAGCTCAGGAGGTGCCTTGGGGCACTCAGTGTCTGCCGTGGGAAGCAGTCAGGTGCAGAGCCTTTGCAGCTGCCTCTCCTTGAACTCCTTGGAGTGAGCAGCAGCAGTTGGAGGGCTGGTGCTGTGCTTTGGGTCTCTTTCCTTTAGGCCTCCACCTTTCCATGTGAGCTAGCCCAGGCAGGAGCAGGACTTGCTGCCAGGGCTTTCCCAATGCCCAGCCCCTGGCACTTTGCTGCCCACCAGAATTGGCTGCTGCAGCAGCAGCAGAGCTCTGCAGTGATGGGAAGCAGTTCCACACCCCCACAGCTCCACAGCCTTTCTGTTTCCTGAATTCCAGGGCCCTGAAGTCATGCTGCTGCTCTCAGGAATGTGTTGGGGAATGCACAGCACATGTTGCCACAGGGATGTTGTGGCCAGATGTGGCCCCACAGACCCCACATGTCCCATTTCTCCTGTTCTTTGTGTGAGAGGGCCCCTCGTGGTGACTGGGAGAGGAGGGCAGCATCTCCTTCGCCCCCTCTTTTGGCCTGAAAGCTTCAGAAGTGGCTGGTTTGGAGGCAATAGAGCAGCTCCTGAGACTGGCAGAGGAGCTGGTGAGGGGTTTGGAGAGCAGGACTGGTGAGGAGCAGCTGAGGGATGTGGAAGTCTGGAGAAGAGCAGGCTGAGGGGAGAGCTCATTGCTCTCTGCAGCTCCCTGAAAGGAGGTTGCAGAGAGGTGGGGGTTGGTCTCTTCTCCCCAGCAGCAGGTAATAGGACAAGAGGAAATGGCCTGAAATTGTGCCAGAGGAGGTTCAGGTTGGCCATGAGGATCAATTTCTTTGCTGTGAGAGTGGTTGGGGACTGGGACAGGCTGCCCAGGGAGGTGGTGGAGTGCCCATCCCTGGAGGTGTGGAAGAAATGAGTAGCTGTGGCACCTGAGGGCGTGGGTTAGTCATGGAGGTGTTGGGTGGAAGGTTGGACTTGGATGATCTTGGAGAGCTTTTCCATCTTAGTGATTCTGTGAATTTGCTTTCTCAGTGTCCGAAAGAAAGGAGAAGTCACTGGGGAAGGAGTGGAGAAGTTTCCTGTGGGGCATGGCCAGCAGAGCAGGGCAGGGGTTTCTGCAGTGCTGGGCACCAGAGGGTGATGGCATGGCCAAGCACTGCCCTGTGATGGCTGCAGACAGGCAGAGCAGGCAGGGAGCAGCTGCAGGGCTGTGAGTCTGCCTCGGCCCCAGCTCTGCCTCCTACCGCCGCTGGCAGTGGGAGCTGCTCCAGAGCAGCCAGGCTGGGGTTGGGGAGGAGGCAGCAAAGTGCTGCCCTCTGTGCAGTGAGTGAGAGGGCTCCTCCAGCTGCACCACCAGCAGCAGGCACTGCTGAAGCTTAGGATGTCAGGAGAAGCAAGTTCCATCCCTCCTCATGCCCTAGGAGTCTTCTGAAGGGTGGTGGGGAGCAAGGCAGCGGTTCTGGAGCGTGAGGTGAAGCACCACAAGAGGGGAATGGTTTGGAAGAGGCTTTTGGCTTTCTGCACTCAGCTTTAAACCTGTGGGCTCTGAGGTGCATGCTGAGGGATTCTGCAGGAGCAGGAGGGTGGTTTGTAACCACCAAGTGAGCACATTGGACCAAAGGGGCAGGAGCTGCCACTGCACCCAGGGGGTTCAGCTGTCCCTGAGGACATGCTGTGCACTGAGCAGATCAGGGAGTGATGGACTCATGGAATGCTTTGGGCTGGAGGGGACCTCAAAGCTCATCCATCTCCAACCCCCTGCCATGGGCAGGGACACCTCCCACCAGCACAGGCTGCTCAGGGTCTCACCCAGCCTGGCCTTCAACACCTCCAGGGAGGAGGCATCCACAGCCTCCCTGGGCAACCTGTGCCAGTGTTTCCCTACCCTCACTCTCAAGAATTTCTTCCTCATCTCCAGTCTCAATCTGCTCTCCTCAAGCTTCAATCCATTGCCCCTCATCCTAGCACTCCAAGCCCTTGCTGCCTCCCAGGCTAAAGGATGCAGTGCCCAGGGAGCAGAGTAGCCTGTGCATGTATGGAGACCCCACTGTGGAGCCATGAAGTTGCTGGCAGCTGTGTTTGGTGATCCCTCATCAGTTCCTCACAGCACAGAGCTGAATTCTCAGCATCCTTCTGCTCAGAGACTTTGACTTTTGGGTGGCTGGGTGAAATCCAAACCAGACTGTACTAGCTGCAACTTGTTACCATCTGGTTCTTTGCCTGAAGTGGAAAGAGTTTTGTGGTCTCAGTCTGGTCCTCAGAAATGTCACCATGGCTGAATTAGTGTTTGTAATAGCAGTGAGACATTCCTCAGGGCCTTCAGGCCTGGGGCTCTGTGCCAGGCAGCCTGTCTGCCTGCCATCTGTGCCATCATCAGAGGCAAGCCCCAAGCCCCTCTTTATTAGCTTGGATCCTTCATGCAGGAGTCAGGATCCTGTTACAGTCATGATTCATGGATTGATTGAATGGGTTGGGTTGGAAGGGACCTCAAAGATCATCAGTTCCAGCTGTCCTGCCACCTCCCACCAGCACAGGTTGCTCCACCTCATCCAGCCTGGCCTTGAGCACCTCCAGAGAGGGGACATCCACAGCCTCCCTGGGCAACCTGTGCCAGTCTCTGTACACCCTCACTGTGAAGAATTTCTTCCTCATCTCCACTCTCACTCTCCCCTCTCCCAGCTCACAGCCATTGTCCCTCATCCTGGCACTCCCAGCCCTTGTCCAAAGTCCCTCCCCAGCTCTCCTGCAGCCCCTTCAGGCACTGCAAGGCTGCTCTAAGGACTCCTGGAGCCTTCTCTTCTCCAGGCTGAACAGCCCCAACTCTCCCAGCCTGTCCCCTCAGGGGAGGTTCTCCAGCCTCTGATCATCTTCATGGCCTCCTCTGGACCCTCTGCAGCAGCTCCAGGTCCTTCTTGTGCTGGGGGCCCCAGAGCTGGAGGCAGTGCTACAGGTGGGGTCTGAGCAGAGCAGAATCCCCTCCCTGTGCTGCTGCTCTCCCTGCTCTGGCTGCAGCTCAGCACACAGCTGGCTCTGGGCTGCCAGTGCCCATTGCTGGCTCCTGGGCACTTTGTCACCAACTGACACCCTCAGGTCCTTCTCCTCAGGGCTGCTCTGGAGCCACTTCACCCAGTTGTGCTTGGGTTTGCCCTGGCCCAGCTGCAGCACCTTGCATGTGGCCTTGTTGAACTGCATGAGGCTTGGGCTCACCTCTCCAGCCTGTCCAAGTCCCTCAGTGCTTCTCTGCCATCTCTCCCAGGCCACTTCAGGGATGAGCTGCTTTAACCAGGTGAGGTTTATTAACAGATGGGGAAGGGAGGAAGGATGGCATCGAATCCTGACCTCACCTGACTGAAAAGGGGGCACCATGGGACACCATGGCACTTTGTGACATGATTCAGTGGCCATGGTGGTGTTGGGTTGATGGTTGGACCTGGTGAAGGCTTTTCCAACCCAAACAATTGTGTGGTTCTGTGGCAGCCAGGCTGTGGTGGCTGCTGGCTCCCTGTGTTGGAGGCAGCCAGCACTGGGCATTGTTGCTCACAACTCACACATCTGTCATCAAGGCACAGAATTGCTCTGGTTGAAAGAGAGCTTTGAACTTCATGGAGTCCAACCCTGAGCCCAGCACTGCCAGGCCACCACCAAACCATGGCCCTCAGCACCACATCCCATGGCTTTGAAACCTCTCCAGGGATGGGAGCTGCACCACTGCCCTGGGCAGCCTGGGCCAGGCCTTGACAGTCCTCAAGGGAAGAAATTGTTCCTCATGTCCAATCTGAACCTCCCCTGGTACACCTTGAGGCTGTTTCTTCTTGTCCTTGTGCTTTGGTGGGGCCTTGAGCAACCTGGTCTGGCAGGAGATGTCCCTGCCCTGGCAGGGAGTTGGAACTGGCTATGTTTAAGGTCTGTGCAAGCCAAAGCAGGCTGTGGCTCTGTGATTGCTTGTCATGGAGCTCACTCATTCTGACCTTGCAGGACTGCAGCTGGAGATTTGAAACTGTAAGTTGTTTAATGGCTGATCAATCCAGGAGAGGAGTAATCTTCTTTTGGCCTTTGTCTTAAAGACCTGCTGCAAGTGCTGCTGGACTCTGGGGCTTCTAATAGGATTAGAGGGGGTTTGATGGGGTTAATGGAGCTGGAGGTGTTTGCTCATGGAAGGGGTTTGCTGCTTCTGCTTTCATTGCTCTGCTTTTTACCTCATTGCTTGAAATCTGAGCAGGTCACAGCTGGAAATGTGAAGGCTTGTGGGGTTCAGGGTGCTTTTCACAGAATCACAGTGCTGGGGTTGGAGGCAGCTCTGGAGTCATCCAGCCCAACCCTGCTGCCAAGGCAGGGTCACCTAGAGAAGGTCACACAGGGAGCATGTCCAGGTGGGTTTGGAATGTCTCCAGAGACTCCACCACCTCTCTGGGCAGCCTGCTCCAGGGCTCTGTCACTCTTCAATCCAAGAAGCAACATCTTAAGTTGAGATGGAAGTTCTCCTGCTCCAGTCTGTGCCTGTCACCCCTCACCCTGTCACTGGGCACTGCTGACCAAAGCCTGGCCCCATCCTCCTGCCACCCACCCTTGAAGTTTCGATCAGCACTGATGAGCTCCCCCTCAGGCTGCTGCTCTTCTCCAGCCTCCACAGCCTCAAATCTCTCAGCCCTTCCCTGGCATAGAGCTGTCCCAGGCCCCTCAGCACCTTGTTTTCAGTTGCATGTGAGTAGGAAAGGAGAAGGGAACTTGAGGGGACTTTGGGGTCCCTTCCCCTTTCTGCTGAGTGTGGTTTGATCTAGCAGGGCTGAGAGTGACTTTTCCCTGCAGAGTGCAAATGTCCTGGCCCTGGGCACCACTGACCACAGCCTGGCCCCAGCCTCCTGCCACCCACCCATCAAGTATTGATCAGCATTGATGAGATCCTCCCTCAGGCTGCTCTGCTCCAGTGCCCTCAGCATCTCTGAGTAGGGATGTTCCATCTCATGGGTGTCTTCTGGTCTGGGGAGGGCAGCTGGGTGTGGGAGCTGTAGAAGGGAAGATCTGGAGTGGTGAGGAGGGCTTCAAATGCTGATAGATGCTCTTAAGTTGTGATAGGACAAGAGGAAGCGGCCCCAGGCTGCACAGGGGAGGGTCAGGGTGGATACTGGGAACAGTTTCTACCTAGGAAAGTCTCCCAGGCACTGGGACAGGCCACAGGGAGGTGGTGGATTCCCCATCCCTGGGGGGATTTAAGACACATGGAGGTGGTGCTGAGAGATGTGGTTTAGAGCAGGGGAGGGACTGTGGGTAGCTGGACTTGAGCTCAAAGGTCTCTTCCAAGCTCAGCACTTCGATGCTTCTAAGCTTAATAATTCTTTAAGCCTGGAGACAATTCCATTCCAAAAAGCAGGAGGTAGGTGAGGTGGCTGAAGGAGTTTGAATATTCAAGCAGCTAAGGAGCAGACAGAGCCTTCAGCTCTGGTCTGTAACAAGTGATGGGCAGAAATGGCAGAAATGCAGTCTGAATTTACCAGGTAGGGCTGCAAAGGGCAGGCTGAAACACAGGTGGTGCCCCCTGCACTGCTCTGTTCTGCTCAGACCCCACCTGCACTGCTGGGTCTGGCTCTGGAGCCTCCAGCACAAGGACATGGAACTGTTGGAGTGGATCCAAAGAAGCCATGAAGATGATCAGAGGGCTGGAGAACCTCTGCTGTGGAGAGAGACTTCAGAGCTTTTAATTTCATGGAAGAAGAGAAGGGTTTTGGTTGCAAAAGCCCCAAAGTTGATCAGAGGTCTGGAGAGCCTCCCCTGTGGGGACAGGCTGGGAGAGTTGGGGCTGTTCAGCCTGGAGAAGAGAAGGCTGCAGGGAGACCTCGAAGCATCCTTGCAGGGCCTGAAGGGGGTTGCAGAGAGGGGAGGGACTTTGGACAAGGGCTGGGAATGACAGGATGAGAAACGATGGCTTTGAGCTGGGAGAGTGAGAGTGAGAGTGGAGATGAGGGAGAAATTGTTGAGAGTGAGGGTGGGGAGAGACTGGACAAAGGCTTGGAGTGATGGAATGAGGGCCAGTGGCTTTGAGCTGCAAGAAGGTGGATTGAGATCAGCCATGAGGAAGAAATTCTTCCCCCTCAGGGTGGTGAGACACTGGAACAGGTTGCCCAGAGAAGCTGTGGATGCTCCAAGCCTGGGAGTGTGGAAAGCCAGGCTGGATGGGGCCCTGAGCAAGCTGATCTTGTGAGAGGTGTCCCTATCCGTGGCAGGGGGTTGGAGCTAGATCTTAAAAGTCCCTTCCAACCCAACCCATTCTGTGGTTGCCTAAGTTGTGAGCCCAGGTAGGAGCAGTCCTCACAGCCCTCGTCCTGCCGTGGGTTCCTGCGGTGGGAGCTGTTCTGTTCTGCTCCCTGTGTGCCTGGGGGGGAAGATGCTGTGCTCTCCATGCTGCTCTGCAGCTGCTGCTGTCAGGAATAGCCCTGGCCTGGCTCAGAGACTTCCTGGCCCATCCACCCTGGGTGGTTGTGGACAGGAAAGCTCACAGGAGGTGCCTTGGCCACAGGACACATCCTGGATGCGGGAGCTAGCGGAAGAGTTTGCTTCTGGCTGCTGCTTCTCTTGTGGATCAAAGCAGGTTCTAAATTGCCAGCAGCTCCTCCTTATGGGGCTGCAGCAGGAAATGCAGCTCCTCTAGCTGCATCAAACACTCCAGAGCCCTCCTGCAGCACTCTTCCCTGCACCTTTACTGTTCTCACCACCACATGGACAGGGCCTTAATTTGGTGCTCTTCAGCTTTCACCACTTCCTGAGCCACATTTTTCTTCCTGATGTAAAGACCCCAAAACAACAGGAGGCAGCTTACCAACTCCTGATGTTTAGTAGAGTTTTGCAGGTGACACCAAGCTAGGAGCAGGTGTTGGAAGGTAGGAGAGCCCTGCAGAGGGACCTAGGCAGGCTGGATGGGTGGGCAGAGGCCAATGGGATGAGATTGAACAAGGCTAAATGCAGGGTTCTGTACTTTGGCCACAACAACCCCAAGCAGCACTACAGGCTGGGGACAGAGTGGCTGAGAGCAGCCAGGAAGAAAGGGACCTGGGGGTGCTGGTAGAGAGGAGCTGAAGATGAGGCAGCAGTGCCCAGGTGGGCAGCAGAGCCAATGGCATCCTGGGCTGGCTCAGGAGCAGTGTGGGCAGCAGGACAAGGGAGGTTCTTCTGCCCCTGTGCTCAGCACTGCTCAGGACACACCTGGAGTGCTGTGTCCAGTTCTGGGCTCCTCCATTGCAGAGAGATGTTGAGGTGCTGGAAGGTGTTGAGAGAAGGGCAGCAAGGCTGGGGAGGGGCCTGGAGCACAGCCCTGTGAGGAGAGGCTGAGGGAGCTGGGGGTGTGCAGCCTGCAGAAGAGGAGGCTCAGGGCAGAGCTCATTGCTGTCTGCAGCTCCCTGCAGGGAGGCTGTAGCCAGGTGGGGTTGGGCTCTGCTGCCAGGCAGCCAGGGACAGAAGAAGGGGACCCAGGCTGAAGCTGTGGCAGGGCAGGTTGAGGCTGGATGTTAGGAGGAAGTTGTTGGCAGAGAGAGTGATTGGCATTGGAATGGGCTGCCCAGGGAGGTGGTGGAGTGGCTGTGCCTGGAGGTGCTGAAGCCAATCCTGGCTGGGGCACTTAGTGCCATGGTCTGGTTGGTTGGCTGGGGCTTGGTGCTAGGTTGGACTGGATTTGCTTGGAGGTCTCTTCCAACCTGCCTGATTCTATGATTCTAAACAATTCCTCTTCTGCTTTTCCTCTTTGACCAATCCCTTCTGTTCCCTGCACTTTGCTGGATGTTTTCTTGCATGGTTCCAGAAAATGCATCCCTTGGAAACCAGCACAGCATGTCCCAGAGGCAGCACAGAGGCCAGGCTCCACCTGCTCTGCATTTTGATCATCTGGAGGGCACAAAACCCCCCTGCAGCCAGATCAAACTCTGCTGGAGCAGCCCTTGGATTGCTGCAGTCAGTCTGCTTTTGGCTGTTGGGTCAGTCTGGAGGCACTGCAGCCGCCGGAGCTGTCCCACAGGGGGGAAGGTTTGAATCCCTGCAGTGTGGTTTGCTGCAAGCTGAGGTCTCAGTGTGCTGCTTGCACAGAGCATGCAGGGTTTGGTGGTTGTGGAGCAGTGCTCCACAGGTTGCAGTGGCTTGGAAGGGACTCTCAAAGCTGATCTTGTCCAACCCCTCTGCGGGCATGGAGGACACCTCCAGCTAGATCAGGCTGCCCAGGGGCGCATTGATCTTGAATGTCTGCAGGGCTGAGGCCTCGGCCGCATCCCTGAGCAACCTGTTGCAGTATTTCCACTTGTGACTCCTTGTGGGCTGCAGGGGCCATGCCCACGTTCTGCACAGAGCCCTCCTCAGGCCTCCATTAGAAAGCAGTCACTGAGCTGCTTTGAGCTGTCAGCAGTTGCAGTGGCATTTCTGGGCTGCGGTGCGGTGAGGTTGGAGCCTTGGACCTGGTTGCTGCCATGGACTCATCAAATGATTACAGTTGGCAAAGACCCAGAGGTCATCTGGTCCAGGTGCCTGCTCAAAGCATCTGGCTCATGTCCACTTGGGGTTTGAGGCTCCCCAAGGATGGAAATATCCTTAGGGACAGACAGGAGGTGACCAATTCGCAGAGCTTTGGTTGGGTTTTGGACTCAAACTTGTTGCTGCTCTTCTGACAGCAGCATGGAGCAGAGGTCTCAGCTTACCCCAGGCTGTGTTCTTGAGCACAAAGATTTGTCCTCAGAGTTAACCTTCTGCTGAACTGGGACAAGGGAAAAGCAGTTTGGAAACTCCAGGCTGTCTCTGCTGAGATTCACAAGTCTAAGATGGGATGGTACAGGAAACTTCTCTGCAAGGGCTCTCAAACCCTGGCCCAGGCTGCCCAGGAACGTTGAATCCCCATCCCTGGAGGTGTGAAAGCCACAGAGCTGTGGTGCTGAGGGCCATGGTTTAGCCCCAGCCTTGGTGGGGGTTGGAGAATGATTGGATTCATTCATTAAGGTCTTCTCCAGCTATATCCACTCTGTGATTCTTCTTCCAGCAGTGGAGATGTTATGAGCCAGCAGTGTGGTCAGGTGGCCAAGAAGGCCACCAGCATCCTAGCTTGGATCAGCAGGAGTGTGACCAGCAGGGATAGAGAAGTGATGGTGCCCCTGGACTGGTGAGGCCAGAGGCCACAGCCTGAGTCCTGGGGTCAGGCATGGGCCCCTCACTCCAAGAAGGGCGTTGAAGGGCTGGAGCAGGTCCAGAGAAGGGCACTGAAGTTGGTGAAAGGTCTGGAGAAGAGAGCTGGGGAGGAGCAGCTGAGGGATGTTGGATTTTGAGTCTGGAGAAGAGGGTACTGAGGGGAGAGCTCATTGCTCTCCAAGAGGAGCTGGAGCCAGGTTGGGGTTGATGTCTTCTCCCCAGGAACAAGTGACAGGAGGAGAGGAGATGGCCTGAAATTCTGCCAGGGAGGGTTAGGTGGAGATCAGGAAGTTTTCCTTTGCTGCAAGGGTGGTCAGAGACTGGCACAGGCTGCCCAGGGAGGTGGTGGATTCCCCATCCCTAGAGGTGTTCAAGAAACCTGGGGCCATGGTTTGGTGGCCATGGTGGTGCTGGGTTGGACTGGATGACCCTGGAAGGCTTTTCCAGCCCAAACAATTCTGTGATTCTCTGTTGGAATTTCTCACAAGCATGCACAGTACATCTGGAGTCCCTTTGCTATGGCACATCCCAATTCCCTCAATTCCATGATGGCCTTTGCTAAGCAGCCCAGGCTGGGAGCTGTGTGCTGCAGTCCAGGCAGGGCCTGGCACTGCAGGCTTGGTAGGAAGCCAAAGGAGATCCATCCTGGGCTTTACAGATGCTAGGAAGTGATCATCTGCAGGGGCTTTATCCCTGCCTCAGCCTTGCTTGAGAAGAGTTTGGACCTTTCTCTGTTGATGGACTTAATAAAGAAGTGTCTGTGGGAGGAGGACAGCCAGGAGCAGGAGCTGTGCCCACCCCAGCCCTGCACCGTGGGCATGGCCTTGGCAGTGTTGCTGAGCGCAGCTCCCTGCAGGGAGGCTGTAGCCAGGTGGGGTTGGGCTCTGCTGCCAGGCAGCCAGGGACAGAAGAAGGGGACACAGCCTCAAGCTGTGGCAGGGCAGGTCTAGGCTGGATGTTAGGAGGAAGTTGTTGGCAGAGAGAGTGATTGGCATTGGAATGGGCTGCCCAGGGAGGTGGTGGAGTGGCTGTGGCTGGAGGTGTTGAAGCCAAGCCTGGCTGGGGCACTGAGTGCCATGGTCTGGTTGGTTGGGCAGGGCTGGGTGCTGGGTTGGGCTGGCTGAGCTTGGAGCTCTCTGCCAACCTGCCTGATTCTATGACTCTGTGCCTCTCATTGCTGCTGGAGTTGCAGCTTGCACCAGGGGTGGCTGCACTCAGCAGCAGAGCTGCAGGTGAAATAATTGCAGTTCTTGTGTTAAAAACCCAGGGCAAGCCTGGGCTTAGACTCATGGAATGATTTAGGTTGGAAGAGACCTTTCAGATCATCCAGTCCAACCCAGCACTGCCAGGGCACCACCAAACCATGGCCCTCAGCACCACCTCTCCAGGGGTTTGAAACCCCTCCAGGGATGGGAGCTGCACCACTGCCCTGGGCAGCCTGGCTCAGGGCTCAACAGCCCACAAGGGGAGGCAATTGTTCCTCATGGCCAACCTGAGCCTCCCCTGGGGCAGCTGGAGGTTGCTGCTTCTTGTCCTGTCTCCTTGGGAGGAGAGCCCAACCCCACCTGGCTCCAGCCTCCTCTCAGGTAGCTGCAGAGAGCAATGAGCTCTGCCCTCAGCCTCCTCTTCTCCAGACTAACACCCCCAGCTCCCTCAGCTGCTCCTCCCCAGCCCTGCTCTCCAGACTCTTCTCTAACTCTCTTGCCCTTCTCTGGACCTGCTGCAGGTCCCCACTTAGCCACTTTCTGTCTGGCATTTACTCTCCAGCCTCCTGCTTTGTGCCCCCTCTGGAGTCAGGGGGATGGAGCTGAGGGGCAGGAGGGCCAGCAGTGTGTGTGCTGCTCTGCAGTGTGCTCTGCTTAAGCTGCCTTGGCCCAGGGCACAGGAAGCTTCGTTTCCTTCGCAGCCTTCCCTCCAGGGTCTGGGGGTTTGTACTCAGCAAGAAATCAGAGCCCTGGCTGCAGGGCTGGGGCTGCTTTCCTCCTCTGCTCCCTGCCTTGGCCTGCTCCAACCTGTGACACAGTGACACCAAGCCATAAAAAAGGTGTTGGGAGTGAAGCAGGGCAGGACCCTGAGACAAACTGCTGCAGGGGAGTGGAGAGAGGAGAGGTTGAGCCACGTCTGTGGGAGAAATGATTCCTTCTTCCTCAGTGCCTGAAGGGGCTCCAGGAGAGCTGGGGAGGGACTTGTGACAAGGGCTGGGACTGGCAGGATGAGGCACAATGGCTTTGAGCTGGAAGAAGGGAGACAGAGTGGAGATGAGGAAGAAATTGTTGAGAGAGAGGGTGGGGAGAGACTGGCACAGGTAGCCCAGGGAGGCTGTGGCTGCTCTCTGCCTGGAGGTGTTCAGGACCAGGCTGGATGAGGCCTTGAGCAACCTGTGCTGGTGGGAGGTGTCCCTGCCCATGGCAGAGGGTTGGAACTGGATGAGCTTTGAGTTCCCTTCCAACCTAAACCATTCTATGAATCACAGAATGTTTGAGTTGGAAAAGTCCTCCGAGATCATCCAGTCCAGCTACCAACCCAGCGCCACCATGGCCACTAAACCCTGTCCCCAAGTGCCATGGCCACACCTTTCTGGAACACCTCCAGGGCTGGGGACTCCACCACCTCCCTGGGCAGCCTGTGCCAATGTTTCTCCACTCCCATGGTGCAGAACTTCTTTCTGATGTCCAACCTCAATCTCCTCTGCTCCAGTTCCAAACCATTGTCCCTTGTCCTATCCCCTCAGGCCCTTCTGAACAGTCCCTCCCCAGCCTGTAGATCTCCTTCAGATATTGAAATGCAGCTCAGAGGTCTCCCTGGAGCCTTCTCTTCTCCAGGCCGGACAACCCTGACTCCCAGCCTGTCCCCATGGTGGAGGTTCTCCAGCCCTCTGATCATCCTCGTGGCCTCCTTTGGACCCTCTCCAACAGCTCCATGTCCTTCTTGTGTTAGGGGTCCCATGGCTGGCCACAGCCCTGCAGCTGAGGTCTCAGCAGAGCAGAGGGGCAGGATGCCCTCCCTTGCCCTGCTGCCCAGGCTGCCTTGGGTGCAGCCCAGCGCGGTGCCTGTGTCGGTGTAGCTGGGTGGTCACTGGGAGCCTGAGGATGTTCTTGCCCAAGGTCACTGCCACAGCAGTGTTAGCAGAGCAGCAAGCTCCTGAGTCACAGTCATGTGCTGGAGCTCCAGGACCGTTCCTGCTCCTGGTGTGTAACTCCAGTAAATAGAGCCCTGCCGAGCCCCTTCCCGGAGGCAGGGAGCTGATAGAGCTTAACCCTGCCCCAGCCTTCCTGCCCGGGCACTGGAGAGGTTTGTTCCCAAAGCCCCTTGCCAGCAGGAGCTGAGTGACTCAGCTCTTCCCAAAGCCAAGGTGTGGACTCTGCCAGCTGGTTCCCAGCGCGGGCAGTGCTGGGGGGGTTTGCTTTTGCAGCCCTGTTTGTGAACCAGCTGAGCTAAGAATAACTCTGGGCCTTTGTTTTGTTGCTGCTGCTGAGCTGAGCTGATTTTTGTGGAGTGCAGTCAGCAGCCCAAGGTGGGAGCTGCACAGAAGAGGGAGAGAAAGGGTTTTCCCCAGCAGCAGCAGCAGCACACAAACACACAACTGTTAGCTGCTTCCTCCTGGGAAGAGCCATCCCTGGAATCTGAAATCAGGGATTTAAAAGCTGTGAGGAATGCAAACTGCCTGAGAAGTGGAGCAGCTCAGCACCAGCCCTTCTGCTCCAGCCTGGGGTGCTGCAGCTGCCTGAGCTTCTGCACTTTCAGTGCTTCTGCAGCCATTCTTTTGTCCCTTGCCCCCTCCTCACCCATCCCTTCATCCCTTGCCCATCCCTTTGTCCCTCTCTCCACCCTCAGCATCTCAGCCCCACTGCATGATTGCTGCTGAGCCACTTGACACGGGAGAAGTGCCCCCTGGCAGAGGAAGGGATGGAGTCCTTCCCATCAGCTGGCTCCTGAAAGAGCAGAACAGGGCTGGGATTGACCCTGGTGGGTGTCCTGATAGTTCCTGTAGGCTGCCCTGCTCTCAGCTGTGAGCTCTGCATCTGCAGCACTTCAAAAGGCACTTTTTGCTCCTTCCGTTTTCTCCCCTCCGTTGTGGTTTGAAGGCAAACAGCAGCTGAGGCAAACCTCTCTGGAGTGGAGCTGCTGAGCAGGAGCAGTTGTGTGACGGGTGGGAAACATCTTCCTGGAGGTGATGTCTGCAGTGGGATTTGGGCTGTGCTGCGTCCTGGAGGCTGCAGATGGGAGCCCAGCACCTGGGGCTGTCTGAGGAGCTGCACTGACTGTCCATGCTCCCTTGCTTGTCACAGAATCCCAGACAGGTGGGGTTAGAAGAGACCTCTGGAGTCATCCAGTCCAACCCCCCTGGGCATCCAGAGCAGTTTGTCCAGGAGCACAATGGCTGGGGAGGGGTTGGAAGGAGACTCCACAGCCTCTCTGGGCAGCCTGCTCCAGGCCTCCAGCACCCTCACACCAAGGAAGTTTCTCCTCCTGCTCAGCTGGAACCTCCTGGGTTCCACTTTGTGCCCCCTGCCCCTTGTCCTGTCCCTGGGCACCACTGACAAGAATCTGGCCCCAGCCTCTTGCCCTCCACAGCTCCTTTATCTCTTGCTGAGCATTGCTCAGCTCCCCTCTGGGGCTGCTCTTCTGCAGGCTCTCAGCCCCAGGGCTCTCAGCCTTTGCTCCTCACAGAGCTGCTCCAGGCCCCTCAGCAGCTTCAGAGTCTCTCCTAGACTCTCTCCAGCAGTTCCCTGTCTCTCTTGACCTGGGGAGCCCAGAACTGGACCTGGGTCTCCAAAGGTGGCCTCACTAGGCAGGAGCAGAGGGCCAGGAGAACTTCCCTTGACCTGCTGTTGACACTCTTCATGCCCCCAGGGCACCCTTGGCCTTGGCCACAAGGACACAGCTTGCTGCCAGCTGACTCATAGGCACCCTTCAGCTGCTTCTGTTTTACCCTTGCTGTGCTTTTCCTCCTTCCTGCAGTTCAGAGTTCCCCCAGCACAGCAGATGGAACACTTGGTTGTGTCGTCCTGTGCTTGCCTCTCAGCCCTGCCTGTGTCAGGAGGGACATTGCTGTCACTGGGGTGGCTCCTTCACACTCCAGCCTGCCTGGCTCACATCTTTCTGCTCAAACTCCTCATTTCTTAGGCTTATCTGGAGCTGTCCTTCCTCTGCTCAGAGCTCTTCTGGCTTGGCTGAGTAATCTCACTGGTTTGGAGCTGAGTGAGGACTCTGCAGTCACAGCTTCACAGCTGATGTTGGGCTGGAAGAGACCCTCAGAGTTCATGTTCAACCCCGCAGGCAGCAGGGACACCTCCAGCTGGAGCAGGCTGCACAGGGCTACATAAAGTCTGACCTTAAATGTCTGCAGGGACAAGGCCTCAGGCACACCCCTGGGCAGCCTGTCCCAGTGTCTCCCCACCCTCACTGTGCAGAACTTCCTCCTGGTGTCCCACCTAAACCTGCCCTGCTCTGGTTTCAAACCACTGCTCTCTGTGCTACCCCCACAGGCCCTGCTGAACACTGTCAGGAAGTTGTGTCTGACTTGGCCTTTGCTTTGTTGTGTGTGAGTTCAGCCTGTAGCAGACCTGTTCCCCTGAGCCTGCAGGGGCACAGCACTGGATGTGTTCTCTTCTTGCTGAGATGCTGTGGGAGCATCAGGTCAGACCATCTGGGAAGAGGTCTCTGAAGTGAGTACTGGGGGTGCAAACCTGGACAGGAGCCAGCACTGAGCACTGACAGCTCAGCCCCAGCCTGTCCCCAGCAGCAGGGTCAGGGAGGGGATTCTGCCCCTCTGCTGGGCTCTGCTCAGATTCTTCCTGCAGTGCTGGGGCAGCTCTGGAGTGCTGAGCACAGCACAGACAGGGACCTGCTGGAGCAGGGCCAGAGGAGGCCACAGCAGTGCTGGCAGGGCTGGAAGGGCTCTGCTGTGAGGCCAGGCTGGGAGAGCTGTGCTTGTTCAGCCTGCAGAGGAGAAGGCTCCAGGGAGAGCTTCTGGTGGCCTTGCAGTGCTTGAAGGGCTGAGCAGAAGGCTGGGGACAGACCTTTTCTCAGGGCCTGTTGTGCCAGGCCAAGGGGTGATGGCTTGGAACTGAAAAAGGGGACTGAGAGCAGAGAGAAAGGAGAAATGTTTGCCCCTGAGGGTGGTGAGAACCTGGCCCAGGTTGCCCAGAGGTGGGAGCTGCCTCAGCCCTGGGAACATTCCAGGTGAGGTTGGTTGTGTCTCTGAGCAACCTGCTCCAGGTGCAGCTGTCCCTGCTGAGTGCAGGGGATTGGGGTGGATGAACTGTAAAGGTCCTTTCGGCCCAGATTAGTCTGGAGAACAGGGCTGGGGAGGAGCAGCTGAGGGACCTGGGGGCATTGAGCCTGGAGAAGAGGAGGCTGAGGGGAGACCTCCTTGCTCTCTGCAGCTCCCTGAAAGGAGACTGGAGCCAGGTGGGGTTGATCTCTTCTGCCAAGGAACAAAAGATAGGAGCATAAGGAGGTGGTGGAGTTGCCATCCCTGGAGGTGTTGAAGCCAAGCCTGGCTGGGGCACTCAGTGCCATGGTCTGGTTGGTTGGCCAGGCTGGGTGCTAGGTTGCACTGGGTGGGCTTGGAGCTCTCTTCCAACCTCCCTGATTCTATGACAAGAGGAAATTGCCTGAAATTGTGCCCAGGGAGGTTTAGGTTGGACATGAGGAACAATTACTGCCCTTGAGAGTTGTCAAGGCCTGGAGCAAAGAGTCTCTCCCAGAAAGTGTAAAGTGAACCCTGGGCACAAAGACTTCTCCCAGAGAAGTGTTCCATGGAATGGATTGGGTTGGAAGGGTTGGTTGGAAGTTGCAACCCCCTGCCATGGGTCCCTTCCACCAGCACAGCTTGCTCAAGGCCTCACCCAGCCTGGCCTTCAACACCTCCAGGCAGGAGGCAGCCACAGCCTCCCTGGGCAACCTTTGTCAGTCTCTCTCCGCCCTCACACTCAAAAATTTCTTCCTCATCTCCACTCTCAGTCTCCCCTCTCCCAGCTCACAGCCATTGTCCCTCATCCTGCCACTCCCAGTCCTTGTCCACAGTCCCTCCCCAGCTCTCCTGCAGCCCCTTCAGGCACTGCAAGGCTGCTCTGAGGTCTCCCTGCAGCCTACTCCAGGTTGGAGAAGAGAACTGCTCTTACTTGGGAGAGGGTCTCAGTGATACCAGTGGCTCCAGCTGTCCTTGGAAGGAGGTTCAGAGATGGCTTTTGGGGAGTCCAGTGTCAGAGGCCAGGCAATGCAGGCTTTGGTGCCATGGTGTTGTGGTGCCATGGCTCTTTGCTGTGTGTTCCACTGTGGCACTTGGGGATGTTCATAACTGGGTTAGGAACAAGTTCTGTCCTGCAGGAGTGGTCAGGGGAGACCTCGTTGCTCTCTACAGCTCCCTGAAAGGAGGCTGGAGTGAGGTGGGGGTTGGTCTGGCTTCTCCTTTGCTTCTCCCTCTCTTCTCCCTTTCTCCTCTTCTCCCTTTCTCCTCTTCTCCCTTTCTCCTCTTCTCCCTTTCTCCTCTTCTCCCTTTCTCCTCTTCTCCCTTTCTCCTCTTCTCCCTTTCTCCTCTTCTCCCTTTCTCCTCTTCTCTTCTCCCTCTCTCCTCTTCTCCCTTTCCCATATGAGAGGAAATGGCCTGAAATGGCACTAAGGAAGGTTTTGGTTGGCCCTGAGGAACCATTTCTTCGCTGCAAGAGTGGTCAGGCACTGGCACAGGCTGCCCAGGGAGGTGGTGGAGTCCCCACCACCATGGAGGTGTTCCAGAAAGGTGTGGCCATGGCACTTGGGGACAGGGTTTGGTGGCCATGGTGGTGCTGGGTTGAGGGCTGGACTGGATGATCTCAGAGGGCTTTTCCCACCCACACAGTTGTGTGACTGTGTTGGTGCTTTGGGTCCTTGGTGGAGAAGGCTTCTCTGCGTCGCTGTCACCTGTGTCGTCCTTACCCCTGTGAACTGCCAGTCCCTCCGATGAGGTGTTCTGCTCCTGCCCTGGAGGCTGAGTCATCCACCTCCCTCATTCTGATCTCCTTCTCTTGTCCCCTGGCAGGCTCCTTACCCCTCAGGACAGAATGCAGCTCCAACCACGTTGGTGTACCCTCAAGCCCCTCAAACAATGAACACGCAGCCTCAGACCCGCTCGCCGGTAAGGGACCCTGCGCTTTGCCTTCTCTTCTCTTCTTCCTCGTTTGGCTCTTTCTCTGTGTGTTTGTGTGTGTCTGTAGCACTTGGTCAGCTCTCTGGAAAACGTCTCCAGCTGAAGTGGAAGCACCTTCCAAGGGGCAGGTGCTGGGTGGTGCTTTCAGCCCTTGTCCTGCTAGGATGATGTGCCTCTGGAAGTGGCTTGGCAGGAAAGCAGCGCCGGAGGGGTTCTCGTCTAGGCTCAGATAGCACCGTGGGTTTTCAGCATGGTTGCTCTCAGGCTCACTGCATTGCAGAGTTCAGATCTGTTCCCAGACTCTTCCTCTTTACTTCAGGAGTGATTTTTTTTTTTTCCCTTTGGGGAAGTATTTGGTCAAGTGATGGACCAGAGCTCAGCAAACCAAAGCCCTTCTCTGCTCTCCCTTCGCTCTCCACTGGCCTCGGGCTTTACTCCCCCCTCACTGCCCAGCACCCTGTAGGTGCTCACACATCCCATGTAGAGCGTTTGAGTGCTCTCCTCTTTTTGTGGCAGGTCCCTTTTGCCTTCAGCTCTAGGATTGGTTGTCCTCCATAGTCTTTGTTTTTCAGTTGTGTGTATTGCAGTACTGCTCCGGTAGGACTTTGGCTCCCCAAACCAGGCTCTTTTGGAGGAGTTTCTGCTCCTAGTGCTTTTCCTCACGATGCTGGGAGAGACCTTCCCAGGGTGTCAGGATGTCCAGCTTCTGGAGGCATGATAGCCCCCATCAGGCTGTCTGAAGCCTCAGCCAAGGGAGCAGCAATCCCTGCACCTCTCGTGGGTCTGCGCCGGAACGCTCTGGGCTTACCTCCGGGCTCAGCACAGCCTTCCCAGCTCTCTTCTCTTTGTAGAGTGAGATGAACCCTGCTGAAAGCCTCCCAGACAGAACTCTTCTGATTGTCCACACAACAGCTACACACACAACACCTTACACCCCCCAGGCCAGCTTCCCACACCAACACCCCTACCTGCCTCCTGGAGGCTTCTGCTCCAGCAGGGTTAGATCCGAGGCCTGTTGACCTCTGCGGTGCTGAAGCAGCCAATTAACATCAGGTCGATGAAGGTTCTGTGCTGTGGACAGCTGCGAGTTTGTAACCAGCTCCTCCCCACACACCTCCTCACTGCCCCCTCCCGCAGTGCTGCCCCTGCTGGCACAGCCCCCTCTGTGCTCAGTAAGCATGGTCAGCTTTTGTCTCTTTCACTGTTGCCAAGCTCAGAAACTGACTTTTGGTACGGTTAGAAACTGGAGCAAAAACCTGACTGAAGAGCTGCATCTCTAAACCAGTTTTTTTGACAGCCCAGCAGAACAGTGCCAATACATTGCACAGACAACTGGAAGAGGAGGAAGGTTTTGGAACAGAGCCCGGTTTACAGGTCCCTGGCTGGAAGAGGCTGGATAAAATACTGCATTGTAAGCAATATAACAAACTGTCCTCCTTCTTGCAGGCCCATCCTGCCCACGGCACTGTTGTCATTTCTACCTTTTCTTTCTTTGGTTATTAATTATTATTATTATCGATTTATTTTCCCCACATCTCTATTTTTTCGTTGGCTGATGAGGAGACATGCACTGGTTTTGCTTCTTTGCTTTAAAAGCATGAGCACTCCCCTCCCCCTCCCCCCTTCCCCAACCCCGGCCCAGTTTCTGCCAGGTGAAGTGGCCACAGGAGGGCCGAAGTGTAGCTGGGAGAGAGGGTCTGAGCCGCTGTAGGGCAGGGCCCAGGGATGCTCAGCGCAGGGCACGGGCAGGAAATCTGGCTGCAGAACTCACCCAGTGGCAGGGACTTGTCCCCCTTTATCGAGGAAGAGTTTGCCTGCAGTTGTCAGCCACTTCTGCCTTGATTTTGAAGCTCTCCTGTGTGCAGTTTTGCCATTGCTCTGCTAGTGACCATTTCCACCCCCACCATGACTAAAAGCCACCCCCATCACATCTCATTCCACCTCCCCACCCCAAACCAAATGCAAGGTTGGTCCCGTCCCGACCTGCTCTTGCATTTTCTTCTGGGCTTGATTTACTTTTGTTGTTGTTGGTTTTTTTTTAATTTAATTCCTTTTATAATTGTCTTCTTTTTTTTTTAATTTTTTTGGTAACTGTTATTTTTGGTTGGTGGTGAGGGGAGGGTGAGGAGGGGCTGAGGAAGCTGGCAGGGTGTCCCTGCCGCCCCGAGGCTCCCGCAGCGCTGCCCCGCGGGTGACGCTGCCGGTGGGGGTAGGCAGGCAGGCAGGCAGGCTGCTGCACCACGGAGGCTGATCCCAACCCCTCCTGCTTCCTCCAGCAGCTGGAGCTTCCTCCATCCTGTTTCTGCATCCCAGGGCCATTGGTGATTGCACGGTTCAGGCTTTTCTGCTCCTTCTAGGGCAGCAGCAGCCTTTGCAATCTGAGTGGCTTCATGTTCCAGGCCAGGTTGGATGAGGCCTTGAGCGACCTGGTCTAGTGGCAGGTGTCCCTGCCTATGGCAGGGGGGTTGGAACTGGATGATCTTCAAGGTCCCTTCCAGCCCAACCCGTTCTATGGATCTGTCAATCTCTGTTTTCTCCCCGTTAGCATCGCAGCATCGCTCCCAGAGCGACAGTTTCAGCTCCAGCTGGGGGAAGGCAAAGGCAGGCAGAGTCGTTCAGCACGGCTGAGGTTATCCCTTCCCTCTTGCCCCGAGCTCCAGGTGATTTTAGCTCAAACTGTCCAATTCTAGATCTGCCCCAAACCCTCACCATCAGAGAGGGTGTTTGAGCCATCCCAAAGTGGCTGTTATCTGAGGGCCTCGAACTGTGCCAGCTCAGCATCGGCAGAGCCCCTGCCCCGTGGTGCCCAGAACAGTGGCAGGATCCATAGGGTGTGGGGGGCAGGGGAGTTGTGCCCAGTTTCAGAGGGAGTTTTCCTTTCCATCTCCTCCTGCCTTCAGCAGACAGAGGAAAGAAGCCCAGAGTGTGTTTAACCCGAGCCAGCAGTGACTACAGTTTGTTCTGTTGCTTACAGCTCCGCTAGCACTAAATCCTCTGACCTGGACTGCTTCAAAACCTTACAAATTCCAACCTCCATAGCCAGCAGTGACCAGCACAACACAGATCAGAAGGGCTTCCACTGACTTCCAGCCTTTGCTTTATTCCTTTTTTCTTGCAACACCTCTCACCACGGACTGGACTCCAGCTCCTTGAGCCATCAGCTTCCAGCTCCTGTCTTACACCCAGACGCAGGCTTTCCCGTGGAGCAGCGGCAGGAGGGCTCCCTCAGCCCCCAGACAAAGCAGCAGCAGCTTTTTGCACCCCACTGTTGTTCTTGTCGATTCGGTTTTTGTCCTTGCTGTGTGCCACGGAGCCTTCCAGGAGGAGCTTTGTTCCCTTCTCTCCAGCACAAGATGCTGCAGCTGGTTCTGAGGAGTTCTTGCTGAGAAGGACTTGAAGCACAATCGTCTCCCCAGACTCATCCATCCCCGTAGGACCAGCAGCACAGCCACCGTCCCTTCACACCCTGAGCCTTGGGAGGATGCTGGGGCTCTTTGAGGGCTTCTCTCCTGCTTTTGATACTGAAGTTGATGTTTTTAGCTCCGTAGGCTTACAAGATGCTTCCCATTTACCTTTCTTTCTTGAATGTAAGGCTTAGGAAGAACCGTCAAGGGTGGGAAACTCTTGCGTGCCTCAGTGCACGTCCTTCTTTGTCAGCTCTGGCACTAGGAATGGTCCATTCCTGCCTGTTTGCTCACTTCTGGAGGTGTTAATGGCTTCCCATCCGAGCGTCTCGATGAGGTGAAGGGAGGAGGAGCAGATAAACGCAGGTTTCAGTAGCCTCGTTCTTGGAAGCCTTAACTACGGGGGATGAAGTTGTTTGCCGGGGAGCAAATCAGCTGGAGCAGTGACTGGCTGCTCTGTGCTCCTCAGGGCTGAGGGGTAGGGCTGCCAGCCGGTCCCCAGCCGCTTTGTCTTCCTGAAAACCCTCTCTTCTTAAGCAAATCAGTAACTGGTAGGCAGTTCTGATCCCTCTTCTGAGGCAGAAAGGAAAGCAGTGAACCCTGGCGACTCCCTGTCGCAGAGGTGGGCTGCAGCCTGCGCTTCAGTACGTGCAGGGAGCTCCTGGGCCGGCAGAACCTGCAACAAGTGGGTAAAAGCCACCCCGGGATCTCCTGCCCTTGACTTCATTTAATTAGTGGAGCTGTTATCAGCAGATTTATCTGCTCTCGTCCTGGAGCTGTGCTCACTACACTGAGAATTAAGGCTTTAGAGGCCGAGCTGGGCTGCTGGCAGAGGCCACTTTGTCATCTTTCTTTTCCATTTCCTGCATTCGTTTTGATTTCTATTTTGACTCCCAGATACTTACTGGGACCTGCTTTGAGGGTTTACTGAGCATGTTCAGTCCTGCTCCCTCTGCTCCCTCTGCAGCTCCAGCCGGTGGGAAGCGCTTTAGGAAGCCGAGCGCGGGGCTGGCTCCCAGCCCCTGCCCTGCTCTGCTGCTGGTGCCTCCAGCTCCCTGGGGACATCACGGCGTGACCTCTCTCCTCTGCTTCTAGGGGAGGGTGACCAACCCACCTCCTAAAGAGGGTTCTGTTGGTGAGGGGGAAAGAAAGCTCTAGGCACTGTCCCTGCCTGCCTGG
Organism: Tricholaema leucomelas; assembly: GCA_013400475.1. NCBI lineage: Eukaryota > Metazoa > Chordata > Aves > Piciformes > Lybiidae > Tricholaema lacrymosa > Tricholaema leucomelas. The sequence continues at coordinate 145,644 of WAAF01006085.1, forward strand.
CTCTTAGCCACGAGTCTCCATCCTCTGCTCCCCCCAAAGGTTTGGAAGGGCTGAATCCAGCTGCTTGAACCATTTGCCTCCACCTTGAAACAGTAGAAACCCTTCACTGTTGCTTGTTTTAAGTTGGTTTTGTGGTTCGTTTGGGTTTGGTTTTAGCCCGGGCAGGGAGCAGGATGCCTCTGTCCATCACTGCCTGTAGAATGCTCAGCAGCTTTGGCTGTCCCTCCTGGCTCTGGAGCGGCACACGGTCCCCAGCAGACCTCAGCACCTGTCTGTCACTGTCCTGCAGCAAAGCTTTGGACTGGTTTTTGTGGTTGTTTGTCTTTGGTTTGTTGGTTTTTGGTTTGGTTTTGTTTCCCCCCTCCCCCCTCCTGGGTTTATTTTGGCATAGAGTGTGACGTTTTGGTTCCCTTGTGGTGTTTCTGACTCTTTGTGCCTTTCCTTTTGTGTTTGTTTCTTCGCCTTTCCTCAGTTTGCAGCGGGGCCTCGACCTGCCCATCACCAGGTACAGTACCTGCCCCTTCCTTATCACCCCCACTAACTGCCTGGGGACGGGGGGTGCTGCACCCACTAACCCACCCCCTTCCTGAGCCAGCCCTGGGGGTAGCTGCTAGCACCTGGCTACCTGCTGCTAACCAGCTGCCTGCAGCAGAGGCACCTGGGCAGGGCTCAGGCGGTGCCGCCGTGCTCCTTAGCCACCCCCAGACACCACCTGCCTGGGACAGGACAACCTGGGCAGCTGGTGGCCAACTGCTCCTGGGCTCAGCTCACAGAGCTGGTGGCCAACTGCTCCTGGGCTCTGCTCACAGAGCTGGTGGCCAACTGCTCCTGGGCTGAGCTCACAGAGCTGGTGGCCAGCTGCTCCTGGGCTGAGCTCACAGAGCTGGTGGCCAACTGCTCCTGGGCTCTGCTCACAGAGCTGGTGGCCAGCTGCTCCTGGGCTGAGCTCACAGAGCTGGTGGCCAACTGCTCCTGGGCTGAGCTCACTCTGGGCTCAGCTGCTCCTGGGCTGAGCTCACAATGCTGGGGGCCAGCTGCTCCTGGGCTCAGCTGGTGTTTGCAGGTTGCTAGAACCTTGGCTGAGTATTTCCCAGCCTAGCTGCTGGGTTCAGTTTCCTGAGCTGAAGATGCCAACAAGAACCAGGCCTTTGCATCCTGGAGGCATCCAACCTGTCAGACTGGGAGCAGGGCAAAGGACTCTGCAGTCGAGGTGTTGTGGAGGGACAGGCCTGGTAGTCCTCTGTCATCAGAGTGCTCAGGGCTGCTTTGACTCACCCTGTGGAAGCCAGACTGAGAAGTCTGTGTTGTGTTGCTGATGCCTGACCTGGGCTTTGTAAGACAGCACTTCACTGAGGACAGGGACAGTTGGGAGCAGCTCTGGCTGGTGAATCTCCTGGGCAGGGCTTGTTAGGGGGGCAGGAATTCCCAGAGGACCTCTTCAGCATTAACACAGCCAAAATCATAGAATCCTTTTGGTTGGAAGAGACCTTTCAGATCATCTGGGTCCAACCCGGCACTGCCAGGCCAGCACTGAGCCATGGCCCCCAGCACCAAATCTCCAGGGATGGGGAATCCACCACTGCTGTGGGCAGCCTGGGCCAGGCCTTGACAGCCCTCAAGGAGAAGTTGTTCATGTCCAACCTAAACCTCCCCTGGGACAGCTGCTTGGGTCCCTTCTTCTCCTAGTCGAGGTGTCCAAATTTGCCTTTTCTGTCAACCTCTGAGTTCATCTTTGCCAAATCCTTCTTTCCTGGGCTGGCTCAGGAGCAGTGTGGGCAGCAGGACAAGGGAGGTTCTTCTGCCCCTGTGCTCAGCACTGCTCAGCACACACCTGGAGTGCTGTGTCCAGTTCTGGGCTCCTCCATTGCAGGGAGATGTTGAGGTGCTGGAAGGTGTTGAGAGAAGGGCAGCAAGGCTGGGGAGGGGCCTGGAGCACAGCCCTGTGAGGAGAGGCTGAGGGAGCTGGGGGTGTGCAGCCTGCAGCAGAGGAGGCTCAGGGCAGAGCTCATTGCTGTCTGCAGCTCCCTGCAGGGAGGCTGTAGCCAGGTGGGGTTGGGCTCTGCTGCCAGGCAGCCAGGGACAGAAGAAGGGGACACAGCCTGAAGCTGTGGCAGGGCAGGTTGAGGCTGGATGTTAGGAGGAAGTTGTTGGCAGAGAGAGTGATTGGCATTGGAATGGGCTGCCCAGGGAGGTGGTGGAGTCTCTGTGGCTGGAGGTGTTGAAGCCAAGCCTGGCTGGGGCACTGAGTGCCATGGTCTGGTTGGTTGGGCAGGGCTGGGTGCTAGGTTGGGCTGGGTGAGCTTGGAGCTCTCTGCCAACCTGCCTGATTCTGTGATACTTCTTGTGGCTTTTGAGTGGACAGTGGTGGTGGTGATGGGTGGAGGAGGAAAGGCTTGGCCAGTGCGGGAAAGCTCTGCTAGAGTCACTGTTCCTGTGTCACTCTCCTGGCTGGGAAGGAGCCTTCCTTTCCATCAAGTTAATAGGAAAAAAACAACTCCAGTACCTGCTGGGACAGGAGAGTCCTGCAAGGTTTATTCCAGGAGAATTATCTTGTTCTCACTTTGCCCCTCTTAGTCTGAACACTGTAGAGGTGAGCATCTTGGGACCTCAAGGCTCATCCAGTTCCAGCCCCCTGCCATGGGCAGGGACACCTCCCACCAGCACAGGTTGCTCCAGGCCCCATCCAACCTGGCCTTGAACACTTCCAGGCAGGAAGCAGCCACAGCCTCCCTGGGCAACCTGTGCCAGTGTCTCCTCACCCTCACACTCAACAATTTCTTCCTCATCTCCACTCTCAGTCTCCCCTCTCCCAGCTCAAAGCCATTGGCCCTCCCAGCCCTTGTCCAAAGTCCCTCCCCAGCTCTCTTTCAGCCCTTTCAGGCACTGCAAGGCTGCTCTAAGGTCTTCCTGCAGCCTTCTCTCCTCCAGGCTCAACAGCCCCAATCTCCCAACCTGCTGTCACAGCAGAGGTTCTCCAGCCCACTGATCATCTCTGTGGCCTCCTCTGGATCCTCTCCAGCCTCTCCAGGTCCCTCTTGTGTTGGAGACCCCAGAGCTGGAGGCAGTGCTGCAGGTGGGGTCTTAGCAGAGCAGAGGGGTAGAATCTCCTCCCTGTGCTGCTGCTCTCCCTGCTCTGCCTGTAGATCTTGTTCCTTCTCCCTCAGAGAGCAGCATGCAGGCAGGGACCTTCCCAAGCAGGACAGAGCAGAGCAGAAGGAGGCTTCTGCCCTTGTTTATGCCTGGCAGGACCCTGCAGTGCCAGCAGCAGTAGAAGGATGCTTGAGGGGTGCTGGGGCTATACAGGGGACAACAGAGGTGGCCTCTTGTTTAGATACTTTTGCTCTTGACCTTAGCTTCAGGTCTGTGTTTAGCCTGCATGGTGCTGAGCATGCCTGGCTGGGCAGCAGCTCCTTGGGTCTCTCCTTGGTCATTGCCAAGGCAGATGGTCCAGTGGAGCCATTCCATGTCCTCCTGAACACTGGAGAGCTCCTCCTGGCCCACGAGTCTTGAGGCACTGCAGCCTTGGAGGAAAGCACTGCAGCACTTAGTGGCTGTGCTGCTGGGACCCTTCCACCAGTCTGGCATAACTTGATTTTAGACCTCCCTTTGGATGCAGCTGTGACCCTGGCTCCTGGCTCCCTGGGACCCTCATGCCTGCCGCTGAAAATGTGGAATTCCCAAGTGTTTTCCCTGGGTTTCTCCCTCTGCTTTGCTGTTAGGGTTTGGACTCCAGTCCACTTGAAGGCTGCTTGTGATTAGGAGAGAAGCTGTCAGCAGCAGACAACCTCAGGCTGCATTGCCGCTTGAGTCATTTGCTGGATCAGGGCAGGCAAAGCCATCCATGGGCTCTCTGCACAGGGATGGGCTTCTGAGGAGCCAAAAGTCTCTGCCTGTGGTGGGGATTGAGGGTGGGGAGAGAGTTTTTTAACACCAACCCGTGCAGGAGGCTGCCAGCTGCTGGAGTTTGTTCATCCCAAACCCAAAACTTAGAGAATGATTCCATCCTGGCCTGGATCAGCAGTGGTGTGGGCAGCAGCAGCAGGGCAGGGATCATGCTCCTGGGCTGGGCACTGGGGAGGTTGCACCTCAAATCCTGGGTTCAGGTTTTGGGCACTCACTCTAAGAAGGACATTGAGGAGCTGGAGGAGGTCAGAGAAGGGCAAAGAAGTTGGAGAAGGGTCTGGAGAACAGGACTGGGGAGGAGCAGCTGAGGGAGCTGGAGGGGGTTTAGTCTGGAGAAAAGGAGGCTGAGGGCAGAGCTCATTGCTCTCTGCAACTCCCTGAGAGAAGATTGGAGCCAGGTAGGGGTTGGGCTCTTCTCCCTCCTAGCAGGTGATAGAAGGAGAGGAAATGGCCTGTAACTGTTCCAGAGGACTTTTAGATTGGCCATGAGGAACAATTTCTTTGCTGCCAGAGTGGTCAGGGACTGGCACAGGCTGCCCAGGGAGGTGGTGGAGTCCTCATCCCTGGAGGTGTACCAGAAAGCTGTGGCCATGGCACCTGAGGACAGGGTTTAGTGGCCATGGTGGTGCTGGGTTGAGGACTGGGTGACCTCAGAGAGCTTTTCCAACTGAAACAGTTCCATGGTTCTGTGACTGAGCCCAGATCTCACAGGGGGAGCTTCTCACATGCTTCAGTTGTGTAACTCGAGCCAGAGGCTTTCAGGCTGAGGTTGTGTAAGCTCAGCAGCACCAAAGCAGTCACTTGCCCGTGGCTGTGCTCAGGCTCTGTGAACACCACCCCAAGCCCTTCCCAGAGGCAGCAGCAGCAGGGTGAGGTTTGCAGGGATCCCTGTGTCAGCCCCAAGGTGATTTTAACTCCATCCCTCCTGCCGTTCCCCTGCCTTTTCCAGCCATGCTCTGGGCTGTTCTCTAAGGTTGGTTCCTGCTGCTTAGTAGATCTTAGCAGGACTCCAGGTGCAGGATTCAAGCACCTGAAGCTGGCTGGCAGGAGGCAGAGGCTGCCCTGCTGCCTCCAAGCCACTTCATGAGATCACAGAATTGTTTGGCTTGGAAGAGACCATTAAGATCTCCTCCCTCCTTCCCTCCTTCCCTCCTTCCCTCCTTCCCTCCTCCCCTCCTCCCCTCCTCCCCGGTCACATTACCTCCTCAGCCTTCTTGGTGGGACCCAAAAGACTTAAAATGAAGAACACTTAAGAGTATGAGAAGCTTAACTGAAGTGGAGACCTTGGATTTGTCACTGGATTGGGTGGCACTGGTGCCAGGTGGCTGGACTGGATGATTTTGGAGGTCCCTTCCCAGCCAAACCCTTCTCTCAGTGTGGTTGATCTTCCCTTTTGCTCCCTTTCTCCACAGCCTCCTGCAGGTCTTTGTGGGACCCATCACAACTCCCAACCTGCAGCCAGGGGCCTGGCCCCACGGTGGTTGCTGGGCTGAGCTCAGCACTGATTTGTTCTTGGTCCTCTTCCCAGCAATTTATTTCTCTGAGAAGCTTTTGGGCAGGGAAGGAGGAGGAGAGGGTCCAGTTCTGGAGCCCTATTACAGGGAAGATCTGGAGGTGCTGGAAGGTGGCCAGAGAAGGGCCAGGAGGATGAGCAGGGGGCTGGAGCTGCTCTGCTGTGGGCACAGGCCGAGAGAGTTGGGGTTGCTCAGTCTGGAGAGGAGGAGGCTCCAAGGAGACCTTATTGTGGCCTTGCAGTGTCTGAAGGGGGCTCCAAGAAAGCTGGGGAGGGACCTTTTGGGGTGTCAGGGAGTGATAGGACTGGGGGGGATGGATCCAAGCCAGAGGAGGGGAGATTGAGATTGAACATTAGGAAGTTCTTCCCCATGAGGGCGGTGAGAGCCTGGCACAGGTTGCCCAGGGAGGTGGTGGAAGCCTCATCCCTGGAAGTTTTTAAAGCCAGGCTGGATGTGGCTCTGAGCAACCTGATCTGGTGTGAGGTGTCCCTGCCCATGGCAGGGGGCTGCAGCTGGATGGTCCTTGAGTTCCCTTCCAGCCCTGACAATTCTGTGACTCTGGTTCTGAGGGTGGAAGTGCTCCATGGAGCCTTCAGGGAAGAGATGGCTTAGAGGTGCAGGTGCAGTGGGGGTCGATCAGAAGGAGCTTGGGGTTCACTTAGATCATTGATTCTGCTCCCTGGCAGCCCCTAACCTGTCTGACCTTCAGCAGGCCTCTGCCACAGGCTCTTCTGGAGACAAGGCTAAGCAGAAGATGATGGCTAAGGAAAGGATTTGGGGGCAAGTGTGGGGAGTGACTGAGACCTGAGTGGTGAGGTGGTGCCAAGAGGGGCAGGTGGGGCCTGGGTGTGGGTTTGCTTCATCTCCCTGTTAATTACTGGGGCACAGTTAGCAGGGAGGGGGGGAGAGAGGAGGGTCTGTGGGAAGTATCAGGAGGGCAAAGGTAGAAAATGGGGGATGTGTGTGTGAGGGGGACTGCTGGGGTGGAAGCAGGGGGCAGTGGAAGCAGGGGTGGTGGCAGCAGGGGTGATGGAAGCAGGAGTGGTGGAAGTAGGAGGTGGTGACAGCAGGGGTGATGGAAGCAGGGGGCAGTGGAAGCAAGGGGTGATGGAAGCAGGGGTGATGGCAGCAGGGGCTGATAGAAGCAGGTCTGAGGGATGCAGGGGTGATCCAGCAGCATGAGGTGCAAGCCCTTGCCCTGCAGTGCCATGGAGGAGTGGAGCTCATCAGCTGAACCCAGCCATGCACTGCAGCCTCCAGGTGAAGCCCAGCAGGGGTTTCCAGTTGAGTTGTGGCTGCTGTACTGGTCGGTGCTGGGGCAGCAGTGCCTGGAGCATGTCCACAGATCTGCCTCTACCTTCCACAAAGGCCTCTTGAGCAGGTGGATGAAGGGCAGCCAGGGTGGGGAGGGCTTGTGAAAGGAGCAGGCTGGAAGAGCTGAGCTTGAGGCAGCTTACAGAAGCAACAGCTGAGAGGGGTTTGGTTGTGCTCTTGTGTGAGCAGGTCAAGAGGCAGCCCTAGGAGGAAAGAGTAAAAGAGCATTTCTGTAGACTCATGGAGTGGCTCAGGTTGGAGGGGACCTCAGAGCTCCACCCCCCCACCGTGGGCAGGGACACCTCTCAACTAGCCCAGGTTGCCCAAGGCCTCATCCAACTGGCTGCCCCCTCCCTGGAGGGGTTCAAGGCCAGGCTGGAGGAGGCCTTGAGCAGGCTGTGCTGGTGGGAGGTGTCCCTGCCCATGGCAGAGAGCTTGGAACTGGATGAACTTTGAGGTCCCTTCCGACCCAACCTCTTCTGTCATTCTCTGAACCTGGAGTTTCCTCGGGGGGGTCACCTGCTGTAGAACTTGGCACTGCCCTGGTGGTGTCTAATGCTTGCTGGAGGAGCAAGCCTGTGGAGCAGACCATCCAGTCTGGTGCACAGAGCCTGCTTCTCTGCCTGCTGCTGTGGCAGGCAGCAGAGATGGAGCTTCTGCAGCGTGGCAGCCCAGGACATGACATCTCAGCAGCTGGCAGGGAGGGAGGTGAGCAGCTCCCTAAACCAGGAGTTGTGTGCTGCTGGAAGTGTTTCAGTGATATGTGAGCAGGTTCTGGAGGTGCAGCTTGGGGAGCAGGCTTTGTGCCCAAGACTCCCCCGGGGCAGGGCTCCATCTCCTGCAGTGAAGGTTTCTCCACACTGCTCTGTGGTGTGGTTTGCTGCAGGTCCCAGCTCAGCCTCTGCAGACAGAGAGAGCTGTGTTGGCTCTTGGCTTTGCTTCTCCCCAGAACCCACTCTGGGAAGACTTCTGCTGGAACCTGCTGACAGGAGAAAGGACTTTGGCACCTTGTGGGGTGGCTCTTTGGATGGGAAACGTTGCAGGCTCTCCCTGTGCGTTTAGGCTCTACCCTTGAGTGGTGCCATGCTCCCGTGGCCCCCCTCAGCTGGTTGGTGCTGATGCAGGAGCATGGCACTGTGTTGCTCTGCTGGTTTGCTCTCTCACCCTCACTGCCAAGCTTTTCTCCTCAGGCTGTTGCCTTCTCCTCGTTGGGGTCACACAGGCAGTGTGCTGGTGCCAGCTCTTCACCCAGCTTCCTAGGGTCGGGTGTAAAGGTGTTGTGCTCCTGAGTCACCTCTGCCTTTCCTGGAGAAATCATTTGCTCTGGGGAACATTTCAGGTGTCTGAAAGTCTTCAGCAGCACCAGAAGGACCATTTGAAGGCCATTGTCATGTCGGTGGCATCACAGCTTCCTCCTGCCCTTACCCATCCTTTCCAGAAGCAGATCAACCCAGCTCACTCCTTCACCCCTCAGTGCTCACCACTCTCCTTTCCTCTCACCTCTCCCCATCCCATTGCTCACAGACTCTTCTCATTGCTGCACTTCATCACTCAGCAGCCTTCCAGAGGATGTTTGATGGCTTAATGACTGCAGGTTTTTTACCTGACAATTAAAGACCTGCCATGGCTTGGTGCAGGAGTGGAGACCTCCTTTGTGATCTGAGCAAGGCTTTCTGCTCTGTAGCCCTGAAAGAGACCAGAAGGGAAAGATATTTGATGCTGCAGGAGCAGGGAGAACAAAGTCTTTCTGCAGAGTCAGTCAGGCTTTGGTTGGGATTTTTGTCCTTTTTTTACACTGCTGGGGAAGATTTTGTAGCAGAATCTCTGCCCCCTGCCCTGGGTCTCTGCTGAAGAGTCCTCGGTGCCTGTGCAGTGCCTTTCTCTTGCTGTCTCTGTGAGAGAGGAGTGGGAGCAGGACAGGAAGGTGCCTGGAGCTGTGTGCAGTTAGGGTGCATGTGACCTCCTGTCCCTTCCTATTGACCTGTAAGCTGTTCCATTGGCTTTCTTTCTGTTTCCTGCTGCTTTCTTGCTTCGTTATTGAAGGGAGGATTCAGACCTATACAGGTAACTTTCACTCCTGGTTCTGCATGGCATCAGTGTCCCCCTCACTCCCCTCATCACTCTGTTAGTGAATGCCTCCATGTCTGACTCACATCTTACTGACTTGGGTTTCAAGATTGCAAAGACTCCACAGCCAAGGTCCTGCAGTGCCATGAATGCTCCATAGCCTGGATGCTGCTGTAAGGGTGGAGAACGGAGCCTGTCCCAGTGGGTTGCTTGGTCCTGGACCTGGTCCATCTGCGTGGGGCATCACTTCATGCAAACGTGATAGAGGAGTTTGGTGCCACCCTGGAAGAGGTTGCCAGCTTTCTGAAAACAGAGGGCAAGTCACCTGGCTCAGCTTGGATCAGGGACAGGCACGAGGTGCCTCTGGCCTGGGTACAAATCTGGCTTGTGGGCTGGTGGTGAAGGTTGGAGTAGAAGATCTCTGAGGTCCTTTCCAACCTAAGCCCCTGCAGGACGTGTGGCATCGGCTGCCTCCGGTGCTCCCCCGGCAGATTCCTCGGGGTGGCTTTTTTGGCACCCACCTCACCTCCTAAATACTCCACTTGACAAAATGCTTTTCCCGAGGCTGGGAAGCTGAGCTGTGGAATTCACCAGGTGCAAACAGCTGCTGGGAGCTGAACCTTCCTCACCTTGTCCTACCCTGCGAGTTCAAAGGCTTTGCCCTTGCTCCCCGCGGCCAGAACTTGCCCTGCGGTTTCCCGAAGGCTTGGCAACCCTTTGGGAGCAGCACCAGAACTGCCAGGCTGCAGTGGCATTCCAGACTCTGGCCTGGCAAGTCTGACCCTTTCTTTCTTCTCCCTCCCTCCTCTCCCCTTTGCCCTGCCCCAGTTTTTCCAGAGGCCTCAGATCCAGCCTCCGAGAGCCACCCTCCAGAACAGCAGCCCTTCCATCCGTCCTGGGGCGCAGACGCCGACCGCGGTCTACCAAACCAACCAGCACATCATGATGGTCAATCATCTGCCAATGCCCTACCCGATGCCTCAGGGCCCCCAGTACTGTATCCCACAGGTAAAAAACCCAAACCCTCAGCCAGGCACCTGAGGAACCCCAGAGGGCAGCCTTTGCTCCACTGGGATGCTCTCCAGACCTGCCCCAGAGGTGGGGGGGGAGCCGCAAGCACAGCCGCGGTGGCACAGTCAGCCTCTGGCCTTCCTCTCTGTGAAGTGTGTGGCAGTGACTAAGAATCCCCTTCCCAGGTGATCTCTCCCTCCAAAGCAGTGGGTGAGGAAGCTCTCGGAAGATCTTCAGTGCTGTGACTGCCTCTGAGTGGATTCACTGGCCCGACAATGGCTCTAAAGCCTTGGGCCTCATACAAACCTGCCGTTGATGAGGTCAGGGAGTGACTGTTCTCCACTTCAGCTCTCCTGTCCTCCTGGTCTCATCCTTAGGGGCCATAACTTAACCTCTCCTGCTTTTGCTGACCGTCAGATTCCTGAATCTATAATTAATGGGGCCGACAAGCAGCTCCCTACTGAGCTGGAGGGTGGTGGTGGGGGCTCAGTTCCAGCTTCTGTTTGTGGCAGCAGGAAGTTGCCCATCTCTTTGTACGCTGATGGTTGTGTTTTCCCTCCTAGTATCGTCACAGTGGCCCTCCCTATGTCGGGCCCCCCCAGCAGTATCCAGTTCAGCCACCAGGACCGGGGCCCTTTTATCCAGGACCAGGTCCTGGAGAATTCCCCAATGCCTATGGTGAGTTCTGCTTGGAGATTGCTTCCAAAGGGATTTCTCTGGGTGTGTTTTTCTGTTGTCCAGCTGAAGATTTACAGCAGCAGAATGGATTAGCATTTGTTTGAACTTCCAATAGCTGCTCAATTGGGTTGTGTCCCAGCCCTTCTTATTCACTCCTGAAGAGCTCCCAATGCCAGAGCATTGTTTGTGTTCCTTAAGGAGAGGCTGCAGCTCACAGAGCTGCCCATAATCGGATGGGAACAAGAATGGGAGCTGCTCCTTAGGCCCTGCTCAATCATTGTTATTTATTAAGGTATTGTGACCACATCTGGCAGTGAGCTCCCCGGGGAGCCCCCAGCCTGGCCACAGCAGCACAGCAGTCAGCAGTCCTGCTCCCAGCACCGAGGGAGGGGAAAGCACAAACCTTGGCCTTTGTCCTGCAGTGGCTTGGGTTGGAAGAGACCTTCAAGATCATCCAGTTCCAGCCCCCTGCCATGGGCAGGGACACCTCCAACTAGCCCAAGTTGCTCAAGGGCTCATCCAGCCTGGCCTTGAACACCTCCAGGCAGGGGGCAGCCACAGCCTCCCTGGGCAACCTGTGCCACTCTCTCCCCACCCTCACTCAACAATTTCCTCTTCATCTTCAGTCTCAGTTCCCCCTCTCCCAGCTCAAAGCCATTGTCCCTCATCCTGGCACTCCCAGCCCTTGTCACAAGTCCTCCCCCAGCTCTCCTGCAGCCCTTTTGGGTACTGCAAGGCTGCTCTAAGGTCTCCCTGCAGCCTTCTCTTCTCCAGGCTGAACAGCCCCAACTCTCCCAGCCTGTGCCCACAGGGGAGGTTCTGCAGCCCTCTGGTTGGGTTCAGCAGCCTTGGTGCTGCCAAGATGAAGTTAGTCCAAAGAGTTCATAAGCCTTGCACGGGCTGAAGTTTGCCCTTTGAACAGGCACCTCCTGCCCTTGTCTTTTCTGAAGCAGAAGGGTTAGGAGATGGTTCCACACTGGTGTGGCGTGGCCAGCAGCGGTGTGGCGTGGCCAGCAGTGGCGTGGTGTGGCCAGCAGTGCTGTGGTGTGGCCAGCAGCAGCATGGTGTGGCCAGCAGCGGCGTGGAGTGGCCAGCAGCGGCGTGTGGACTGTGTGGCACGCTGCAGTCAGGGTGTTTGATTGAGTCCCTTAGGTACTGAGCTTGAAAGCTGCCCCTGAAAGTTCCGAGACCACTCACCCGCTGCTGCCATCCCTCCTGCCACATCTCACTGCTCCTTGGCTCCTCCAGGACCTCACTGCTGCTTCTCCTTCGGTTTGCAGAGCCCAGGTGGCAGTGGCTGACTTCCTTCGCTGTCCCATGAGGCCTCTTGGCAGTCCTCTTGCAGAGAGCAGGAATGAAATCCCTTCTCACTGCCAGGGTGTTGCCAGACACAGCACAGGCACCTCTGGGGTTCTCTGGGGGATCCTTTGACCTTCTGGCCCTCTACAGCTCCCTGAAAGGAGGTTGGAGCCAGCTGGGGGTCAGTCTCTTTTCCCAAGGAACAAGTGGTAGGACAAGAGGAAATGGCTTCAGGTTGCTCCGAGGGAGGTTCAGGTTGGACATGAGGAACAATTTCTTCCTCCTGAGGGTCTCAGGGCCTGGCCCAGGCTGCTCAGGGCAGTGGTGGAGTCCCCATCCCTGGAGAGGTTTCAGAGCCGTGTTGCTGCGGTGCTGAGGGCCATGGTTTGGTGGTGCTGGGTTGAGGGTTGGACTGGGTGATGTGAAAGGTCTCTTCCAGCCAGGGCAGTCCTGTGAGTGCAGGTTTCCCTGCCCTCTGCCTGTTGCTTCCTTGCTGTGCGTACAGGGACTGGAAGTGTTTGGTCTCTCAGCAGGCACTGGGAGGCAACCAAACTTCCAGTGCTGGTCTGGGCACTGCTGCTGGCCGTGGCCTTTGCTCTGGAGCTCAGCACTTCACAGGCCCTGTGACAGCAGTCACTGCAGGGGGCAGGGCTGCAAAGGAGGTGAAAAGGGAGCATGCTGCAGCAGACAGACCTTGGGAAGGTGCCACTGCCTGTCTGCACCTGTCTCACATTGCCCATTGAGTGCTCTCGGGAGCAGTGAGCTTCCTCTGTGCCAGGCAAGACCTTGGCATGATGAATGGGAAGGAAGGGGAATAAAACTTGGGTGCTGCTGAGCTGGGAAGCAGCAGAGGGGCAGTTTGTGGCTGGTTGCCACAGAAGCTCTGCTGCTTCCCAGCTCCTGCCTTCCACAAAGGAAGAATCCTTCCTGGAGCTGTTCACTTCCTGCAGTTTGGCTCCAGCTCCTCTCTGGCAGGGACCACCTTGGGGCCCTGATTAGATCTGCTTTCCAGGAAGCTGCAAATTAAGGTGATTAACACCCTGGAGGGCTCCCAGGCTTCCTCCTGGCCTCTCATGTTCTCCAGACTCTGGTTGTGCACCTGGCCAGCACGGCCAGAGTGTTGCTCTGAAGAGCTTGAGGCTTGGGCACTGTTGCAGGAGGATTCTTGCCTCCCAAAGCCATGAGGACACCAGTGGAGACTCTTGTGCCCCAAGGCCAGACCTGAAGTCACTCTGCCAGCCCTGCAGTTCAGAGTGAGAAGTTTGCTGATTCATCCAGGCCACCCTCATGGCAGCATCTGAGGATGGACAGAGCCAGCAGAGCCCTGGCAGCTTGGTCTGCAGCTACCTGCCTGCTGTCCTCACTCTGAGCATGCAGGCAGGAGCTGGCTCTGAGCTTTGGCTCTGCAGGTCTCCATTCGAGGGAGCTGGGCTGGCTTCACTGCCTTCCTTACATCCTACCCATAGTAGAACACCCTCCTGCTTTGCTGGCAGGCACCACGCAGGCTTTTGTGCCTGTGTAATGGTTGGTTGAGTGGAAGCACAGCTCAGAAGGCTCCAGCTGTGAGTGCAAGCAGGCAGTGCAGCTGGCACCCATGCCTAGAAGGGAGAACCCAGCTGCATCTTAGCAGTTCCCCTGGTACCTGCTGTGCAGGCAGAAGCCAGCTCCACTCTGGCACCTTTGGAATCACAGAGTGACTGACGGTGGAGGAAACCTCTAAACCCATCAAGTCCAACTGTCCAACCAGTGCTGCCAGCTTGCCACTGACTCATGTCCCACAGTGCCATGCCCACTGCTCTCCTGAATGCCGCTGGAGAGCCTGGCAGCCTAACCACTCTGGCAGGGAAGAAATTGTTCCTCATGTCCAACCTAAGCCTGCCCTGGAGCAACCTGAGGCTGTTTCCTCTTGCCTTGTCTCCTGTTCCTTTGGAGAAGAGCCCAACCCCCACCTGGCTCCAGTCTCCGTTCAGGGAGTTGGAGAGATCAGTGAGCTCTGCCCTCCTTTTCTCCAGGCTCAGCACCCTCAGCTCCCTCAGCTGCTCCTCCCCAGCCCTGTTCTCCAGACCCTTCCCCAGCGTTGTTGCCCTTCTCTGGACCTGCTGCAGCCTCTCAGTGCCCTTCATGGAGTGAGGAGCCCAAAACTGACCCCAGGATTCAAGTACCCTGCCCTGCTCCTGCTGGCCACACTCTTGCTGATCCAGGCCAGGCTGTTGGTGCCCTTCTTGCCCACCTGGGCACACCCTGGCTCATCTCCAGCTGTCACCCAACATCCCCAAGTCCTTTTCTGATGGGCTGTTTCCAGCCACTCTGCCCCAAGCCTGAAGCCTTCGTGGGCTTGTTGTGACCCAAGAGCAGGACCCAGCCCTTGGCCTTGTTGAACCTCATCCCCGTGGCCTTGACCCATCCATCCAGCCTGTTCAGATCCCTCTGTGGAGCCTCCAACCCTCCAGCAGCTCAACATCCCACCCAGCTTGCTGTCAGCTGCAGACTGACTGAGGTGCTTCAATCCTCTTACCCATACCAGTGCAAGAGATGTTGAAGAGAACTGGTCCCAGGGGCAGCCCTGGGGAGCACAGCTGGCAGCTGCCCACCCACTGGCTCTGCCTTTGGCTGTGCCTGGCACATAGTTAAAGCCCTGGGGCATTCTCAGCCCCTCTTAGCCTTGCTGGAGCTGCAGTGGGTGCTGTGAGTGCCCTCAGCAGCACAGCCTGGTTCTGCAGCACCCATGGAGCTGCCCTCTTTGTGTTGCAGCCTGAGAAGAGCAGGGCTTGGAATGGAGTTTTCTGGTTGCAGTTGGCCTTGCAGATCCTTTCTGATGCTTTCACTGAATTTCTCTCCAAAGGCCAAAAGAGGAAACCTCCCTCCCAACCCCCAGCAAACGCTGACCTGTAGGTCAGGCAGAGCACTCCCAGGATGGGCCAGGGGTCTCCTCCTGCCTGGCTTTCAGCAGCCTCTCAGTGTTGCAGCACAGGAGAAGTTTTTGTTTTCACAGAGACAGAAATGCAGCAGTGACTCAGTGACTCCTGCTGATGGAGCAGCAGCTTCTGCTTCAGTGTGGGAAGAGCAAAGCACAAGATGGTTACCAGCTGGCCTGAGCCAGCAGCCTGCCCTCATGACCAAGAGGCCACTGATGACCTGGGGGGCATGAAGAAGAGTGTGGCCAGCAGATTCTCTTCCCCCTCTGCTCTGCCATTTGGAGGCCACCTCTGGGTCCAGTTCTGGGCTCCCCAGTTCAAGAGAGACAGGGAATTGGTGGAGAGAGTCCAGGAGAGACTCTGAAGCTGCTGAGGGGGCTGGAGCAGCTCTGTGAGGAGCAAAGAGTGAGAGCCTTGGGGCTGAGAGCCTGCAGAAGAGCAGCCCCAGAGGGGAGCTGAGCAATGCTCAGCAAGAGCTGAAGGAGCTGTGAGGGACAAGAGGCTGGGGCCAGACTCCTGTCAGTGGTGCCCAGGGACAGGCCAAGGAACAGGGGGCACAAAGTGGAACCCAGGAGGTTCCAGCTGAGCAGAAGTAGAAAATTCCTCGGTGTGAGGGTGCTGGAGCCTGGAGCAGGCTGCCCAGGGAGGCTGTGGAGTCTCCTGGTCTGGAGAGTTTCCAACCCCTCCATGGGCATTGTGCTCCTGGGCAAGCTGCTGTGGGTGCCCTGCTTTAGCAGGGCATTGGCCTGGATGATCCCCAGAGGTCCCTTCCAGCCCTCACCACGCTGAGGTTCTGGGTTCTGCTTCTTTACAGGAGTGAGCAGCAAGTGACAGTTCCACCTCTTGCACTTTGTTCTGTTCCATTAACAAGCTGAGTTTCTCACCCTGCTTTCTGTCCTGTCCCCCCCAGGAACACCTTTCTACCCAAGTCAGCCAGTCTACCAGTCTGCACCCATCATAGTGCCTACACAGCAGCAGCAGCAGCAGCCTCCACCAGCTAAGAGAGAGAAAAAAACGGTGAGTGCTGGTCCTTCCCTGCCCCAGCCCCTGCAGCTCTGTCCTGCTGCTAAGGCTGAGGCAGTCCAGGAGCCTCTTAAGCTTCAGACTGAGCTTTGTGCACACCTGGGTGTGGTTACACATCTGACAGTGGTGGTTGTGCACTCTCTGAGGGAGCTTCCTGCTCTGAGCTGCTGCCAGTCAGAAAGGAACAGCTCTTTGCCAGAGATCCTCAGCTGCCCTCACCATGGCTTAGAGGTTAAGCAAGGAGCCAGGTGGGGAATGAGCAAACCCAGATGAGTTTGGGAGAAGCTGGGGATTGATTTCACAGAAGTTGTTCAGTTGTGCTGTGGGCAGGGTAGAAAACCTGAACCCTCTGGGCCTGCAGGTCTGAAGGAACCTGAACACACAACATCATCCAAGTGGGTAGAGGTTTGAAGACCTCACTTCTCTTCCTCCTTCCCTGGGCAGGAGCAAAGCTACAAGTGGGTAGGTTGAGACTGGATGTCAGGAAGAAGTTCTTCACCATGAGGGTGGTGAGAGCCTGGCAGAGGTTGCCCAGGGAGGTCGTGGAAGTCCAGGCTGGATGTGGCTCTGGGCAACCTGCTCTGGTGTGAGATGCCCCCATGGCAGGGGAGTTAGGACTGGATGAGCTTTGAGGTCCCTTCCAGCCCTGACAGTTTTGTGAGTCTATGATTTGAGACACAGGTGGATGGAGCTGAAGGCCATCTGCAGGTGCCTGGTGGTGGGGAGCAGCAGAGCCACACCAAGGGCATGGAAACAGCTCAGGGTGGGCTTGGACCTGCGAAGGGATCCTGTTGAAGTTGTTGCAAAGGCACTGAGGTGACATCAGAGGGAGGGTGAGAGTGGGGTGAAAACATGACAAGAGTTATTTCCTGAGGGGGAAAAATGGAACTTGGACATGGCTCAGGATAGAGAATCTTTGAGTCTTGACCTGAGGTGACACTGGAGTTAGCAGGGCTGGTGAGAAATGCCTTCTGCATGGCAGCCAAGGGGTATGCAGTGCTATTGCCACCTCCTCACCGTCCTCTTTGTCTTGAGGAGCCTCTTTTCAGCATCCCGAGCACGAGGTGGCCACAGCAGTGATGCCATTTCAAATGCACAGCTGCTCAGGGAGGCTGAGCTGTGGCTTTAACAGTCTTCTGCCAGCAGAGCTGCTGGAGGTGGGCAAGCAGGAGGAGCTTCCAGTGCTTTGCTCTGGGTTTGGGAGGTGGTGTCAGAGCTGAAGAGAGAGATTAAGAACTGAGCCCTCTATCTGCACAGACATCCACCTGCCCCAGCAGCTGGGTGTTGGAGGACAGGAAGCTTCAGGCAGGAGAGCTTGGTTAGTGCCACCAGGAGAAGGGGGCAGGAGCTGCTGAATCCTTGCTGCTGTGCTTAATGAAAGGCTTCAGCAGAATAACTCCATCAGAACCAAGAGAAGGCCACATCTTGCCAGCATCCTGAGTGCCACACCAGTGCTCAGGTGTCCTCACAGCCCAGAGCTGTCCAGGAGACACCAGAGGCTGCTGAAGTCGATTCATCAGCAGAGCCCTCTGCAGCTGCATGTTGCTGAGTGCAGAGCTCAGAGCCGGTTGCACTGGGGCAGGATCTTGTCTCTGGCTTTGCTTCTGCTCAGCACAGTGGGGACTTTGTGTGCATTTGGATGGAGTTGCACCAAGAGCTTTTGGGAAGGGGAACAGGCAAACACCAGCACTGTCTTTAGCTGTGTGGGCATCTTCAGTTCTTCTGCTGCAGGTTGGAAACTGCTCCAGATTAAGCCAGCAGCTGTGCTGCTCCCTGTGCTCAGTGACCCAGCTTGGCTCCAGAAGCAGCTGAGGGTTCAGCTGAGGGTGTTCTGAACTGGTTTATTTTCATAGACTCACAGAATGGTTTGAGCTGGGAGGAACCTTAAAGCTCCTCCAGTTGCAACCTTCTGCCATGGGCAGGGACACTTCCCACCAGCCCAGGTTGCTTAAGGCCTCATCCAGCCTGGCCTTGAACACCTCCAGACAGGAGACATCCACAGCCTCCCTGGGCAACCTGTGCCAGGGTCTCCCCCAACACACTCTCAAGAATTTCCTCCTCCTCTCCACTCTCATCTCCCCCAGCTCAAGGCCATCATCCCTTGTCCTGTCACTCCCAGCCCTTGTCAAAAGTCCCTTCCCTCTCTCTCCTGGAGCCCTTTCAGGCCCTGGAAGATGAGGTGTGACATCCCAGCTCACCAAACCACAGTCAGTGCTCCTGCAGAGCAGCAGCTCAGCCCAGAGCATCTCCCCCTGTTGCGGTGCCATTGTGTCCTGCCCATCCTCTCCTCTCCGTGGACCCCCAGGCCAGGGTGGAACTCGTTTGAATTCTTTCTTCCCTCGATCCCACAGATCCGGATCCGGGATCCAAACCAGGGAGGCAAAGACATAACAGAAGAGATCATGTCTGGAGGGGGCAGCAGGAACCCAACCCCCCCCATCGTCAGACCCACGTCCACGCCTACGCCGCCTCAGGTAACCTCCTGCCCCTGGGAGCTCCTCCTGACGCCCTCTGCTTTGCTTTGCTGCTGGTTCCACACCTCCCCGCCCCTCAGACCCCTGCAGGGGCCTGACCTGTCCCTGTTCTTCCAGGGCTGGTTGGGGTTCTTGGCCATTTTCACCTGCCTGTAGCCCGTGGAATGTGGAGCTGCAGCACTGCTCCAAGTTCTCCACACGAGTTTGCATCAGCAGTAGGGTTTAGAGCTTGTGAGGGCTTTCAGTGTAGCCTCCCCTGGACTCTCTCCAGCAGTTCCCTGTCCCTCCTGAACTGGGGAGCCCAGAACTACACCCAGGACTCCAGAGGTGTCCTCACTAGGGCAGAATACAGGAGGAGAACCTCCCTGCACCTGCTGGCCACACTCTTCTCCTTGCACCCCAGGACAATGTTCGTCTTCTTGCCCACCAGAGCACATTGCTGGTTTGTGAGCAACTTCTTGTGCCCCAGCACTGCCAGGTCCTTCCCCATGGAGCTGCTTTCCAGCAGCTCACCCCTCACCTGTACTGCTGCAGGAGGTTGTTCCTCCCTGAAGGAGGTTCTGCTGCTGATAGGTGAGCTTTAGATCAGGGCCTGGCTGAGGCTGGCTTCTGATTTTTCTCTTCTTCCAAGTGCTTCCCTGTCCAGTGTCACCACAGCTCTGCAGGCTTTCAGGTGAAAGCCTTTCTGGGCTGAGCTCTCATTCTGCCCTGTGTCTGGGTCATTTCCTTGCTGACTGTCCCATGCTGAGGTGGAAACAGGAGCTTGCCTTGAGGAACCTGTTGGACTGGGGCAGCAGCTTGAGGTTGCAGCTAAGCCAGTGAGGTGTAACTGGGGTCACTGAGCTGGGACAGGGCCTGGCCTGAAGATCTCCCCTCCCTTGGGACCATCATTTTGGTTCTGGGCTGTTCCCCTGGCTCTGTCCAGTCCTTTTGCTCCATGAAGGCATCACCCTGTGCTTCGGTCACCTGCTTTCTCCTCCTGGTCTCTGTCAAGAGGTGGAGGTGGCAGGCAGCAGCAAGGCAGCCTGCTGGAGCTGCTCCCAGGCAGTCATGTTTGCAGCAAGGGCTGTGATGCTGAGCTGGAAAAAGCAGCTCTCTGCCAGGAGATGGTTTGTGGCTGCAGCTGGAAGGGGGAGTCAGGAGCTGGTGACCTGCAGGGTCCCTGAAACTTCTTCTCCATGAGTGGAGACAGCAGGGATGTGCAGTGCTAGAGCTGCAGAATCCTGCAGTCATTCTGCTTGCAAAGACCTTTAAGGTCATGGAGTCCAACCATGCTCTGACCCTGCCAAGGCTGGGGCTAAACCACATCCCTCAGCACCACATCTCTGCATCTTTCCAGTACCTCCAGGAGTGGGGATTCAGCCTCTGTGGACAGCCTGGTCCAGTGTCTGAGAACCCTTCCAGTGAAGAAGTTTCTTCTGATACCCAACTTAAACCTTCCCTGGTGGAACTTGAGGCCATTTCTTGTCACTTGTTGCTAGGGAGAAGCAACTAACCCCCACCTCACACTGGGGTGCTGGTGAGATCTCCTTCCCAACCCTCTCTGCTGGATGACTTCCTCTGTTACAAGTCCAGCAGCTGAGGTTTCAAGTTGTGTTTATTGCTGGTGCAGCTAATCCCAGCACTTTCCAGCTCTGGAATCTATTTTAAGATGCTACAATTAAGTCAAACTGGATGAAGTAAATATTTTATCAAGCAAAGGTTAAGAGGCAGGGATCCTGATCAGCTCTCATTTACATGCAGAGCACAGCAGTGATGTCCAATCATCTCCTCCAGGTGAGGTATGCAAATACTTCAGTGTTTCACAGCCAACCTTCCTCCTGATGAGGAAGATGTTTGGAACCTCTTTGGTTAATCACTGAGGAGCTCTGCAGCAGAGCTCAGCAGCAGAAGTTCATTAGTGCCACAGAACTGAACACTGAAGCCCACTCAAGGCAGGAGGTTCAAAGTTGTTGTCCCAACACCACCTCTAGTCCATCTCTGTCATAGGATCATAGAATGGCTCAGGTTGGAAGGGACCTCAGAGCTCATCTACTGCAACCCTCTGCCATGGGCAGGGACACCTCATCTAGACTCAGTTTCCCAAGGCTTCATCCCTCCTGGCCTTGAACTCTCCCAGGGATGAGGCAGCCACAGCCTCCTTGGGCAGCCTGTGCCAGACTCTCACCACCCTCCTACTGAAGAACTTCTTCCTCAGCTCCACTCTAACCCTGCTCTGCCTCAGCTCCAAACCATTCCCCTTGGTCTGCCTCCAGACCCCCTCAGCACAAGTCCCTCTGCAGCCTTCCTGCAGGCTCCCTTCAGGCACTGGCAGCAGCTCTGAGGTCCCCCTGGAGCCTTCTCCTCTGCAGGCTGCACTCCCCCAGCTCCCTCAGCCTGTGCTCACAGCAGAGCTGCTCCAGCCCTGGCACATCTTTGTGGTGAAATTAGATTGTGCCTTTGTTGTGCTGAGTGGTTGAGCTCCAGTAGTGGAATGACTTTAATGATCTTCAATCAGTGAACTTTAAATGCTCAGCCCTGACTTGGGTTTATCATAGAATTGGTTTGGCTGGGAAAGACCTGGGAGATGTTTTCATTCCCTTCCCTCAGCAGCTAAAAGCTTGGACCAGTCAGTGTGAGCTTCCTGTGGAAGTACCTGACTAATGAAATCATGGAATCATTAGGGCTGGAAAAGTCTTCTAGGATCCTCTGGTCCAGTCTTCAACCCAGCACCACCATGGCCACTAAACCATGTCCCCAAGTGCCATGGCCACAGGTTCCTTCAAAACCTGCAGGGATGGGGACTGCAGCACCTCCCTGGGCAGCCTGTGCCAGTGCCTGACCACTCTTGCAGCAAAGAAATTTTCCCTCATATTCAGCTTAAGCCTCTCCTGGGGCAACCTGAGGCTGTTTTCTTTTGTCTTAGGTCTTTGTACTAGGAGAAGAGACCAACCCCAAACCCAGATCCAGCCTCCTTTCAGGGAGCTGGAGAGAGCAATGTGGTTTCCCCTCAGCCTCCTCTTCTCCAGGCTCAACACCCCCAGTTCCCTCCTCCCCAGCTCTGTTTTCCAGACCCCTCACCAGCTTTGTTGTCCTTCTCTGGACCTGCTCCAGCCCCTCAATGTCCTTCTTGGAGTGAGGAGCCCAAAACTGAACCCAGGACTCAAGGTGTGACCTCACCAGTGCCCAGTCCAGGGGACAATTCCTGCCCTGCTCCTTCTGGCCACACTATTGTTGATCCTGGTGGCCTCCTTGCCCACCTGGGCACACCCTGCTTCATGCTCAGATGCTGGTGCCCAACACCCTCAAGTTCTTTTCCACCTGGCAGTTTCCATCCTCTCTGTCCCAGGCCTGGAGCCTTCATGGGGTTGTTGTGACCCAAGTGCAGGACCCAGCCCTTAGCTAGTCAAAGTCATTCCCAGTCCAGTGGCCTTTCAGAGCTGTGCTGAATCCTGCTAGCACTTCTCTGCACTGGCAGCCAGGATCAGGCTCTGTCACCTCGTGGCTGAAGTGACACAAGCACAGAGGGACAATCTGGGTAGCCACTGCTGCAGCCCAGCCCCTGTCTCAGATCCTGCAGTGGAAAGCAAACCATCCTGGCCTGCATCAGGAGCAGGGAGGTCATTCTGCCCCTGTACTCTGCACTGGTTAGACCACACCTCGAGTACTGTGTCCAGTTCTGGGCCCCCCAGTTTAAGAGGGACATTGAGATGCTTGAACGTGTCCAGAGAAGGGCAACGAGGCTGGGGAGAGGCCTCGAGCACAGCCCTAGGAGGAGAGGCTGAGGGAGCTGGGATTGGTTAGCCTGGAGAAGAGGAGGCTCAGGGCAGACCTCATTGCTGTCTACAGCTACCTGAGGGGTGGTTGTAGCCAGGGGGAGGTTGCTCTCTTCTCTCAGGTGGCCAGTGCCAGAACAAGAGGGCACAGCCTCAAGCTGCACCAGGGGAAATTTAGGCTCGAGGTGAGGAGAAAGTTCTTCCCTGAGAGAGTCATTGGCTACTGGAATGGGCTGCCCAGGGAGGTGGTGGAGTCGCCGTCCCTGGAGCTGTTCAAGGCAGGATTGGACGTGGCACTTGGTGCCATGGTCTGGCCTTGAGCTCTGTGGTAACAGCTTGGACTTGATGATCTGTGAGGTCTCTTCCAACCTTGGTGATACTGTGAGACTGTGATACTGTGATAACTGCCTCAAAGAGAGCCCAAAGCTCTGCTAACACAGCCCCAAGCAGCCTCTTCTCTCTCTAGATTGAGCTTAACAGCATAAAAATGCTGCTGGACTTGGCCAAAAGCTGAGCACTGCTGCCAGACCTTGAGCTGTGTGGCTTTAGCCAGTTCCATGCTTTCATATCCCCAACTTTGTAGACCATAAGAGGACTTTAGGTGGAGCCTGCCCAGCACCTGCAGAGCTTTAGAGCACTTGAAAGCTCCTACAAGAGGAGCAAGCAGTAGGGGCAGGACCCTGCTTTGCACACTGGGAAGGTAGATCATAGAATCCTGGAATGGTTCTCTGGCAACCTTTTTTTGAGCAATAATGTTCCAGTTCTTCCTTGGAGAGAGGAGGAGAGGTTGGAATAACTCAGTCTGGGGGAGGCTATTCATTGGAAGGGCTGCACCTTGCAAGCACAGAGATGGAACTTCAGGAGCAAGGAGCAAGGCTGTGTTAGTGCAGGCTTGTTCTTGGACCAGAGGCCAAGAGTCTTTCTTGCATAGACTCCTGGAGTGGTTTGGGTTGCAAGGGACCTTCAAAACATCCAGTTCCAACCCCCTGCTGTCTGCAGGGACACCTCCCATCAGCCCAGCTTGCTCAAGGCCTCATCCAACCTGGCCTTCAACACCTCCAGGCAGGGGGCAGCCACAGCTTCCCTGGGCAGCCTGTGCCAGACTCTCCACATCCTCACTCCCAAGAATTTCTTCCTCATTTCCAGTCTCAATCTGCCCTCCTCAAGCTTCAGTCTGTTTCCTTGAGAGAGAGACCCATCCAGATGAGATGTCAGTGTGTGTGTCCATATCTGCCCTGCTCACACACACACACATGGTCTGATGCATTACATAACCCAGTAAAGAGGTAGCAAAGTCTGCCAGGTGCCTGCAGTGACTGAGCAGTGGAGAAAGGAGCCGAGTCTGGGACGCAGACTGAACCCACACAGAGCTCCAGGAGTCTTCTGGTGTTCGTTTGACTTCCTGCAGGCTCTGCAGAGGAGCATTTCTGCCCTGGGAGAATGAAGTCTGTCAATGACTGTGCTGTGCTGCCTCTTTCTTGCTGCTGTCAACAGTAATCTTCTCTCTTTCCCCTTCTGCTGCCTCTTCCTCCCTTTCCCATGTCCTCAATTCAACCGCTCCACATCTCCTGTCCCTGCCCTCGGTTCTTCTGTTCTACCCCACTTCACCCCCACTTCCTCCCTCCACCTTGCTGCTTTTCCTCTTCATGTGCTCATTGTCACCCCTTTTTGTCCTTCACCTGCCAGCAGCTGTCCAGCCAGGTCCCTGAGCACAGCCCTGTGGTCTATGGGACTGTGGAGAGCACTCACCTCGCTGCCAGCACCCCCGCCACGGTGACCAGCACCCCCAAGCAAGGTTTGTTTATGGATCTCTCCTTCCTGATTTCAGTCCTTTGGGTTTGCTTTAGTTGGAATATTTTATTGCTTTTTTTTCTTTTTTCCTTATAATTGGAGTATTTTTGGCAGGGAGAGCAGCAGGCAGCAGCAGTAGGAGGGGAGGGACTCCTCTTCCACCAGCAGAAGGTTTGAGCAATGTGTTGCTAAGGGAATTCGCTGACATTTGCCAAGAGGGAATGGCTTAAAAAGAGTTTTAGCCAATCTTGGGTGTCCTAAAGGTTGTCTCAGAGCACCTGGATGTGAGAACCTCCTCTCATCCCTGTGCCATCTCCCAGCAAGTGGTGATTGGTAGCATGCTTTTGGTCAGAGAGGTTTTAGACCACTTGGGCAGTTTGCCCTAGCGATGGCAGCATAAGCAGAGCCTGGCAGTGGCTCCTGCAGAGCTGCTGCAGGTGTTTGCTGTCCTACAGGACTTGGGCAGTGTCAGACCAAAGCCCAGCAGCCTGCAGAGTGCCTCAGAAATGGCTTGGCACATTCTGCTGCCTTGGGTGAAGACAGCATGGATGGAGAACGTTCTTGAGCTTGATTGTTTCCTTCTCACACCTAAGAGTGAGATGCTTTGGTCAGAGTATCCCAGGAGGGAAGGCAGTGTGCCAGGTCTCTTCCCACACTGCAGTGTCTGAGCCACCTCAGAGTCATTGGAAAGCTGTTGTTAATGACACCTGTGCTCTGTCACCTGCATGAGGTCACAAACTGCTTGGGGTTGGAAGGGACCTTCAAGATCAGCCAGCTCCAACCCCTGCTGTGTACAGGGACATCTCCCACTAGCCCAAGCTCAAGGCCTCATCCAAGCTGGCCTTGAACACCTCCAGGGAGGAGGCCCCTCACTCTCACCACCCTCACTCTCACCACCCTCACTCTCAAGAGTTTCTTCCTTATCTCCAGTCTCAGTCCAGCTTCTTGCAGTTCGAAGCTGTCACCCCTCATCCTGTCACTCCCAGCCCTTGTCCAAAGTCCCTCCCCAGCTCTCCTGCAGCCCCTTCAGGTATTGGAAGGCTGCTCTGAGGTCTCCCTGCAGCCTTCTCTTCTCCAAGCTGATTAACCCCAATCCTCCCATCCTGCCCTGCCAGCACTGCTGTGGCCTCCTCTGGCCCTGCTCCCTGTCTGTGCTGTGCTGATCACTCCAGAGCTGCCCCAGCACTGCAGGAGGATCTCAGCAGAGCCCTGCCCCTGCTGCCCACAGTGCTGGGGATCAGCCCAGGCAGCTGGGGCTGGGCTGGCAGCACTTGATGCCAGCTGCTTTTGAGCTTCTCAGTGGGCTTGGTGTTGGAGTGGAGTCCACACTGCTGGTCACTTCCCACACAGCAGGGTGGGAGGTTTCTGCCTGCAGCAGCAAGAGCAGGGAAGCTGAGCTGTGGCACCTTCCACTTGTGAGTGTCAGCTGGAAACACTGAGCCTGCTGTGGTTTCTTTCAGGGCATTTGGCATTTGCTAGAGGAAAAGTGAGCCCCAGAGAAGCACAGCTCTAGAAAAGAAGGGAAAAAAGCTCTCTGTGATGCTCCAGGAGTCACAAACTGCTTGGAAGGGAAAGGTCCCTCAGGCTAATGTCTCAGGGTTGGGATTTCACAGGCACGGTGCAGGCTGCAGAGCTTCCCTGGCTGCAGCTGCTCTGCTGCATGGATGCAGCTGGGCTGCTGCAGGGTCTGCAGGTGGCTGAGAAGGGACCTGCTGGAGGTTGTCTGGGCCTGTCTCCCACTCAGGGTGGGACTATGGAAAACTTAGAGTCACAGAATCATGGAATTGTTTGGGTTGGAGAAGACCTCTAAGGTTAATGAG
The DNA here is from genome assembly GCA_013400475.1 of Tricholaema leucomelas. Classification (NCBI taxonomy): domain Eukaryota; kingdom Metazoa; phylum Chordata; class Aves; order Piciformes; family Lybiidae; genus Tricholaema lacrymosa; species Tricholaema leucomelas. The sequence continues at coordinate 171,208 of WAAF01006085.1, forward strand.
ACCAAGGATCAGCCCAGCACCACCACAGCCATTAAACCCTGTCCCAGAGTGCCATGGCCACAGGTTTCTTAAACACCTCCAGGGATGGGGCCTCCACCACCTCCCTGGGCAGCCTGTGCCAGTGCCTGACCACTCTCAGTGGGGAAGTTGTTCCTCAAGTCCAACCAAAACCTCTCCTGGTGCAACTTGAGGCCATTTCCTCTTATCCCTTCACTTGTTCCCTGGGAGAAGAGACCAACCCCACCTGTCTCTGACCTCAGGGAGCTGTAGAGAGCAATGAGTTCTGCCCTCAGAACCTCAGCTGCTCCTCATCATCCCTGTTCTCCAGGCCCTTCACCACCTTCCTTGCCTTTCTGGACCCACTGTCCATGTTGTCTGCAGTCCCTGTTAGTTTTAGGTTGAAATCCTCAGTGAGGCTGGATTTGGGATTGTTGTTGCACTCAGTACCCTGTGTCACAGAGCCATAGATTCACAAACTGGTTTGGGTTGGAAGGGACCTTGAAGATCAGCCTGGCCATGAGGAGCCAGTCTCTCTGCAGCATGAGAGACCAAGGGCAAGGTCCTGCAGCTGGGTTGGGGCAATGCCAAGCACAACTCCAGGCTGGGCAGTGCCAGGCTGGAGAGCAGCCCTGAGGAGAGGGACCTGGGGGTGCTGCTGGAGGAGAAGCTCAACAGGAGCCAGCAGTGTGCACTTGCAGCCCAGAAAGCCAAGCAGAGCCTGGGCTGCAGCAGGAGCAGTGTGGCCAGCAGGGCCAGGGAGGGGATTCTCCCCCTCTGCTGTGCTCTGCTGAGACCCCACCTGGAGTACTGCATCCAGTTCTGGAGCCCCTGGGACAAGAGGGCTGTGGAGATGCTGGAGAGTGTCCAGAGCAGGGCCAGGAGGATGCTGAGAGGGCTGCAGCAGCTCTGCTGTGAGCACAGACTGAAAGAGTTGGGGCTGTGCAGGCTGGAGCAGAGGAGGCTCCCAGGTGACCTTCTTGTGGCCTTCCAGGATCTGAAGGGGGCTACAAAAAAGCTGGGGAGGGACTTTTGAGGCTGTCAGGGAGTGCCAGGACTGGGGGGAATGGAGCAAAGCTGGAGGTGGGGAGAGTCAGGCTGGAGGTGAGGAGGAAGTTGTTGAGCATGAGAGTGGTGAGAGGCTGGAATGGGTTGCCCAGGGAGGTGGTTGAGGCCCCATGGCTGGAGGTGTTTCAGGCCAGGCTGGCTGAGGCTGTGTGCAGCCTGCTCTAGGGTAGGGTGTCCCTGGGCATGGCAGGGGGGTTGGGACTGGCTGCTCCTTGTGGTCCCTTCCAACCCTGACTGATTCTGTGATAATCCAGTTCCAACCTCCCTGCAATGGGCAGGGACACCTCCCACCAGACTAAGTTATTCAAGACCTCATTTGGTGCTTTTAAAGCAGCTTCTGGCTCTTCAGGCTTTCCAGATGACCTGGGGGTAAAGGAATTGCTACCACAATGCCTTGAGAGGTGACTTTGTTTGGGGAGAAGCAGGCAGCTCTGGCTCTCGGGGTGCCCCTGATGCATGTCCATCAGCCAGGCTGTGGAGGTGCTGGGAATTGGGGTCAGGCTGGGGACAGAGCAAAAGCAGCTGGCCAGGGCAGGAGCTGTAATGGGATAGAGTCAGAATCCCAGAATGCCAGCTTGGGAGGGACCCCAAGGCTCATCTGCTCCAACCTTTCTAAGTAGCAGTGGGGTTGAACTGAGCTGGCCCAGCAGCCTGTCCAGCTGAGGCTCCAAACTGCCCAGTGCAGGGGGATCCAGCTGGAGATGATTCCAGTGTCTGTCTGTGCTCATGGGGAAACTTCTTCTGCTGGAGTCCAGTGGGAATGTTCCCAGCAGTAGCTTGTCCCCATTGCCCCTTCTCTTTTCCATGGGACTCCTTGCCAAAAGAGTCTCCATCCTCCTTGTTCACCTTTTATGTCCTAGTCTGTGATTCCCCATGGGGGCAGAGCTGCCTGCTCCAGCAGGATGGTTGGGCTGCTGGCAGGATAAACCTCTTCCCAAGCCCTGCAATGTGTTGGCTGTGGAGAATGAATATCATGGTTTGTGGAGAAGAGATTCGTGGCAGATCCCAGAGTCTGGAACGCTCTCAGCACCTCTGCTGCCATGGTGGCTCAGCTGCACGTCTGCAGAGCTGCCTGGGAAGGCTGCACCTCAGCAGTGTTTGGGTCACAGCTCACAGGGTGTCAGGAGTGGGAAGGGACCCAAAGAGCTCATCGAGTCCAACTCCTCTGCCAGAGCAGGAACACATCCAGACAGGTCTTGAAAGGCCCCAGAGAAGGAGACTCCACAGCCTCTCTGGGGAGCCTGTGCCAGTGCTCTGGGACCCTTCCAGGAGAGAAGTTCCCCCTTGTGTTGAGGAGGATGGGGACAGGGCCTGGAGCACAGCCCTGTGAGGAGAGGCTGAGGGAGCTGGGGGTGTGCAGCCTGCAGCAGAGGAGGCTCAGGGCAGAGCTCACTGCTGTCTGCAGCTGCCTGCAGGGAGGCTGTAGCCAGCTGGGGTTGGGCTCTGCTGCCAGACAGGCAGGGACAGAAGAAGGGGACCCAGGCTGAAGCTGTGGCAGGGCAGGTTGAGGCTGGATGTTAGGAGGAAGTTGTTGTCAGAGAGAGTGATTGGCACTGGAATGGGCTGCCCAGGGAGGTGGTGGAGTGGCTGTGCCTGGAGGTGCTGAAGCCAAGCCTGGCTGGGGCACTGAGTGCCATGGTCTGGTTGGTTGGTTGGGGCTGGGTGCTAGGTTGGGCTGGCTGAGCTTGGAGCTCTCTTCCAACCTGCCTGATCCTATGATTCCAGGGGCTGGGGGCAGGTGGCAGCCAGCCCAGCCATGATTTCCAGATAAGCAGCACAAAGCAGAAACAAATCCCTGTATGTAGTCAAAGCTTCCCCACCCAGCACTCTGGGCAAGCTTTGCCTCTGTGCCCACCCAGGAGCCCAGCTGCCAACCTGCCTTTGATGTCTCCATGCGGAGGAGAGCGCAGGAGTCCCTCCTGCTGGGTTCACCAGGGCAGCTCTGGTGCAGAGGAGCTCTGCAGGCTTTGTGGTGTCTGCAGCTCTCAGGCAGCCCTGCTCTGGAGGCAGCTTTCCTCCTGAAGTCTTCCAGTAAACACTTGCTGGATATAACCTGAGGAATGGTCTTGGCATGGTGAGGAGCAGGGATCTGCCTCCACTGAGCTCTGCTCCCCTGCCCAGCTCCCTGCAGCTTCACGTGGCCATTTCTGTGGTGGCTGCCAGGGTTGAGTCTTCCTTTGCCAGGACCTGGAGGTCTGCCCTCCATGGTGGTTGTTCACCTTCAGATTTACTTCTTGCAGTCAAATCTGCCACAGAATCACAGAATGGTAGGAGTGGGAAAAGACCTCTGGAGATCATCCAGCCCAACCCCACTGCCAAGGCAGGGTCACACAGGAGTGTCCAGGCAGGTTTGGAATGTCTTCAGAGGTGGAGACTCCACCACCTCTCTGGGCAGTCTGCTCCAGGGCTCTGTCACTCTTCAATCCAAGAAGCAACTCCTCATGTTGAGATGGAAGTTCTCCTGCTCAAATCTGTGCCTGTCACCCCTCACCCTGTCACTGGGCACTGCTGACCAAAGCCTGGCCCCATCCTCCTGCCACCCACCCTTGAAGTTTCGATCAGCACCGATGAGCTCCCCCTCAGGCTGCTGCTCTTCTCCAGCCTCCACAGCCCGAAACCTCTCAGCCCTTCCCTAGCACAGAGCTGGCCCAGGCCTTTCAGCACCATGGTTTCAGTTGCATGTGAGTAGGAAAGGAGAAGGGAACTTGAGGGGACTTTGGGGTCCCTTCCCCTTTCTGCTGAGTGTGGTTTGATCTAGCAGGGCTGAGAGTGACTTTTCCCTGCAGAGTGCAAATGTCCTGGCCCTGGGCACCACTGACCACAGCCTGGCCCCAGCCTCCTGCCACCCACCCTTGAGTTATTCTTAGAGTCAGGCAGGTTGGAAGAGAGCTCCAAGCTCCTAAGCTCCTCCAGCCCAACCTAGCACCCAGCCCTGCCCAACCAACCAGACCATGGCACTCAGTGCCCCAGCCAGGCTTGGCTTCAACACCTCCAGCCACAGCCACTCCACCCCCTCCCTGGGCAGCCCATTCCAATGCCAATCACTCTGTCTGATCAGCACTGATGAGCTCCCCCCTCAACCTGCTCTTCTCCAGCCTAAAAAGCCCCAAATCTCTCAGTCTGCCCTCACCAGAGGGATCTTCTCCTGGAACTGGACTCTTCCAATGTCTGTTGTCTGGGCCTGAGGAGCTGCAGGGTGCTGAAGGGTCCAAGTGCCGTTGGGTGTTTCACTGGGGTTCAGCTCTTGGAATGTTTTCCCAGCCCCTTCAGATGCTTTTGTGTTGTGGTTGGGGTTTTGTTTTGAGCCATCTCCTTTGCCTCAGGGTGGGAGAATACCCAGGCAGCTTTTCAGAGTGAGCTGTAAATGTCAAGAGTGCTCCAGGAGCTGCCTGCAGAAGATGTAGCAGCAGTTGGAGGTGATGCATTTGCTTTCCTAGACCCATGCTCGGGGCCTTTCTTCTCATCCAGGGAGCCTTCAGAATCAAAATCAGCTGTTGGGATGCTTTCCCCCATCTTCTTCCCCCTTTTTTCATCCTCACTCCAAAGCTGCCTCCCTCTGTGCCTCATTAAGTCCATAAACTACTGCTTTGGCCTTGCTCCTCGCTGCGACGCTGCTGGAGCAAAGTTCTGTGTTGCTTCAGCTCAGCCTCAAGATGAGACTTGATGCTCCAAGGGGTCTCAAAGGGATTCTCCTTCCAAACCCATCATAGACTCATAGAATCAACCAGGTTGGAAGAGATCTCCAAGATCATTCAGTCCAACCTAGCACCCAGCCACATCCAGTCAACCAGACCGTGGCACCTCCAGCCTGCCTGGTGGAATGCCCCAGCTGGAGAGCCTGCAGGGCTGGAAAAGTCCAATCAAAGCCAGACCTCTTCACTGCTGCCTCATGTTTGATGGTGTACAGGGTTAGCCCTCCAGGGGCAGTGACCTTGAACCCTGGGTCAGGTTCAGAGTCCCTCCCCCTGGAGGTTTAACCCTGTACAGATGGTTTGGGGTTGGTCACAGCCTTTGGTCTATGAGGACAGGCTGAGAGAGTTGGGGCTCTTCAGCCTGGAGAAGAGAAGGCTTCGAGGAGACCTTAGAGTGGCTTTGCAGTATCTGAAAGGAGCCTACAGGAAAGCTGGGGAGGGACTCTTTACACAGTCTAGTAATGTTAGGATGAGGGGGAATGGGTTTGAACTGGCAGAGGGGAGATTTAGACTGGATGTTAGGAGGAAGTTCTTTACAGTGAGGGTGGTGAGACACTGGCACAGGTTGCCCAGGGAGGTTGTGGATGCTTCCTCCCTGGAGGTATTTAAGGCCAGGCTGGATGAGGCCTTGAGCAGCCTGCTCTAGTAGGAGGTGTCCCTGCCTATGGCAGGGGGTTGGAGCTGGATGATCCTTGAGGTCCCTTCCAACCTAAACCATTCCATGATTCTTTGATTCTATGATTCATCTGCACAGGGAGGTTGTGCCTCTGGATTTGGGCTGTCGTGGCAGTGTCCCAGAGGAGTTCCATGGCACTTCAGTGCTCAGAAAGCCTGAGGCCTTTTGCTTCAATGGAGCAGAGCCCAGCTCTGTCCCTGGGCAGGAGAGATCAAGCTGACCTCGTGATGGTGATCAGGTGCAGGAGCACTGAGTCCCTGCCACCTGCCCCATACCCAACTCAGCTCTCTTCCAGAGCTGGAGCTTGGAGGTGCTTCCTAAGCAAGATCTTACAATCTGTATCTTGTCATCAAACTAGAGGTGGGAGAGGATGCAGCAAAGGTCTTGCAGGGCCAAGATCCTACAAGATCCTGATTCTCCAGCTGGTTTCAGATGGATTCTCCTTCCCAAACCCCTTTCCCTTCAGCCTGCCTGTTGTGTAAGCCCTGGTCAGAAAGCAAACAGACCAAGCAAAGCCAAACCTCTTCAGCTGTACCTGAATTGTGGTGATCTGGGGGTTAGGTCCAATCTGAGCAATGGGGCTCAGGTCCTAAACAGAGCCAGAAGATCCTAAAGGAGCTTGGCCTGGTTTGAGGTGGGAATGTGTCAGATGGAGCTGCAGCAGACCTCTGGGAGCTGCATGGTGGTCATGGCAGGGATGGTGGCACAAAGTCTGTTGCTAATGTCAGGATGAGTTCAAGGACTTCTCTCTGCACAGTGTTTTGGGGATGTTCTGATGCAGTTGTGCCTTCTGCTGTGCTTTTCCCACCCAGCCACAGAGAAGGTGGAACACAGAGGTCCCATCAAGATGTGACACTGCTGTCCTTTGGTGACAGCTCTGCTCAGAGCCCTTTTTGGTTTTCCTTTCTTTGGGAAAAGAGATCTTTGCTGGAATTCAGAACAGAACAAGGAGGTTGTGTCCTTTGGTCTGATGTGCTGGTGGGTGGCAGGAGCTGAGAAATACCAAGTGGAAAAATAAGGTAGCTGCATCCCCTGTGTTAGTCATGGGGTGGTGACAAATGGCATCTGCAGGAGAACACCCCAGCAGCTTCCCCAGGTCACACAGAGAGCATCTGCAGGTCCCTGCTGCTCTTGCTGGTGTTTGGAAGATGAGTTTGCCCAATCTCACTGTTACAAGCCCTAGAGTCATAGAATGGTTTGGGTTGGAAGGGGCCTTAGAGATCATCCAGTTCCCCACCCCTGCCATGGGCAGGGACACCTCCCACCAGCCCAGGTTGCTCAGGGCCTGATGTAGCCTGGCCTTGAACACCTCCAGGCAGGGGCAGCCACAGCCTTCCTAGGCAACCTGTGCCAGTCTCTCCCCACCTTCATCCTCAAGACTTTTTTTCCTCATCTCCACTCTCTGTCTCTCCTCTCCCAGCTCACAGCCATTGTTCCTCATCCTGGCACCCCCAGCCCTTGTCCAAAGTCCCTCCCCAGTTCTCCTGGAGCCCCTTCAGGCACTGCAAGGCTGCTCTAGGAGTCATTTGAGGCAGACAAAATAAAGTTCCTTTTTGTCTCCTGTAAAGGCAAATTCTGGTTTCAGGAGCAGGTCCTGCCTCGACTCCCTGCTCTGTAGCATCCCCACCTGGCTCTGCTGCCCAGGACGGCTGCCGACTGCACAGCCTCTGCTCAGCACCAGGAGCAGCAGCTGTGGTTCCAGATTTGCAGGGTGCAGGCTGTCTGACCTGTCCCTTCAGGTGCAACGTGAGCTTCAGGTGCCTCCGGGGAGCTTCTGGGATAGTTGGCAGTAGGGGGAGAAGGGGCCGGAGGGCTGAAGTACAGCGAAGGGAAGCTGAGTTGGGTTCTAACGGTGCCTTTTTGTGTTCTCTCCTCTCCCAGAAGAGAAGCCAAAACCAGATCCAGTATTAAAACCTTCTTCTCCAGTCCTCAGACCAGAACCTGCTGGGGAGAAAAAAGATCCAGCTGGCCAAGAGACCGAGGGCACCTCAGTGGAAAGCTCACCAGAACCTCCTCTTGCCCCATCACCCGCCCCCGCCGCTCCCATCGCGGTCGTCTCTCCAGCTGCTGCTGCTGCCGCTGCCGTCGCCGCCTCCAGCAAACTCACCCCCGCAGCTGACCCGGAGGAGAAATGCGAACTGGTGCCCCCAAAAGAGGAGGCACTGCCGGTGCCCAGCGCTGTGCCCTGCACGGACACGTCGGAGCCTTTGCCAGCGGAGGAGGCGGGCGCCGAGGCGTGCGAGGAGCCCAGCGGCGCCGTGCCCGGTGCCACCGCCGGAGCTGCTGGCATCGCCCTGAGGAGTGACCCCAGCGGTGGCGGGGACAAAGTGACTGCTGCGGAGAGCGCAGCAGATGCGGCCCCGGCAGAGGCTGCCCCCTTGACTGTTGAGACGGAGCCAGCAGAAGCACCTCCGGCAGCGGCGGAAAGCTGCCCCTCGGCTGCCGGCGCTCCGCACGCTGCTGCCTCTGCTCCCCCGACCCCACCGCCCACCCCTCCGCCGCCTTCTCCTCCCACTGCTGCTGCTGCTGCTCTTACCACTACAACTCCTTCTCCACCTCCTCTTCCATCTCCTAGTGCCCTCCCTGTTGTTCAGGGGGATTTAGAAGGAGAGGAGAGCACAAGAACTACTCTTACCGAAGAGGTAAAAGATGCTGAAAAGAAGAAAGAGACAGAGGCAGCTGGGCAGCTGGAGGAGAGCACAGAGCCTCCCAGTTTAACCCTGAGCAAGAGTCCTGTCCCAGGTAAGTGTTCAGCTGTGCTCATGTCTGGTAAACCAGAGGAGGAAGCTCTTGGAGAGTTCTTCATCAGCTCCAGAGAGCTCTTGGAGGTTCTTCCTCAGCCATTTCCATTCCTGCCTGCCAGAGCCAGGCTGTGTCGCTCGATCGTTACTGCGATGGCAAAATGCTAACCTTGGTTTGCAGGGGCAAAGGAAACTGCTCAGAGTCGTTGGTGAAAGAAGTGGCTGACTGGGCTGGGTGTGCCAGGGCTGGCTGTGCCAGGGCTGGCTGTGCCAGGGCTGGCTGGCTTCAGGGCCTGCCAGCAGCGACACAGGGCAGCACTCCCACGAGCTGCTGCCGCTGAGATCCGAAGGACACTGCTCTTGTTCAAGATGAGGATCTCTTGCTTGGGATTTGTCAGCCTGTACCTAAACCCAAACCAACATCCAGGCCTGGAAGCCCTCTGGGTGAACTTGCTGAGCCAGCAGTGTCTGGAGATTGGTGGGGTGAGAGTTTCTATCTCTAAAGGTGACTGCTGAGGTTCACAGGCTCACAGATGTCAGAGGCTGGAAGGGACCCAAAGAGCTCATCCAGTCCAACCCCCTGCCAGAGCAGGACCATCCAATCTAGCTCAGGGCACACAGGAACACATCCAGACAGGCCTGGAAAGGCTCCAGAGAAGGAGACTCCACAACCTCTCTGGGCAGCCTGTGCCAGGGCTCTGGGACCCTTCCAGGAGAGAAGTTCCCCCTTGTGCTGAGCTGGAACCTGCTGTGCTGCAGCTTCCATCCATTGCTGCTTGTCCTGTCCCAGGGAGCAGTGAGCAGAGCCTGTCCCCACCTCCTGACCGCCAGCCCTCAGATATTGATCAACATTGATTCAATCCCCTCTCAGTCTTCTCTTCTCCAGACTAAGCAGCCCCAGAGCCCTCAGCCTCTCCCCACCAGGCAGTGCTGCAGTCCCTTCATCATCCTCATATTCCTCTGCTGGACCCTCTCCAGCTGATCCCTGTCCCTCTGAAACTGGGGGGCCCAAAACTGAAAGCATTACTGAAGATGAGGTCTCCTCAGGGCAGAGTAGAGGAGGAAGAGAACCTCCCTGCATCTGCTGGACACTCTCTGCTTACACCCCAGGACCCCACTGGCCTCCTGGCCCCCAGGGCACACTGCTGTGCCAGGGATGTTCTCCCCCAGCACTCCCAGGTCAGCAGTAATGAGCCAAGGAGCAACAGCTACAAACTGGAACACAGAAGGTTTCAGTCCTCAAGATGAGGTCTCCCCAGGGCAGGGTTACCAGCTGTGGGTCAAGAAGAGGACCATTAAAGCTCTCCTGAACCACCAAGTCCCACAGCTCAGCCAGCCCAGCCTGGTTTGCCTCTGCCAAGGTAACAGCTGAACAAACTGAGCTCTGCTCATAGAGCCACAGAATGGGTTGGGCTGGAAGGGACCTCAAAGCTCCTCCAGATCCACCCAGGGATGGATGGGCAAGGACAGGGACACCTCCTACCAGCCAAGGGTTGCTCAAGGCCCCATCCAGCCTGGCCTTGAGCACCTGCAGGGAGGGGGCTCAGCTGAGCTGTTCCCATCTCACTGTCCTTGAGACATCTTCAGGAAGCAGGTCTGGGATTTGCTACAGCTCACTGCAAATGGCCATTTCTGCAGCTGCCTTCTCACAGCCAGGAGGCTGCTCCCAGCCTTAGCCTTCAGAATCCTGTCCCCTGGCTGCTGCTTCCCCCAGACCCCTCTCTTGGCTTTTCTGTAGAAATCTCCTTTTTTCTCTTGGGTTTGGTTTGTTTTTTCCCAGGACTTCCTGGAAGTGGAGCTCTGGATGAGGAGTGAAATCAGTGACTTGTGTTTAGCTGCTGGGGAGAGCAGAGTGGTGGCCTCTGTGCAGGCCTGGCAGCGCTCGAGCCTGGCCCTGTCACATCTCTGACACCCTGCTTGGCACTGCTGGCAGAGCCCTGGAGCTGGGGGGGTTCATTTCAGTCCTGCCTTTCAATTTGCTGGAGTTTGAGGGGGGGGAAAAGCCCCAAAGCAAAGGAGGAGCAGGAGGTTGTAGCTTTCAGAATGAAGCATGTGAAGGAATCACAGAATGCAGAGGCTGGAAGGGACCTCCAGAGCTCATCTGGTCCAGCCCCTGCCGGAGCAGGGTCACCCAGAGCAGATCACACAGGAACAGGCAGGGTTTGAATGTCTCCAGAGAGGGAGACTCCACAGCCCCCCTGGGCAGCCTGTGCCAGGCTCTGGCACCCTCACAGGGAAAAAAAATCCTGCTGGTGTTTAAGTGGAAGAAAGGAGTTTGTGGTTTATGGCTGGGGGAGGTGTGGGATGGTGTCAGGAGCATGGAGGACTCTGCTCTGCTGGGGGTGAGCTCAGGGTGTAGTGGCTGTGGTGGCCTTAGGTTGGTGGTTGGACTTGGTGGTTGACAGAATGGGTTGGGTTGGAAGGGACCTCAAAGCTCATCCAGTTCCAGCCCCCTGCCATTGGCAGGGACACCTCCCACCAGCACAGCTTGCTCAAGACCTCACCCAGCCTGGCCTTGAGCACCTCCAGGCAGGGAGCAGCCACAGCCTCCCTGGGCAACCTGGGCCAGTGTCTCTCAAGAATTTCTTCCTCATCTCCACTCTCACTCTCCCCCCTCCCAGCTCACAGCCATTGTCCCTCATCCTGCCACTCCCAGCCCTTGTCCAAAGTCCCTCCCCAGCTCTCCTGCAGTCCCTTCAGGCACTGGAAGACTGCTCTGAGGTCTCCCTGCAGCCTTCTCTTCTCCAGGCTGAACAACCCCAACTCTCTCAGCCTGTCCCCATAGAGGAGGTTCTCCAGCCCCCTTCATGCCCTACTCTGGCCCCACTCCAGCAGCACCAGATGCTCACACAACTCCTCTACAGCCCAAAAATGGAAGGGGCCAAAGATGCTCCAGGCCTGGGCTCTGCACAGGGGCAGATGGAGCTGATATCCCCTTCAGAGGAGGTTCTCCAGCCCTCTGATTATCTTCATGGCCTCCTCTGAACCCTCTCCAGCAGCTCCAGGTCCTTCTTGTGCTGGGGGCACCAGAGCTGGAGGCAGTGCTGCAGGTGAGCTCTGGGCAGAGCAGAGCAGAGGGGCAGAATCCCCTCCCTGTGCAGCTGCTCTCAGCCTGTCCCCACAGCAGAGGTTCTGCAGCCAGAGGGTTCCAAGCAGAACCCTTCTGTGATTCCATGCAGGGAGAAGCAGAGGTTGGGCTGGTTGCAGGTCTATGTCAGTGCTGTGCTGGGTGACTCTGCTGAGTCTGTAATAAAGGCCAATATCTGCTCAGGATCAGAGGCTCCCTTTGCTCTGCCAGCCTCAGGGTTGGCTTCTTGGCTGGTTGAGGTTTTCTTTTCACTTAGTCTTATTTCTATTTTTGTCCCCCTGGGGTCATTTCACTGCTCCCTGGCACTTGTTGCCCTTTCAGGCTTCATAACACCAACGAATTTCCTTACACAGCAGAGAAATTGACTCTCTCTGTAAATAAAGCAGGTTCCAGCTCCCAGGCTTCCTGCCTGCACTGCAAGGGCCTGCAGTTTTATCTGGACTGAAAGCTGCTGGCAGTGGTTGGGGCTTTTAATTCTGCAGGAGATGGATTTTGGTGCTCCAGTGGCACTAGGCTGGACAGCACAGCTTGGCCAACACATGGCTTATGGCAACAGGGGGGACAAATATTCCCCAAGTCACCTAGGAGAGCACAGGATCACAGAGTGGTTGGGGTTGGAAGGGACCTCTGGAGATCACCCAGGCCAACCCCCCTGCTGAAGCAGGGTCACTCAGGGCAGGTCACACAGGAACACATCCAGATCAGTCTTGAAAGTCTCCACACGAGGAGACTCCACAGCCTCTCTGGGCAGCCTGCTCCAGGCTCCAGCACCCTCACACCAAGGAAGTTTCTCCTCCTGCTCAGATGGAGCCTCCTGGGTTCCAGTTTGTGCCCCCTGCCCCTTGTCCTGTCCCTGGGCACCACTGACAAGAGTCTGGCCCCAGCCTCTTGCTCCTTCAGCTCTTGCTGAGCATTGCTCAGCTCCCTTCTAGGGCTGCTCTTCTGCAGGCTCTCAGCCCCAGGGCTCTCAGCCTTTGCTCCTCACAGAGCTGCTCCAGGCCCCTCAGCAGCTTTGCAGCCTCCCCTGGGCTCTCCACAGTCTCTCTTGAACCCAGCACTGGGCTCTCTTGAGCCCAGGACTGAACCCAGGACTCCAGAGGTGGCCTCAGCAGGGCATGTCCAAGGCAGTCTGACAGTAAGGACTTTGTTGCTCTTCCCAGGCCTAGTGTGGGTCACTGTTGTCACTCCTCTTGTCTCCTATTTCTGTCAGCAGAGACAAGCAGGCAGCTCCCAGCAGGCTGAGTCTGCTGCTGTCTCTTCTCCAGCAGGTGGAAGTGGCACCTGAGCTGCTGGTGTGGGTTGAAGGCAAGCACTGGAGATGTGTGGTTGGTGGCAGAGGAAGCTCCTGGTGAGAAGGGGTTTGACTGATAGGAGTGCACACAGATGCTGAATGCCAGGGGACAGGGAAGTTGAGAGCATGCTCAGAAGGGTCCAGAGGCCTCCCTTGGTGAGACACAGGTAGGAGAGCTGACTTTTGGGTTCCTCTGGGGCTCACCTTGTCACTCAGGGCTGCTGTCCTGGTTGGGTTTGTGCTGTGGCTCCTGAGTGCCTTCAGTTTTCCAGGCATTCATAGCAGCAGCTCTCCTGCAGGCTCAGTTCCTGTGGCAGAAATGAAAGCTGAGCAGGGGCAAAATGCATCTGAGGGCTGCTGATTTAAGAGCAGCATCTCTGGAGGCCTCACTGGTGCTCCCCTGGCACCTCTGGCAGGCAGGCTGCAGAGCGAGGGCAGCTGCCAGGGGGGCACCAGTGTCCAGCCAAGCATCCTCAGGGCTGGGGGGGACCAGAGCAGCAAAGGAGCTGCCCCCCTGGAACAGGAGCTGTGAGATTGTTCAGGAGGCTCAGCAGCATCAGATCCTTCTTGGAATCAGAACATTCTGGCTGGCAGAGCCCTGTCAGGTCATCCCTTCTCTACCTCTGCCAAGCATGGCTCTGAGCCCTGGCCCTCAGCACCACATCTCTGTGGCTTTTGAACACCTCCAGGGATGAGCATCCAAGCACTTCCCTGGGCAGCCTGGGCCAGGCTTTGAGACCTCTTTCAGCAAGGAAGTTTATTCTGATGTCCAACCTAAACCTTCCTGGCACAAGTTGAGGCCATTTTCTCTTGTCCTGTCCCTTGTGGCTTGAGAGAAAAGACCACCCCCACCTGGCTCAAAGCTGGCAGGGAGCTGCAGAGAGCCAGAAGGTCTCCCCTTAGCCTCCTTTTCTCCAGGCTGAACAAGTCCAGGTCCCTGAGCTGCTCCTCACCAGAGCTGCCCTCCAGGCCCCTTGCTGAGCTCATAACCCTGGAGATTAACAGGAAAAGTCTTCTTCAGCTTTTCAGTGTCAGCCACAGGCCTGATGGTGCATGGAGGAGCTGGGGACAGCAGGCAGGGCTCCCACTCTCCCAACTCCTCACATCTCTTGCAGCACCCTGTGGGGAGGGTTAGGAGCAGGACAGAGCCTTGCAGTGACCCCAGATTCCCTCAAAGGAGAGTGGAGAAGGTGCCAAGCAGGCATTGAAAATGGCTTTGCCTTACCCAGCAGGGATGAGCTCCCAGCCCTACACTGTGCCTTCAGCTATCATCACCCTCTTGGGCTGGAGCAAGGCCTGGGGCAGCACTGGGTGACCATGCAGGTTCAGGTTGGCCATGAGGAACAATTTCTTTGCTGCAAGAGTGGTCAGGGGTTGGAACAGGCTGCCCAGGAAGGTGGTGGAGTCTCCATCCCTGGAGATGGTCAAGAAAGGTGTGGCCATGGCACCTGGGGACATGGCTCAGTGGCCATGGTGGTGTTGGGTTGATGGTTGGAATGGATGACCTCAGAGGCCTTCTGCAGCCACAACAGTGCTGTGATTCTGTGAGGATCAGAGGCTCTTCTCCTGTTGTGCTTTGGGTTGGTGCTGAGTGTTGTGATTTCCACAGCCCACCATGTTCTGCTTGTCCACCATCATCCTCCAAACAGGGAAACCCTGGGAAGAGGCCACTGAGGGTCTCTGCTGGGGCAGAGGGAAGGAACCCATGGGGACACAGCAAGCCAGTGCTGTTGGAGTAAGGCCAGAGGAGGCCACAGAGGTGATGGCAGGGCTGGAGCAGCTCTGCTGTGAGCACAGGCTGAGGGAGCTGGGGGGGTGCAGCGTGCAGAGGAGAAGGCTCCAGGGGGACCTCAGAGCTGCTGCCAGTGCCTGAAGGGATCCTGCAGGAAGGCTGCAGAGGGACTTGTGCTGAGGGGGTCTGGAGGCAGAACAAGGGGAATGGTTTGGAGCTGAGGCAGAGCAGGGTTAGAGTGGAACTGAGGAAGAAGCTCTTCAGTAGGAGGGTGGTGAGAGTCTGGCCCAGGCTGCCCAGGGAGGCTGTGGCTGCCTCCTCCCTGGAGATCTTCAAGGCCAGGCTGGATGAGGCCTTGAGCAGCTGATTCCAGTTGAGAGATGTCCCTGCCCGTGGCAGGGGTTTGCAGTAGATGAGCTCTGAGTCCCTTCTAAGCCAAACTGTTCTGTGGTTCTCACTCTGTGTTTGTATCCATCACTGAAAAGCCTTTCAGAGGGGAATTAGATGGAGATAACAGAAGTGCACACTGTGAGCTTTCTGTAGCATCTGCTGGAAACCAAAGGCTGGAGCTGGAAATCTGTTTGCAGTGAAGTCCAGTCAGGAAGTGGACCTCACTGACACCCTGTGTTCAACCCAGGCCTGTCCCTGCCAGCAGGACTGGTGCTGGTGGCAGTGCCCATGAATGCTGAGCTGTCAGAGCAGTGGTTTGCCAGCTGTGGGTGGGCTGTGTGGGTTCTGGCACTCTTCAGGGGGAAGATGTGCTTCAGCCCCTGCTGCTCTGGTGCTTTCCAGTCACTTGGCCAAGTTAACCATGGGAGTCATTAACCTGCCTCAATCTGAGATCCAGGTCCAGCTGCAAGTTGGAGGAGCTGCTCTGTTGCAAGAGCCTCTGGAGTTTGGTTCTGATTGTGGTCACAGTCCAGGAGGTGGCTGGGATCCTTGGAAAAGTCCCTGAGACCTGCCCTCATTCCTGCCCAGCTCTGGTCTTGCCCCTTGCTCCCCTTTCTGAAGGAGTCCTGCTCCTTAGGCTGCTGGTGATCATCTCCTTCTGCCCAAGGAGCATTTCAGGCTTGACTGAGGAACTTGTGAAACAGCTCCTGTGGCTCAGTGTCCCACTCCCAGCTGG
>WAAF01006087.1:0-26507 GCA_013400475.1 Tricholaema leucomelas
AAACATGCTAGCTAGGCTCAAACTCGCACAGGATTCAACTTGCAAAGTAGGGTATCTACATTTATTTATTGAGGAGTTAAGGGTGACATCTGTCTGCTTGCATACTGGCATCTGGTGCCATTGTAGACATTTTTTTGATACAATACTTGTCTACCTACTATTTGGATCTCTCAAGAAGTTTTCTATCAGATCTGTCAACCATGTTTGTGTTGGTTATTGCAAATGGCAGTAGAAAGTCTGCTGAACCCTTAAATTAGCTGCTGCAACCTGAAATTGAAATTCATCCTTGTCAAAGTCAGAACAGATTTTTAATGTCACACTCAACCTTTAACTTGCCAAGTAGACAACAGTGTCTAACCTTACAAAAGCATCAGTTTATACTTAATCATTAGAAGGACTCCTGCATTGGCCTTTTAATTTATGCCTCATGAGCACTGGTACTCTGTTACCTTCTCAATAGACATAAGTCCTTTCTAGTCTTGACTGTGCTCCCCATCCTGTGTGTCATTTGGAGATTATGTAAGCTGTAAGTCTGTGCTTGGATGCTCAGCTGGGTATTATGGTGCATCTTGAGAAAGCAGAAACAGTGTGTGAGTATGAAAACCATATTTTCAAAGTATTTGTGCAATGATTTGCTGGTGTAAAAGACAAGTTTTTTCCTCATTATGCATAATATTAAACCTGCAAAGTAACACTGGTAATGACACTAATGTTTCTGAACATTCAGTATTAGGCTCTCTTGCACTGAGCTCTCAAAAGCTCAGAGAAGTGAATGTTTGTGTGGTTCCTGCCTACCAATTATGAACAAATAGATTAAATTAGTGCACTTTAAATTTTAACTCTTTAAATTTTAACTGGAACTTTAAATTTTAACTCTTCTGCACAGTATGGAAATTTGATCGAAATCCTTGCAGCTGAACATTTCTTTTCAGTCCTGGTTCTGAATCCCTTTCCATAGTGTTTGTGGCACCTATGTTTGGAGTCCAGCAAAGCTTGTTGTCCCTTTGTGTTTTGGCAGACCACAAGTTAACTTGTCACATTTTTCTCTAGAGACCTTTTCTTGTACCAAGATTCTACAATAAGACCAAAATAACAGAAGTTGTAGTCTGAGACAAGCAAATATTGACAGGTTTTTGGCACAAGATGGTGGATGTCAGTAGATGAGACTACATCATGGAGGCTTGGACCGCAAATACATTAAGTTTCAAAAATATTCCATCAATTAGCAGTCTTTTAACAAGATTTTATTATTTTATGAGAACATTGCCAAATCTAGTGCAAATTTAAACTTAGTTAATTCCCTACCAGGGTAGCCAACTCCTCTGTTGTTTAGTTTACACAACACACTGAGCCTGAAACATAATGCTTACCCAGAATATCCACATCAAATATGGATCCAGGTTCAAAAATCCTTCTTTGGTGCATATAAGTAGCACTGCTGTGAATGTTTCCTACTTTCTGTTCTGGAAGAGGTCCTGCAGTCCTGCCTGTGTGACTATTACCTATGCCTTACTATGGCTGACAAAGCAGCAAAAAAGCTGTTCCTGGTTCTGTCACACCCCAACAAAATTTGAGAGGTGACCTTAAAGAATAGAAGGTCCTCAGTAAGACAGTGAAAAAACAATGTTTATGTCACTCCAGCTGCAGCAGTTGTCAGGGTTACTATATTTTAGGCATCAAACTCTAGGACTACCACCTAGCACTGATATCTTTATAAATGTGAAAGTCCATTGTACATTTCATTTCTTTTGTTATCACTTACATTCCTATCCCAAGGCCAATACTGTGCCCAAGTACACAATCCTTCATTCAGGAAAAAAGTCCTTCCATTTAACTATGTGAACTTTCTAGCAAACTGCTAGGTTAGGTTATTGAAGCTGAACTATTTCATCCTGAATCTTTCATTTGTTTTGTAACAGCTTGTTGCCTTTCATACATTCATCATCCAAATATTGCATTAGATCCTGTTCATTTCCTGCTCTGTCCTGTTTGTTACACATTATTTTACAGTGAAGCTTGTAACACGTAAAATATTCAATTCTCTTCCACATTAAAGATTTTTTTTTTACTTTGTAGTTGTAACTTACCAATGAACTCCTTATTAAATGAAGGATAAAGCAGATATCTTCTCACAAACCTAATTTATTCCTAGTTTGCTATTGCTCAACACCTTTCAAAGCAGGAATGAATTAAGAAGTGGTCTTTTGTACCACTGGCCACCCTTTTGTATTTCCTAGTGAGATAGAAGAACTGTAATCTATCATGTGGTGGATTTCTTGATAGACTAACACTTGATGTGCCTAAGGTACTTGCAGCAAACTCTAAATCATAGTACTGTTGCCAGAACACATCAGTGTTCTGTCTTTGCTGCATGGCTTGGCCCCCATCACTGAAGAAGCCTGATGACATTTTGTTAGAGAAGGATTCAGGCAGTAGGGCTCAGAAAAATAAATTGTGGAGAAGAGAGAAAAAAATATGTTCTGTAGAATACCTATGTGACAATGAATCCTGACTCTCTGAGTGGTAAAATTAAGCTTTGGGCTGCTTTTCTATGCAAACAAGGAAGGTAGAAATATGGAGCTGGAAGGATAAGGCATGGCAGGAAGGGATCAAGCTGTTCTTTCCACTCTCTTGGGGGTATAACAAACTGCAATGGGCTTAAATTGAGGCAAAGGCTAGTTAAGGCTTTGAAAAAGACAGCAAGGATCTCAAGGTAAGAAGAGTTAAATGCAGACAGCAAAGGTGTAGGGTGGGTGGAGAAAAAAAATATGATCTTGTATGGATGTTTTTGATGATTTCTTGCTAGGCTAACAGATACAGAAAAATAAGCACTGACTGCAGAAGCCTAATATACACACTGTGGGGGAAAAGCAAAACAGCATCATAGCTAACTACAGCAGGGCTTCCCTGCATTTCTTTCACAGCAGTGCCCACTTAATGGTATTTGTCTATATACATTTGACACTGGGCTTTTGGTTGAAGGAATAGAGCTTTAAAACAAAACACTTGCTGCTGCTGCTGCAAATAAGGCAATTCTGTTTTCCACCCTGTCTGATAGAAAAGGCCAGCAGGTGCTGAGATGGGAGATTTGATGGCAAGCCACCATAATACCTTCTCCCCTCTTCCAGACATTGCTAACTAGCCATAAACTGCAATTAATGATGCTTTGTCAGGCTGCCAAATTGATATATGCATTTCCATTATGCTAGTGCAAGTATTTAATGCAACCTTCTGAATAATGTCTTCAACTCATCACATGGGAGTTCAGGAAGACAGAAGCATAATGAATTAAAATAAAGTAAAATTTAAAAAGCATCTAGGCAGCTGAAACAATCAACTAAAATGCAAGATTTACTCTTGCTAAATATTTTCTTGAGAAAACTAACATGGTATGGAATGAATTTTAATACAGTTTCTGCTATGTCAAGTACTATCTAACCCCGTCTCGTGCACACAGCAGGAACAATGGGACACCAGGAGTGAGCTGTAGGATAGGATTTTGTGCCTCCATGCTGCATGGCTAGTTGTGGACTAAGACACCTGTGATGGGCTGGATCAAAACTGCAAGGTTCAATCTCCAAGTGCAAAGCTGTCCTGACATGATAGTGCACCTCCACTCAGGACATGTTAACCCAGTTTTCCGGATGATAGTTCATCCAGAAAGGAAGTGGAAAACCCAAAAACCTCATAGAGAAGTTCCTAATATAATGAGACACATCTTTGCTAGTATAAAAGTCTTCAGATGATTGAAACACAGAATGTGCAAGCACTGAGAATGGGGGGGTCACACCAAATCCAAGCACGTGAAACTCTTGAGAAAGAGTTCTCTGTGAATTTAGTAGAACTTTCTATTTTCTAAATCAGTGTTTACTGGTTCTTGGTCAATAGCATCAATGACTGAGATTTTTAAAATAGACTAGGAGATTGTGTGCAGAGTTTCCACGTAGTGGATTCCTAGTAATCAGAGGGATTGAAAGATTCTGCTAGTGACATGTGTGAAGGTGGCAGTGTTTGAATGTTATCCCTGTGATAGCCAGAAGTGCAGTTGTGGCATGAAAGGATGTGTATGAAACAGGACACATTTGCTGTTTACATACGACAGACTGGGAAGAGAGTGTATATGTGTGTGTGCACACACGTGTGCGTGAGTACCTGGAAAGCTAGAGAGTTGTAGACATGTTTACTAACCACAGCTAAAGCATATCTCCAACATAACTTTTAACCCCTTAGGCATCTCTGCCCTTATACACCCCAAGGAAGGTTAACCAGTTATGTCAGGGATGTGAATGATGACCAAGTATCTTCAGAAAATTACTTTTAACCACAGTTGACATCAATAAATCCAGGTTGGTGGGCACTTCAGCTTTTATTAATATAAAGTGAGATCAAGTAAGTTGTTGTAGAGTCAACATGTGAACACCTGAAAGTTAGGACTTTTTAATGTCCACTCGGTTACAAGATAAAATAAAAACACAGGAGAAGGCATTTGTCTTCCACACAAAATCATACAAAAAGTCTCTTTTTATTAAATATACATTATTTACAGTTTAAGTCTTTCTTCTGTACAACAGTAACCATAGAAAACCAAAGAAGCTAAGGCTAATTTTTTTTTTCAGTCCCCAAACAGTGTATTAAGACATGTTACTTTGTCTACAAAACTGACTTGGACTGAGGCGACTTCCCATGGAATTCTCTTTAGAAAACCAGATACTGAAAGGGGAATCTTCATTTTGCTTTTTAATGTAACAGAGAGACTCTTGCATTACCCTTGAACAGACCATTAGCAGGAGAAAAAAAAAAAAAGGCAATCTTGTTTGTTTGGGGTTTTTTGTTTGCTTCTTTTTTGGCTTCGCTTCTGAAATGAGCAGCGTTCTGAGAGATTTATTTAATATAATTTGAGTAGAACAAAGTAAAACAAACTATGAAGGGCTTGTATGTAGAAAGATCCAATTATATTAAGTATTTAACCTGGGCTAGCTTTCATATCCTGTGAAACTGCCCTTCTTGCCCTTTTACAGGTTTCTTTTGGGTGCTTTTGAGTACAATACAGCTCACCACAAGCCACTCAAGAGACTCTGTCTCCATTAAAATCCCATAAAATCCTCCCAAAGTCAGTGGGTGGACATCCAAATTGGTTGGCAACACACCACCCACAGACCACAGTTCCCCGTATATTTCCAGAAACTCCTGAAGGTCACTTAAGTCATATCATGGGCTCAAGTGGAGCTGAAATTTGTTGCCTTACCCCAACTTTTATCTGCAGTTCTGCTAGAAAACACATACACAACTGCAGTTAATGCAGCTCTTGTTAACAGCAGTAGGGGATGATGAACATAAGGTCCTGACATGAATTCATATATGTCAGCCCCAGTTTACAGGAGATCATCACTGCCCTTGGCCAGAGCAATTCAAGGCTAAATTCTTCTGTGATGTATCCAACATTGATCTCAGCAGGACTACAAACGGTATGAATCTGGCTGTTTCTTTCAGAAAGTGGGTTTCAAAGCAGGGCAGGTACTATACTGTTTAGCTTCTCACTACCACCTAGATACAGAGGTCTATGTTAAATATGTAATTTGTAAACCTCATAGAGATTTTGATGACTGGAGGCTTGAAAAAAAAAATTAAAAGTTCATGTACCTGATTGTTCTCCTAACCTCTATCTGAAATTTCATGGGAAGGGTTGGGTGTCTGAGTATCATAGATAGAACATGAGGCTGTGATTGGCTGTGTCTAAACTTTACTTCAGAAGCAATTACTTTTCTTTCTTAATGCTATGTGTGCTCAGCACTGGCAGCAATGATAAAACACCTCAGAAAACGGTTTGTCTAAATGATGCAAGAAGGAACTGTAAAGGGCATGAAAAAGTGACTAATTTCTCATGCAAAAATTGTGTCAGATGGACTCTCTTTGAAATTTTTGAACCTCTGAATGAGGTTTAAAGTCATGAAGCAGGTAATGATGAGAATATCAAGAAGAAAATGGTGCTGCAATGTGTACAGCACTCAGCAGTTTAGAAAAAAAATGCCACAAGTCTCTTAAGTGAGGGAGAGATGGGAGAGGAGCATCCCAATGCAGGCAGAGTGGTTTGAATCACCCATTGCATCCAATATTTTACAGCTGTTTGTGGGAAAACATCCCAGAATCTTCTTTGAGATATTAGGTAGAGCTCTAGTGATACAGGTGGAGAGATTCACATTAATGTTGGGCAGTGGTTTGAAATTCTTTTCCACATTTGAAGCATATCTCTAGTACTTTACAGATAATCAGGACAATTAAGGCTGTGTTTTGGCAGGCTAACTAGCAATTCATTCCGTGGCAAAAATGAATCATAGAAAAAGACCTGAAATCTCATATCTTCTTGACAGTTACCATTCCTGGTTTCCAACAGCATAACTGTTTGCCTCACTGCAACTGTAATTTGGAGAGTTAATGTCCCCATTCCCCCACAGAGGTCACCACTTCTAGGTGGCTAAATCTCCACAGGGGAATGCAGTCTCCCTTGGGGCTGAACACCCAACTGACATTTTGAAAATTATGCAATTTCTTTGAATTTCTGGTTTCTGTGACTGCCAGGAGAAAAATCATAACCTTAATCAGAATAGTAACACGAGTCCCACTTCCTCCTACCACAAACATGATGACCCCACATGCTAAAGAAAAAAGGAGATAGAAAGAAAGTAGAGGTTACCTAGATGTGGAGTGACACTGTTAACACAAACTGTTGCCTTAATCCTTCTTTAGCTTGGCTTGTAGACTCAGTACATTACAAAAAACAAACAACAAGCTTACAAATTACAATAGTTCACCAGAAAGTGTGCTTTTTTTCCCCCAGTTTTTCTTTTTGTCAGAGTAACTTAGTGCAAAAGATCACAATAGTAAGTACCAGTACATTGAAATACCCAAACTGCTATGTGTGTGAATCAGAATAAACAACCAAAGGAAAACAGCTAATTTGGACCTAAAAGAAAGTATGTTTAGAAGTTTCATGTACAAAAGGAGCACAGATGAGGGGCCTGCCCACACCAAAAGGGGATGTGGAGAACTTTTCATTGGAAAAGGAAGTGCAGCAAAGTATAAAACCAAATGGAATAAATAATTTTGAAGTTGTGATGGTAACTTCTGAAGAAAAAACCCAACCCCAAAAGACCAAAGCCAACCAAGAGGCCTCCCACCAAACTCAAAAGACTGTGGATAAGGCCCGTGGTCTGTCAGGGATGGAACTGTATCACTTGACTTGTTTGTTAAGTAGGCATAACAAAACTGCATGAAAGCTTTGAAATAGTAGTTGTCTTAAGAGATCCTCAGAAGGTCTCAGCTTTTGTTCAAGTCTTTTACAAAACATTTCTTTCTGAAAAGAAAATACATAAACATTTTTAGAAAACTCTTTGCGTCTGAAAAGCTGGCAGTGCAGAACAATATCTAAATTGGGTCTTCAGTGTAAGCTTTCTGCAGGTGAAGCCAACAAACAATGGCATGAGATGATGGCACACAAGGCGGTCAAATTCTGCCTCCAGTTACACTGTTGTTAAGCTGAGGTGAATTGTTTGGCTTATACTGACGGAAGGGAAGTTTATTTTTTTCAGAAGATGGCATTTTTTTTTCAGGCTGTTAACTCACCAAGAACTTTGGAGTTCTGGATGGGCACTTACTATAATTTGGAAAGGCAACAAGTATCAGACCTTTCTGCTAGGGACTAGCAGTTATGAAACATGACAGGAGACTTGTGTCCTTACTGAAGCTGCAGAGATACTGCTGAGACAACACCTGAAACACCATGTCCAGTTTTGCACTCCCCAATTCAAGAAAGACAAGGATTGATTGGAGAGGGTCCAATGAAGAGCTATGAGGATTATTAAGGGACTTAAGCATCTCTCCTGTGAAGAAGGACTGAGAGAACAGGGACTGTTTAGTCTTGAGAAGGCTGAGAAGAGATCTTATTAATGTCTAGAAATATCTGAGGAGTGAACATCAGGAGAGAGAGGACAGGCTCTTTTCAGTGGCACTTGGTAATAGGACAAGGAATAATGGCTATAAGGTAGAACAAAGGAAGTTCCACCTCAACATCATGAGAAAATTCTTTCCTGTGATGGCGACAGAGCAATGGAACAGGCTGCTCAGAGATGTTGTGGAGTTTCCTCACAAGCCTTTCAAAACCAACCAGAAGGTGTTTCTGTGTGAACTGCCCTAGCTGAGTCTACATTGACAGGGAGGTTGGACCTGTTGAAATCTGGAGGTTCCTTTCAGCCCTTAACATTCTATGATTTTGTAATTCGGATGGTACCAGACACACTAGCTTTGGATTATGAAATCTGTGTAGATCTGTCTATGCTACCTGGCAAATCTTCCACATGAGGCAATGAATGGATCTGGGATGCTGCTTATAGAATGGACTGGAAGGAATGATATGCTAAATAGGATGGATTAAGTCTGGCAAGATTTGGTTAAAACCAAGCAGAGAGAAAAAACATCATGTTTATATTCTGGCTATGTTTTAACCTAAATGTCAGGGGAATCTCATGACTGAACACAATGCAATAGCAGTACAGACCTAACTAGCTTTTCACAGCTTTCCACACCTGGTTCATCCAGATGAGTTCTGGCTTAACCAATGTGAGTTAAAGACCTGTCTTTCGTCTGCCTTTGTTTTCACTGCAGACATACCCAAAGTGCTTGGCCATAGCAAGAACAAGAAAAAGAAACAAAAGTATACCTGTTAAAAATGTTCTGAAAACACTCACAATGTCTTTGTCTCTGGTAGTGAACAGGAACAGATGAAATACTGCAAATGACATAGGTGACTTATTTAAGACCGATGTTTCATTTCCAAAGAGAAATGAGAATGAACTTTCAAAGTTATTTAAATATCTTGCACAATTTTAAAAATATTCAAAGCATGGATGAATTGGAAATCCAACTGAAATTAATTTCTGTCAAGTGCTCATCTTATTTAGTCATTTAAGCACTGCTACACCTCCTCAGGAGACTTAATTCCTTTGAAGGCCCACATGTCACTGAGATTGTAGCCTGTCTCATGGAAAGTTAGTGGGATTTCGTTTTCTGACAGACAGTCTTAATTGTTTTCTATAGCCAGACACCAGAGTTCTCAGACAGTCTTTTCCAAGCATTCAACTCCGACTTTGCATCATTAAATATTTCTTTATAAGTATGGCTGTTATTGGCCAAGTAATTTCTGTGAAATAGGAATCTGCAGGACTTAGATGCATATCTAAGTAAGTGACTTAGAAATTTTCTAGCCTGAAAATCCCTAGCTAGCAATACTAAGTTCAGAAGTCACATACTATAGAACTGGGAGAATAAAAGTCTTAGTATCTCTCTGCTAGCCTATTGGTTTTGTTATAAAATTTGTCTTGAGAGAAGAAAGAAAATTCCAAACCCCAAGCAATGCTACCAAGAAATTCTTTTGCACTTTCATGTTTTCCATTAAAATAAATCCTGACATTTTATACATAAAAAGGTATCTCCCTCTGTGTCTACTGAAAAGTGTTATCTAGAATGATGGCAAAAAGAAAAAAGACTCCTCCATGTAAAGAGTAATTAAAAAAATACATGGTCGGTAGAGCGTGGGACTCTTAATCTCAGGGTCGTGGGTTTGAGCCCAGAGCCAAGCAAGCAAGAGACTAGCCCAGCACAAAGTGCAGAGCAGGAGTGACCTTATCTTTGTTTTGCCTTTCTTTTGTATACATCTCAGCAAGACTGTGAGCGAAGCAGACCTCACCATTATTTTCATTTTTCAGCCTATCATCTAGTTCTTCTCACCAAAACATGCTAGCTAGGCTCAAACTAGCACAGATGTAAAACATGGGAAAAAAGGTCTAAGTTGAAATGTGAAAATGAAAACAACTTAAATGCAAGTAGTTAAAAAATATTTATAATTGCCTTCAACTGGTGCTGAAATAATTCAAATTATGCCCTCACTAAAGAAAGCATTAGAATAAAAACAAACAAAAAAACAAAGCGAAACAAAAAAACCACAAGAAACACCCAAAAAACAACCCCAAAATCTCAGCAAAACCTACAAACACAAAGCCAACCAAAGAAAGAGCTAGTATAGCTAGTATTATGGGTCTTCAAATAGTAACTTTTAGCTACCTTTCAATAAGAAATATTGATACCTTGGTTTAGAAGGTAGGAGTTTAAATGCTAAGTTCATACAAATGTGTTGGACACATTTGTCTTTAGCCCCGTAGCACACATATTCACACCTCATTACATCCACTGGTGTAGATGCAGGTCTTTCTGTATACACAGAATGCACACTGATATAACTAAATTCGAAGTTTCTTCAACTTGGGTTGCATTAAACGAGCACAAAGAAAAATGGACGAACAAACCACTTATACTGTCTTCCCAGGTCTAGGCTTGCACACAAGCATGTAGTTACTCCTGTTCTCTGGCCCAGGACTGAGTCGCTATGCTGCATCTAAAATGTTTGCAGCAGCATTAATCACACTTGGTGGTGGGAATTTGATCCTCCTTGAGAAATCTCAGCATCTTGTAGAATCAGACTCTAAGAAGGCTGGAAAGAATTTAGTAATTTCATAAATGAGACATTTCATATTTCCAACATACTCTGATGTTGGAGCTGCTTTGCACTTCATAGTAATTCCTCTTCTTCCTATTCCGTTCTTTCATAAAGTCAGTTAAGCATATTAGGATTTCAGAGATGTTTGCAACACAGAGGCCATTTCAGAGATGACTCAAATGTGAGCAGAGCAGCTCATGTGCTTGCTCATTCTTTCCCTCTCACCATGCCAAACAAAGCACCTTTATTTAAGGAAAGGGAAGGGAAAAGGAAGGGAAGAGGGAAAAGGAAGGGAAGAGGGAAGAGGGAAGGAGAAGGGAAAGGACAAAGTGAAGTGGGAAGGGAAAGGGGGGAAGGGAAGGAAAGAAAATAATAAGGAAAGGAAAGAATAGGGGAAGAGAATGAAGTTGCTTTGCCAAGATCTCGCTGCAAAAAATAAAGTAACATAAAGGTAAACCAGCTAATGAGTCTATCATTACACATCTCATCATGCAGAAACACTCTCAAGTAATTACGTATCATGCAAACAACCAGCATGAGGTCAGAGGGCTGTTGTAACCCACATGACAGGGATATCATTCCAAGTTTGATTTCTCAGCACCAGAATCTGCTTCTCATAAAGACTGCAAAGGTCTGGCAAGGTATCACCATATCCAAACTGTCATTTATTTATTTTTCCTTGTCTGTCTCCTCCTCCCATCACAAAAGTAACCAGCAACATACATTTACAATACACTGCCTGGAAAAATGGCACCTGTTGCATGTGCAACCTCATCCTAGTGTGCTGTAGGTTGTTAACTCATACTGCGATTCTCCAATCTGTGTGAGAAGAATCATAAGGTGGAAATCCCAAGATGACTGCGGAAGGGTATAGAAGGCAAAGAAACAGATTCAGCTGCATAATTAATTGTCCTGAATTCATATAAAGAATAGAGCTTTTTTTTTTCTTTACTGTTGAATCAATTCTGTTTCTAACAGAAATTTTCAAGTCTGGCAGCAAATTCTACACACTCTTCAGAAGCCCTGAGAAAGCAGTATGCCACGCAGACAGAAGTACGGTGTAAAAAAAACTTCCTCAGTGGAAATTGTCCACTTTTTTCTGTCAAGATGTCTGTGACTCAAAAAAGAAGTTTTTTTCAGCTTCACACTAAAACCATGCAGCAGAAGTAAAATGGGCAAGATTCAAGTCTTTAGTATTGTTCCCAATCAGGAAAGGACAGAAGACTTTAGAAAAAAAAAAAAAATCAGAGTAATTTGGATGTTTTAAATTTTGTTTCCCTAATGTTCTGCTTTGTCAACATTGATGATTGAATAATAACTTTTAACGATATAACATTAGACCTCTACTTAGCTTTGGAGAAGATATTCCAACTTCTACAAACAGGGAATACTCATCACTTTTTCATGCAGTTTTTTGGGGGGTGAGGGGGTGTTGAGTAGTTGGATTTTTTTCCTTTATTAGAAGAACTGGTAGAAGGTGTGACATGTTTAAGATTAATCTTTCTTTGGTTTTTTTTTTTCTTGTCTACTTTTTTTTTTGCCACAATGTCAGTAATGTGTAAACTCAGTGTGTGATAATCCTCCATATAGCATAAACAGGTATATGCTGCATTTCTAACATTTCAGACAAATATAGAACACCTAAGTCCTAGCAGCTTCCTAAAACCCTTGGAGATTCAAGCTACTATTTTCCATGCTTCAGCTAGAGTTATGCTAGAGTATGTTGGGTCTACACAGTCAGCCTTATGAGATGGAGTGAAAGAGGTGCATGGGAATGACATTTATTGTTAATATGTATATTGTTGGAAAAGTACTGATAAGCCTAGAAGTTACAATAAAAGGACAGGAAGTTGGGAGAAGGAGCTTAATAAGGACAGTTTTATTTTTCCTTACCTTATACCAGCTTCTCAACTAGTATAAATTAAAGTAATACCATTGAAATCGATAGATACATATCAATTCATATCATTTGAGAATTTGGCCAGTTCTTTATGATTGTTGTAAATAAGCCTGTAAAATAAATCAGGAATTTTGGTCTCATTCTTTCCCTCTATCCTGTCCCAGTATCTGTAGAACCTACGTGTTCAGCTACTTTACCTCTACTTCACATAGTCCAGTTCTAATGTAAAAGCAATGACTTAAATGGCTCTCAAAAAAAAAACACAAACAAATGTAGGGACTTTGAAACATCCAGGAACCCATAGCAGAAACCAGGTGTGCATGTGCATCTTATGTTGTGCAGGGTGGGGTAACAGATCTCTTGAGCTGCGGAAGTGAACTCTGCCAGGTTCTTCATGCAGAGAATGAGGCACTGTGACTGTTATCAGTGTTTCCTGTACAGTGTGGTCTTTTCCAAATAAAAGTCAACAAAAAATGAATGACTAAAAGAAAATTACCAAATGAAAAAAGGAAGAAAGGAATAAAAGAAGGAAGTTTAGGGGAGTAAGAGCAAGAAGAAACTGCATTTTCCATCAGATGAAATATTCCCGTTTGCACTCGCTCACTGTGTTCTGCAAGTCTATGTCTGCTTTAAAGGAGCTCTCAAGGTTTTCTGGGTATTCTTTCTCCTTTGTCTGGCTACTCCGATGTGCTTGTTTGTGCTGATAGAGGAATCTGCTCATGATGGCAATGATGCAAAAGATGATGAATATCACAACTGCTATTACACCTGAAAAGGGGTGAAATAGGAAGGAATGATAAAAAGAGTAAAAAACAAACCCAAATCCAAACCCCAATGACATAAAAAATACACTACCAATGAACAACAACTAATGGATATGACAGTCTGTACACAATCATCTGCTTTTATCACACCTTTTCTAGTAGTTTTTATTTTTATTTTGTCTCTTTACGTAAGAGCTATAGCAGCAAGCATTGATGTAATTCATCTTCTAATTTCAGGCAGATTCTGCTTTCACTGGAAGTAAAGCTTGGTCAGTGTGTTTTTTTTTCAAAAAAACACATCTATATGCTCATTCAAATTCCTGTTCTGTCATATTTTCTTGCATGTTATCTCTGGAAACCTTGCATGAGCCTTGTATACTTTGGTTTATAGCTTCTAGATACTATCAAAGGCAGCTCCCTACAGGGCATCCTATAAAGTAAATAGAGATAAATTACCTCCAGGTCGTTAAAGGAAAATAAAAACCATAGATGAAGTTAGGAGGACAGTTTTCCCTCGTATAGAAATGCTTCCACATAACCTAGTGAGTCACCATGACACCACCAGCTTGCAAAGAGAGAGCTCAAGAAATACAGGATCTTGTGAATGCTATGTTGAGGCTCTCTTTGGAGCGGTGTGTAAAACAGTTACTAGTTAGCTTAGTCTTAGATCACAGAGTTGCATTGAATCAGAGAATAGTTGAAGACAGAAGGGGCCTCTGAAGGTCAACTTGTCCAAATGCCCTGCTCAAGCAGGCAGGCAGAAAGAGAGAGAGACACTGGTTATATTTTAAAACATTCAATTTGCCAATAAGCATTTTCTCCCTGTGATGACTGGAAATAGATGATCTTCAAGGTCCCTTCCAACCCAAACCATTCTATGATCATGTGACTTTTTTTGTGCGCTATCCAACATCACATGCTGCTGCTCTTGGCTTCACCCATAACACAGGTGCCTGTCTAGGTGGCCTGACACAGATATGTGCTCATAAATACAGTAATTACTAGACCTGCATTAGATTACAGAAAACTTGAACTAGATTTTATGGGGTCCAGATTTAAGTACTGTTGATATTTACCTTGACAGAATTATTTTTTCAATTGGAATATTTAAAAATGAACTTACCTCCAATCACAGCTGAATCACTTCTGACTGCATTGGTGAGAGGTTCTCTTTCATCTGTCTTCCCAAAAGGATCTGCAGTAGGTTAAACAAAACAGAACTTTTTTTCTGTATCAACTATATTCATTTTTCCTCTGGCTTAGATAGAAGCATCCTCTTACACTCATGAATTCTAATCTGTTTTCAAAAGATGTGATTTAGGGGACTGGAGAATCAAACCACAAAAGCTCTTAGAAAAAAAATAAAGTGACCTTGCAGGACAATTTTCTTCTACATCTTCAGGAGCAATGTCAGTTAAAGGTATATTTAAAATGAAATAGAAATGCTCACAGTAACATCTGAAATTCTGAAATTGTTCTCTCAGTTTATTGGTAAAAGAATCAGACAGACATTCTAACTAAATAGCCTACTGGGAGCTTATCTCAGAATTCTTTTTCAGTTTCTTTTTTTATTTTTTTTTAATTCACTTAAGAAATGACATCAGAAAAAAGCAAAAGGAAAAGAAGGTTAGACAGAGTTAAACCTGACCTACATTTGTGGATGTAGATATAAAAGTCAAATTTAATTCCATAAAAAGAAGCAATCTCTGCTAGATATAGCTTCCTGTAAAGGATGTTTCACTCCGTGTTGCAGAAATGCAGTGGTGAAACTGGATTCAAAACAGAGAGGAGTCAGAAATTAATTCCTGTATTAAAAGTTCTTCAATGTTGGATGACTTGTACCCTACCTACAAATAACTACTGTCAAAACCCTGGACCAGAGAATCTATATAATGGCAGTTTCAAATTCAGGTTTACAAACCTGGGAGGTCAAGCCCTCCGTGAAGTCACTGGAGATCTAGCAGTGTACCTACTTTAGTCTTTCAAGTTTCACAATATGCATTTTTTTTACTGCTAGTTGAATCCAGCTTTTCTGCACCTTCACCTTTCTTTTCTTTTCTTTTCCCTTTCAGCTTACCCTCTCTTTTGATGAGATTCCTACCTGTGGTCCCCTCCTTTACAAGCCTCAAGACTAATATACACAGGATCTACGTGAGTTACAGATAACTGTCTTTGACATATATTGCGTTGCTTTGCCAAATTGATCTTTCTGATGCAAGAGGTGGAAGCCTAACTGAGAAATCTGGTGTTGCAAGGTTAGTTTTAATTGAACTTCATTGCCTTATTAGCCAACTCAACTACATTTTGGTATCTCATTGACCAAGATATTTTTAGTTGAAACAAGCAGTAATTTTGTTTTAGTTTCATAAAGGGGGTATTTTATTTCTTATTCTCTAAATCATTGATACCATCCTTAAAGATGAGCAGAAGCCATCAGTATTTTCATAATTTAAAAGATGTAACTCTCCTGGTAGTTCTAAGAGTGGGATTTCTCATCAAACACGCATATACCAAAAAAATACGGTTCCCCAGTTCTGCAGTTCACTGACTGAGCTACTAGCACAAAAGGAACTTCTGTGGCCACGTGAACAACTCCTGCACACCCGTTATCAATGTGAATGGTGATTTCCAGCGACAAATTTGGACACTGAGGTTGAGACTTACTTACAAGAGGCCCCTTGCTTGGATATTGGGTGCCTACAGTGATGTCGCCAAGAAACAAATGGTCATGACAAAGATTCACCCAATTTAATATATCTGTGGAACTGAGATGGGGATTAAAATTGTTGGTTTACATATAAATCCATTTAATATCTTGGAAAATGTAAGGTTTGAAGAGAAATCTGGGTGTTAATTAGCCTAATCTCAAGCCTTTGAGCCTGAAATCAAAGCACAGCAAAATTCAAAATTCTAAATCAAATTCAGGTTGCTCATAATTTTGTACATCATGGGTAGGTTCATCTCCCATATTTTTCAGTATCTCAGAGTTAGTTATGTAAATCAAAAGGAGTAACTAAAAACATTCTTTTTATCTAGTAAAACGGAGCAAAAGAGACTGCAGATACTTTATACACTAAATTACCTGTCAAAGATGGACAATGTGATTTGCCTATTCCCACAAAATATAGGAGGAGAGTAATCATTATGTTAGACCAAAGATGATTTAACTTTCAGATACTGGAAGTTTATTGAGATATTTTCTACCCCAGCACTCATCTGGCACGAGTGAAAATAGTTACAGTAAAAATTCACATCTGTTGGACATTAGTCCTCCTATATTAGAGAAAAATCTCCAGCTGATATCTGGCGCATAGTATTGGTAGAGTCATGAGCGACTATTAACTATGCATGAAAAAAAGCATGAAATTAAATTTCTACCTTAAAAATTAAATTAAACATCATTCATGCCCAAAAGATTATGTAAGATCTAACAATAAATGTTGTTCATAGAATCACAGAATTAACCAGGTTGGAAGAGATCTCCAAGATCATCTAGTCCAAACTATCACCCAGCCCTAGCCAATCAAGTAGACCATGGCACTAAGTGCCTCATCCAGTCTTTGGCAAAACTCTCTGGGAAGAAACACTCACCCTCTTTCCATTTCAGCACTTCCTTAGCACTAATTCAAATTATTCCATGTATCACTAGATTTCGTAGAAGGCTACAGGAACATGTTACCTGTGCAACCTATCACCTAGCCTTATCCAATCAACTAGACCATGGCATTAGGTGCCTCAGCCAGTCTTTTGTTGAACACCTCCAGGGACAGTGACTCCACCGCCTCCCTGGGCAGCCGATTCCAATGGCAAATCACTCTCTCTGCCAAGAATTTCCTCCTATTATTCAGCCTATAGCTCCCCCAGCACAACTTGAGACTATGTCTCCTTGTTCTGTTGCTGGTTGCCTGGGAGAAGAGACTGATCCCCACCTGGCTACAGCCTCCCTTCAGGTAGTTGTAGACAGCAATGAGGTGGCCCCTGAGCGTCCTTTTCTCCAGGCTGAACAACCCCAGCTCCCTCATTAAAGCTCCACTGTTTTTTTTGGCAACTGTTACCAGAATTTAAGCACTGAGAGAAAACCAGAACAAATGTTGGAGATCGTATTTAGAATGGAGGCCAACAGACACAGGCATCAAGAATTATGTTTTGCCTGTGAGAAATAAAATCAGAATATAAGGAAAGGAGTGTTTGTTACATCAGAGCAGATGGCATGTAATGGCAGAACCATCTCCAGTGGGAACACAAGAAACTTTGAAGCTAAGGAAAAAGCAATGCTGTGTCTTATATGAAATCTTAACAGGACATCCTTCTCCTTTAAATAAAATTGATGATGTTACAGTGTGAATCACTGCATCTGGAAGCACTGCTCAAGTCAGAAGGCCCTTCTGTAAATCATCTAGTCAAATCAAGGTCTATTGCAGCAAGTTTCCCAGAGCTATATCCATTTGGGTTTTGAATATATATCCATGGATGAAGACTTCACATCTCTGGCCCTCCTGCCACTTTTGCTTCATTTCCCATTCACTCTGATGGATCTTTTTTGAACTTGGAGAAGGCGATCCTTGAACCATCTCTCTGAAAGTGCTCTCACCAACAGAGTGATTCTTCCAAGCAGGTCCATGACCAAGTCAAGTGTTCTCCTGAAGTCTGGGGTTGCAGTCATACTTTCCGGGTTTTTTTTACTTCTTTTCAGGATCTCAACCTCTCCCATCTCATATTTGCTACAGCTAAAGCTGTCTTGGCATATCCCTGGTAAGCTCCTTCTTGTTTGGAAATACCAGGCGCAGCACAGCTAGCAGAGTGAGACAGAGGCTTGCAGTGTTTAAACTGCCTTTCAGAAGAAAAGTTTTTCTGTGCAGTTTCTGATTTATGAAAGTCTTTGGCACTTTTTACTTTCAATGCATGATAACTTACTCTTCAGCTAGAGTAGACAGATAGCTTAAGACTCCACCATTTCATATAGCTAAATCTGCTCTGGAATTTACAATATTTGAATATTAAAACCAAACAAACATCCCAACTCTCCCAAACTCAAAACCATAGAAAAATCCATTATCGCTATGCCATCAGTATAGAATTCAGAATACCAAACCCTTTACATGTACCTCAGCAAGCATGAAGGCGATTTGCAGATCTTTGTTGAATATCAGAACCACAGTAAGTCATCTTTTATTTTATGCTTCCTAATCAGAAACAGTGTGCATGAATAACTGCGCTGTGAGAGAATGCATTTTATTCCCTATCTGTCTGCTAGAAAACTCTCTTGAAGACAACAAATACTCCTTTCCAAAGGAAAGTGTTTCAATTGTTTTCATGCTATAAATATAGAAAGCTTTTTTCACACATTTCCTAGAGGGCTTTTTTGTTGTATCTGTACATTAGAAAATTGATGCAGACCTGTACAGTCAACTTTGAAGTTCTATTTTTCTTCTCAGACACTAAATAATGAGAAACTGGGAACTGAGGAATTGAGATATGAGCAGTAAATTTGAAAGTTAATCCTTAATTGTCTTTTTATTTCTTCAAATGTGTCCTTTCCATGTATAAATGTAATTCTCAAGTACATCTATATAAAGTATAATTTGCTATAAATTGGATTTTTTTATAACAACAATCTACTGCCAAGTGCTCTTACTACAGCATAGAAAGACATGAAGTCTTCAGAACTAACTTGCTTGAAAGATCTTATTCAGGCTTTAATCAAATACAGTGTGACTTGTGAGACAATAGTGTCAGCTAATTCATCACATTGAGAGGCAATAACATTTTAAAGCAGAGAGTGGCAAAGATAGGCATGAAGTTTAATAATAAGTGTGCATTCCTGATATAACAGTGCTTAACCTTCACAATCGAGTGTAACTTATTACAAGCTTTAAATATTTAAGTCCAAAGATGCTACAGTGTGCTCTATGTTCTGCCCCACAGTTCCAATCCTCAGGTTTTCCTGTGTTCAAACTCTAGAAAAATTAAATCAATGAAGTAACAGATCACAGGGCAAGAAGGTCATATTTTCAGTATCATTGCCCATTTGGTATTTCAGGATATTCTTCTATGTGTGAGAGCAGATATCTTTGATAACTCTAGGTAGTGAGGAGAAAGTTGGCAGGGAAAAGCACAGACACAAACACTGGCAGCCACTTTCCACAGAGTAATCAGCAACCCTTTTCTGTATGCAGAATGTTAATAGCATTATTTGTTTTCTGTTGAATATCTTAGTCAGAAGCTGGAGGAAATGGGGATTTGATGCAAGTACAAATGTCAAAGAGATTATATTATTGTCTAACCCACAGTTTTATTAGTTATTGTAAAAGAGAAAGTGGCTTCACAGGCCAAGGGGCAAAAAATAGCCTTTATTTTGTACCCCTTTCTGGTCATTAAGAATTCTGCCATATACACTGGTTAATAAAGCAGTAACTTGATTGCATTTATTCTTGGTGACAACACTTTCAACTGCTCTGAGTTTCCTTTTCTGCATACAAATTCACATATGAAAAATACTTAAGATTCCCTGAGGACAGTTTTGGTATTGAAAAAAAAATAAACTAACTATTGGGTTCATCTTGCTGGTACCACTCAAGTAGTGCTCCTTCTGTTTAACCTGAGAGAATAAAGTACAAGCAATCAATGAAAATCATGCACACATGTCAAGGGGTTTATTCAAGTAGTTTCTGTTCATTTCTACTAGGGCAGGAAGAAATCTGACTGTTTTGTTGTTTGACTCCTATTACTTCATCACCACTGGGACACAGAAACTGTCTAACATTTATGTTCTCCTTTGAGATCCGCAACACTGGAACTCTACAGAGTGGACAGGAATGGAAAATCAAGTGCATAGCCATACTTCCAATGCCATTTCCACTATAGCTTTGGGATTATTTTTTGTTGTTGAAGGCATATTTTAGACAATGTAGGGGCTTAGCCTGAAAACTTTGGTTTAGTACAATGACTGTTAAAGGGACCTTGGCAAATCTTAACACTCATCCTCAGCACTCTTAATTTTGACAGAAAAGGCAACTTCCCGGTTCTGAGTTGTCACAAGTGCATTTCAGGGCAAAAAAAAAAAAAAAAAGGAAGCCTCATTGTATAGTGTCCTTTGAATTCTCTGTTCCCCCTTGACAGTACATACCTGATGAGGAATATATTGATGTTACTGTGTTCACATCAGTTTCCATTATGGATGCACAGCTGGATTCAGTCAAAGAGCCTTTGACAGTCACAGGAGCAATGCTTGGATGGCGTAAGGCAGCTTTGAGGGGAGCAACGTGGTTGTACTGAACAGAGGACAGGCAGCCAGTGAAACCGTAGGCATTTGCCTTTGAGACTTCAGGGTCCAGTGGCAAACTATCTGCATGACAATAGAAAAACACTCCAGGAATTATCTGGTTTAGAAAGACATTAAGAAATTAGTCATTTTTTGCCTTTCCACTTCTTTTACTTCTCTTCATCCTATCTCAACTGCTCAGGTTCTCCTTTAACAGTCTACAAGTCCTCCTTGGCATGACTCGTGAGGTTCCCATTCCCAGTCCCTCCTCTTCAATGCTACTTGCTTTGAATCAAATTGACTCAGATATAAAAATCTGCATTGCAAACACAGAAGGATTTGTTGGGAAATGTAATGACTGGAGGCTGTCCTGGGCACAGAGATCACAAAATTATTGTTAGTGTTCTCAATTATTGAAAAAGTAAAGAGGCAGGTCAGTAGAAGTGCACCATGGACTTCCAGGAGGCAGACTTTGGCCCATTTTAGAGACACATCAACAGACTCCCTTGGGGGGGCATTGCTGAAGAACCAAGGAGGTCAAGAAAGCTGGACATTTTTAAAGAAGGAAGTTTTAAATAGTGAAATCCCCATCCCCATGTACTGAAATATGAGTCTGATGAGAAGAAGGCTGGCCTGGCTGAATACAGAGGTTTGGTTGCAGCTTAGGGAGAAAAGGAGAGCTTATGGTCATTGGAAGAGGTGCAGGCCACACAGGAAGACTATAAAGTTAATGTGTGACTATGCAGAGAGAAAATTAGAAGGATCAAAATTCCAACTAGAAATTAATTTGGCTTTGTCTGTTAAAGAGAACAGGAAATCTTTCTACTAATATATTAGCAACAAAAGGAGGATAAGAAGAATCTATGTCCTCTATTGGATGCAGGGAGGAAGATAATGGCCAAGGATGAGGAAAAGGTACTCAATACCTTCTTTGCTCAGTCTTTAGCAGTAAGATCAGTTGTTTGCTGTACACTCAGCCTGTGATCTGGAAGATAAGAACTTTGCCCCTATAATCCAAGAGGAGATGGTTAGCGATCTGCTGCATCACTTAAACATACACAATGCTATGGGGACGGATGGCACACAACTGAGTGTTTGGAATGAGAAGTAGTCACCAAGTACTTGAGGAAGTGCTTACCAGGCCACTTTCCATCATTGTCAGCAGTTCTAGCTAACAACCCCATGCAAATTTACAGGCTAAAGGAAGATTTTTTTCTGGAAAGCTGCACAGCAGAGAAAGACCTGTAGGTGCTGATCAGCAGCCATCTGAACATGAACCAGCAGTGTGCTCAGGTGGCCAAGAAGGCCAACTGTATCCTGGAGTAGTGTGACAAGAAATACCAAATGATTGTTCCTCTATACTCAGAACTGGTTAGGCCATATCTTGAACACTCTGCTCAGTTTTGGGCCCTCACTACAAGAAAGACACTGAGGTGCTGGAGAAGATTCAGAGAAAGGCAGTGAAGCCGCTAAAGGGTCAGGAGAACAGGTGTTATGAGGAGCAGGTAAGGGAACTGTTTAGTCTTGAGAAAAGAAGGCTAAGGGGAGACCTTCCCACTGTACAATTACCTGAAATAAGGTTGTAGCAGGGTGGGTGTTGATCTGTTTTCCCTAGTAACAAGCAACAGGACTAGAGCAAATGGTCTCAAGTTGCACCAGAAGAGGTTTAGATTGGCTGTCAGAAGAAACATCTTCACTGAAAGGATTATCAAACATTGGAATAGGCTCTACAGGGAAGTGGTTGAATTCTCATCCCTGGAAGTGTTTGAAGGATTTATAGATGTGGAGTTAAGGGACGTGGTTTAGTACCAGACTTGGTAGAGTTAGGTAATGGTTAGACTTGATGACCATAAAGGTCTTTTCCAGCGAAAACAATTCAATGATTGTGCTTCACTCTTCATCCA
Organism: Tricholaema leucomelas; assembly: GCA_013400475.1. Taxonomy (NCBI): domain Eukaryota; kingdom Metazoa; phylum Chordata; class Aves; order Piciformes; family Lybiidae; genus Tricholaema lacrymosa; species Tricholaema leucomelas. Next base: position 22,376 of record WAAF01006087.1, read on the forward strand.
TTTTCTCTACTGTCTGGACAATATCTAGCACATTATGGGTGCTGATCATGGCAATAACTATAGGAATAATAACAATAAAAATAGCAACAGCAAATATCACAGGATCCTTGGAGCGATGCTCTTCAACTTTTTTTTTTATATCTGTTAACAACATCAGTTTCACAGATATGGAACCTACCTTCAAGGCATTTTACCTCCACCACACTTTTAATGAAGGAATTTGCTTTCTATTGTCTATTATACAATGCTTCATGTGACCTAATACGGAATATCTTGCTAATATGGGCACCCAGTCTTCTTCAAGAGTTTATTGTCCAGCTTACTTATGTGATGTTCTTATCCATGTTACTCAATTTTCATATTGAATGTTCCTAGGAATCTTCCTAGTTATGAGCCAGGCTCTATTCTGCTAGTCCTACTCCACCGATAGAACAAAAATCAAAACTGTAGGTGTTCTTATCCAAATCAAAACCAGTACCTCCATGCTGTTTTCCAGCCTGAATAGAGATCATGCAATAAATTTATCTGTTGTTCTAAGTCCATTTAAATTTTACATAGAGAAGGCTGGTTCAAAGGTAAGTGTGGGGGTTTTTTTTGGTTTGTTTGTTTTTAATTTTGTTCCACAAGTTTTGATATCAAACATTGTTTGGGAAAGTCAGTGCAGGATAGTGAAGCTATCTTCTGCTTCCTTCAAGCTCTCATTTATTGACTTTCTAAAAATTGACAGTCGTACTGCTCAAAGGTCTGTAACATGATGTGTCTTTTATCCAGGTCAATCAAACAAGGAAAAAAAAGGCATAAATATATGGTATCAAGAATTATTCAAAGTTAAAAAAAAAAATCTGTTAATGAAAAGTAAAAACTACAGGCACTGAAAGTTTTGGAAACAATCCCAATGACATCGAAAAATAAGAATTCCCAGTTTCTCAAGTTTATTTTTAAAGCCTGAAAGAGTATGACAGCAAACTTTCAAATAAGGTCAAATTTTTCCAGTTTAAAATAGAATGACCTCAGAAGGTCTCAGACAAAAGGATTTAGGGAAAAAGTAAACCCTCTCTTATAACTGCCATTCCTACCTGTATTACATAAACTTCTTTTATGCATATGAAAAGACAAAGAAATCTCAAAACTAGCACAAATCACACATTTATTTTATTTGGAGATCAAGATCTGTGACTGTTGTGTGATGCAGTCAGAGGGAATTAGCAGAGAAAGTGTTCTAATTATGTTTAAATGTCTTCATGGAAATATAATGTGGAAAACTGGTTATTTCTCAGCAAAGTAAGGTCCAATGTGAGTTTGCTCTCTAAAGGATCTTACAAGAGAGATGCTCAGTTTCCAGAGCTGTCTTGAGAAGACCATCTGGGCTGCAAGTAATTGCAAATAAAAGAGATGGAAAAGGGAAACAGGCTTTGTCACTGGAAAAAATGTAGCTTTACAGAGATTGACATCTGCTCATCACAAAGTGTGTCAGAATTGGCTGCAGTCAGGTTTTTAATGAGATTTTGGCAGGGATGTTATAAAACAGACAAAGAATTGTTTCCAAGTTCCTGCAAAAAGGCTTATATAAAACTAAAAGGCTGATTTACAGCATTTGCCGTCTTTGTTGAATTTATAAAACCCTTTGTAAATGTTCCTAGTCTTAGTCTTTCCAGTTTTTTAGCCCTGACACAAATGATGGATTTGTTGGTATTTTGTAGACATCAGGCAATCTAAATTGCTCTATTCTGCCCCAATGTGCAAAAGGTAAAGTCTAACAAATAATTCATTCTTTTTTCTTGGTGGAATAGTTTGACAAGTCTAAGATACAGTACTTTTGAAGGCTTTTTTTAAAAGAGTCAGATTAAGGGCCAATTCCAAGAGCCATTTGTCAAAGTAAGCTTTGCATGAGTAAGAACTAAGAGACTTGTTGTTGAAAGGCTTTGAAATTTGAAGGAAAAAAAAAAAATCATTAAACAAACCAAAACTAATCCCAGAGACCTCTGGTAAAAATCCCAGTACCACAAGTACAGATTGCATTATTATACAGCTTAAGGTGCATGCCTTGTGTCTTTCAGAAAGTGGAGATTCCACCATTCTCAACAGGAGATCTGCATATCTTAGCTGTGCACAATTTGTGCTCCACTCAATTCTTGAACAGATGATGTAAATCCATGATTATGACATGGTTACCCCTGTGAAGGCTTATTAAAGGCCATTCTGTCAGTCTTTAAATTATGATAATATATTTTTCCGAAAGTTATTTTCACTACATGACACAGTCCTCAGTTAGGGAAGCAACTTGGTGAAGTTTCAAGGTCTCTGTTAAAGCAAGGTCACACGAAATACTTGTGGACTTCCTCTGACCTGGTTATTATGCATTTGACCGGCCTGTAAAATGACACTAAAATGCTGCTGATGTCTCAGTTTGTTCTTCTGACATTTCAACACTGCATTTTTGGTTTTGGTATTGGAGACCTAGTTACTTTGGATGATTTCAACGGTGGGGGTGACAAGGCAATACTGTTAAGCCTTTGAGTAACATAACTAATCATTTTCCACATATAAAGTTTACCTATTTTTTAGGAAGAAATTTTAAATCTGCAAGTTTTGTGCCAGTTTTATTTCCTTGTATTCCATGTATTTGCAACCAGAGCATTTTCTGTTATTAAGTATAACCCAGAGTTGTATTTTTAAAAATGTTATTGATTGTATGAAGATAATTCTGGTGATTAATTCCTAGTTACCAAAACAGACATCTTGTTCTACTGCTGTTCCTTTGTGCATCTCTGCCACATACAACACATTTGTTTTATGATATTAAATAAAGCAATATTAAGTCTTAATATCTCAGTAATGAGGAATTAATTTTCACCATAAAATTAATTTTCACCATTTCACCAAGAATTCTCTAGAACCCAAAATTAGACAGTGTATAAGCAAATTGACATAGTAAGTGATAACTAACAGGACAAGGAACTGGAATCAAAGAGAAAGCAAGTGTGATTTTTGTGCTGCAAGAGTGGTTCCAAAGGCCTTCTTTCAAAAGACAGCACTGTGGAAAATGGGATCATAAGCACTATCACTTATCTTTTTGTTCTTTCTTTATAAACACTAATTTCATGTCACTCAGAAACTTAAATCTGAGCCCAAGGCTTATTTGTGTGTTACTTATACCTGGAAAGACCTATCACAGATTTTCTTAATGGAAATTTATTTTCAATGTCAGTGAGAGCAGACATAGTCTTTTTTAAATGTCTGTGCCTTAATTAATTAAACTAAGTGAATTGCTAGTAGAAGCACAAAGGGTAATTTACTCTATATGCTGAAGCACTGGTTGTCCTTTTTTTGAGTCTTCAGAAATAGAAATATGATTTTTATGGGAGTTAAAGTGTATCTATCACCTCATTTTGTCAAGGCACTGAACAGCAATGGCAAGATTACTTCATGGGCATTGTCACTAGATTGGAGCTCATGACCTTGAAATAAAAGTCTTGTAGTCTTCACACTGCATCTCTTTCAGAAAGTTGACTAGTGAGTATAAATAGTTACCTCAAAAAATATGCTGCTATGTCCTTTGGCAAATTCAGTAAACATTGCTTATGCTAAATTATTAATTTAGCAAAACCAGAAAGCATTAGAATGGAATCAACAAAAGGCATGTTTGGATGTTTCCTGCTGTGAGCCTGCTACAAAAGCAGCAGAGTGAAGAACACAGACTTTTTTCCTGGTTAGAACCAATGAGCTCAATCTGTTGGACTCTTGCTTTATGATGTCTGAACAGGATCCAGGCTCCAGGCACCTCCAAGACACTTCTGAAACAGGAAGAGGAGAAGGATGACATCCAGAATTCCAGTGATCCTCTCAGAGAGGTCAAGGAAGTTAGAAAGGAGTACTCAAAGGAATCAGGTGAGCCAATCCTAAGCTGGCTGGTGAGATGCCGTTCTATTGGTGCCAGTGCTCTGCAGGTAGGAGACAAGTCTGCCAAGCAGCTATGACCGCTCACCAAGGAGAGTGGAGTGGACAAATACCTAGCAAGTCCTCTTGGTAAGGTTAGCTTGTGGACAGGCCTCCTGTTGGCTGTGGCTATGAGATATCCTTCCTGAGATGATCTGCCATGGGCGGCCAAGAAGTGGAACACCATTGAGCAGGG
>WAAF01006089.1:0-13396 GCA_013400475.1 Tricholaema leucomelas
TTTTAAGGCTTCAAATGTCTGAATTTTAATTCTTAAGGTTTCTCATTTTCTTTAGAGCTCCAATTTTCAACAGACTTCAAATTTTAAGGTTTCCAAATTTTTTAAGAGCTCAAATTTTAAAGGTTTCTAAATTCTTTTTTTTAAGAGCTCCAATTCTAAAGAGGGTTTAGGTTAGAGTGAGGGTTAGGGTTAAGTTAGGTTAGGGTTAGGGTTAGGGTTTAGGGTTAGGTTAGGGTTAGGGGTTAGGGTTTAGGGTTAGGGTTAGGTTAGGCTTAGGGTTAGGTTAGGGTTTAGGGTGAGGGTTAGGATGAGGGTTAGGATTTAGGGTTAGGGTGAGGGTTAGGGGTTAGGGTTTAGGGTAGGGTTTGGGTTGAGTTAGGGTTAGGTGTTAGGGTTAGGGTTTAGGGTTAGGGTGAGGGTTAGGGGTTAGGGTTAGGGCTAGGGGTAAGGTTAGGGTGAGGGTTAGGGTTAGGGGTTAGGTTTAAGGTATGGTTAGGGTTGGGTTTGTGTTAGGGGTTAGGGTTTAGGGTTCTGGTTAGGGTTAGGGGTTAGGGGTTAGCGTTAGGGTAGGGTTAGGGGTTAGGCTTAGGGTTTAGGGTTAGGGTGAGGGTTAGGGGTTAAGGTTAGGTTAGGGTTAGGGTTTAGGGTGAGGGTTAGGCTGAGGGTTAGGGTTAGGAGTTAGGGTGAGCGTTAGGGTTTAGGGTTATGAGTGGGTTAGGGTTAGAGTAGGGTTAGGGTTAGGATGAGGTTTAGGGTTAGGGGTTAGGTTTAAGGTATGGTTAGGGTTGGGTTTGTGTTAGGAGTTAGGGTTTAGGGTTAGGGTTAGAGTGAGGGTTAGGGGTTAAGGTTAGGTTAGGGTTAGGGTTTAGGGTGAGAGTTAGGCTGAGGGTTAGGGGTTTAGGGTTAGGGTGAGGGTTAAGGGTTAAGGTTGGGTTAGGTTTTAGGGTGAGGGTTAGGCTGAGGGTTAGGGTTAGGAGTTAGGGTGAGCGTTAAGGTTTAGGGTTAGGAGTGGGTTAGGGTTAGAGTAGGCTTAGGGTTAGGGGTCAGAGTTAGGGTTGAAGGCTCCAAATGTCTTCAGAGTTTCAATTTTAAGGTTTCTAATTTTTTTACAGGTCCAATTTTAGGAGACTTCAACTTTTAAAGTCTCCAAATTCTTTAAGCACTCAAATTTTTAGGGTTTCCAATTTTTTTTATTTTAGAAGTAAAAAGGCCTCAAATGTCTCCAGAATTTAAAGCTTCAAAGTTTCTACATTCTTTTAGAGCTGAAGTTTTTAACAGGCTTCAATGTTTGAGGTTTCCAAATTCTTTCAGATCTCAAATTTTAAAGGCTTAGAGGACAAAATTTTAGGAGACTTCAATGCTGAAGGCTCCAAATCTCTTCAGAATTTCAAGTTTTAAGGTTTCTAATTTTTCAAGAGGTCCAATTTTTAGCAGACTTCAATTTTTAAGGCTTCAAATGTCTGAATTTTAATTGTTGAGGTTTCAAATTGGTTTTAGAGCTCCAATTTTTAACAGACTTCAATTTTTAATGTTTCCAAATTCTTTCAGAGCTCAAATTTTTGAGGTTTCTAAATATTGTTTAGAGCTCCAATTTTTAACAGGCTCCAAATTTTAAGGTTTCCAAATGTTTTGGTTTCCAACTGTGTTAAGAGCTCCGAATGTGAAGAGTTCTCCTTTTATTTTAGAGCTCTAATTTCAAAGAGACTTAGAATCACAGAATCAGTCAGGGCTGGAAGGGACCACAAGGACCATCCAGTGCCAACCCCTGCCATGCCCAGGGACACCCTGCCCTAGCTCAGCCTGCCCACAGCCTCACCCAGCCTGGCCTCAAACCCCTCCAGCCATGGGGCCTCAACCCCCTCCCTGGGCAGCCCCTGCCAGGCTCTCACCACTCTCATGCTGCAGAACTTCCTCCTCCCCTCCAGCCTCACTCTCCTCACTTCCAGCTCTGCTCCATCCCCCCCACTCCTGCCACTCCCTGACAGCCTCAAAAGTCCCTGCCCAGCTTTTTTGTAGCCCCCTCCAGCTCCTGGCAGGCCACAAGAAGGTCCCCTGGGAGCCTCCTCTGCTCCAGCCTGCACAGCCCCAACTCTTTCAGTCTGTGCTCATAGACTTCAATGTTGAAGGCTCCAAATCTCTTCAGAATTTAAAGTTTTAAGGTTTGTAAATTTTTTAGAGGTCAAATTTTTAGGAGACTTCAATGTTTAAGGCTTCAAATGTCTGAATTTTAATTGCTAAGGTTTCAAATTATTTTTTAGAGCTCCAATTTTTAACAGACTTCAGTTTTTAAGGTTTCCAAATCCTTTAAGGACTCAAAATTTTAAGGTCTCTAAATTTTTTTATGAGCTCCAATTTTAACAGACCTCAATTTTTAAGGCTTTCCAAATTTTTTAAGAGCTCAATTTTTTTTTTTAAGGTTTCTAAATTCTTTTAAGGGATTCAAAATTTTAAGGTTCCTAATTTGTTTTTTAGAGCTGCAGTTTTTAGCAGACTTCAATGTTGAAGGCTTCAAATGGCTTCAGAAACGAAAGATTTAAGGTTTCTCATTTCTTTCAGAGGTCCAATTTTCAACAGGCTTCAAATGGCTTCAGAATTTAAAGTTTTAAGGTCCCTAAATTTTCTTTTAAGGGCTCCAATTTTTAACAGGCTTCAATTTTTAAGGTTTCCAAATTCTTTCAGAGCTCAACTTTTTAAGGCTTTTTATTTATTGTTGCTTCTTAGCTCTCCAGTGCTGAAGGGAGCAGCAGCAGCAGCAGCAGCAGCAGCTCCTCTTTCTGGTGAGGGTGCTGGAGGGTCTGGAGCAGGCTGCCCAGAGAGGTTGTGGAGTCTCCTTGTCTGGAGACTTCCAAGCCCCACCTGGATGTCTTCCTGTGTGGCCTGCCCTGGGTGCTCCTGCTCTGGATGCTCTCCAGAGGTCCCTTCCAGCAGCACCAGAGGAAGGTGGTTGGGGAGGTGGGGAGGGACTTGGGGGGGAGATGGCAAATTCACCCTCTTGAATCATTAAATGAGAGATGATTCATCTTTGCCTGAGCCACCCAAAACACAGTGAGAAGGGGAAAAAACACCTCACAACTTCTGGCCCTCAGAAGAAGGAATTCTGGGTCCTGATTCTCTGTTTGCTTTGTGCCTCCAACCTCTGCTGTGCTGAGAGCAAAGCGAAGTGGAGTGCAGGTGGCTGCAGCTGGGAGGGCAGAGCTGCAGGAGCACAATCATGGAAAGGTTTGGAAGGGAGCTCAGAGCTGAGCCAGCTCCAGCCCCTGCCATGCCCAGGGACAGCTCCACCAGCACAGGCTGCTCAGGGCCTCAGCCAGCCTGGCCTGGAACCCCCCAGGGAGGGGCAGCCACAGCCTCCCTGGGCAGCCTGTGCCAGCCTCTGCCCAGCCTCACTCCCAACAGCTTCCTCCTCCTCTCTCCCTCTCCCCTCTCCCAGCTCCAAGCCATTGTCCCTCTCCTGCCCCCCCCAGCCCTTCTCCCCACTCCCTCCCCAGCTCTCCTGGAGCCCTTCAGCTCCTGCCAGGCTGCTCCAAGCTCTCCCTGCAGCCTTCTCCTTTGCAGCCTCAGCAGCCCCAACTCTGCCAGCCTGGCCCCACAGGGGAGCTCCTGCAGCCTCTGCTGCTTTTGGTGGCCTCCTCTGGAACCTCTCCAGCAGCTCCAGGTCCTTCTTGTCCTGGGGGGCACCAGAACTTAACCCAGGGCTGTCTCACTGCATCCAGACTGCTATGGATCCTGCAGAGCACTTCCCATGGGGATTCCAGCAGGCAGAGTTCACTCTTGCAGCTGATTAAATCTTGGGCAAAGTGCATTGTGTTTATGAAGGGAGAGTTGGGAACAGCCCTGGAGCTTCCATTTCCATAGAAGCCACTGGAGCCAAAGCAGTTCCCATTCCCACAACCTCTCCTCCTCCTCTTAGTTGTTTGTTTGTTTGCATCCTGCTAGAAACTCCAAAGCTCCAAATGCTCAAAGCCAAAGTGGAAGGAGGAGGATTGGTGAGAGAGGAGAGCTGGGACAGAGCTCAGTGGTGGATGGCAAAGTCCTCTCCTGGACAAAGGAACTGGGCAAAGCTTTGCAGCCACATCCCTGTGGGGGGTGGGATTTGTTTGCTGACAGCAAAATCAGTCTGCAGAAGGAGGATTTTCAGGAGAGAGATGGAAATAGGGATGGAAACATCAGGGATGGGAATAGAAGTGGAAACAAGAGGGATGGAAACATGAGGGATGGGAATAGAAGTGGAAACAAGAGGGATGGGAATAGAGATGGAGATAAGAGGGATGGAAATAGGAATGGAAACAGAGGGATGGAAACAAGAGAGAAGGGAATAGAGGTGGAAACAAGAGGGGTGGAAATAAGAGGGATGAAAATAGAAGTGGAAAAGAAGAGGGATGGAAGCAGAAAGAGGGATGGAAGAAAAGCCACAGATGGAAGCAAAAGTAGAATGGGAAGAAAAAGAGCTTGATGTAAAAAAACAGGGATGGGAGCAATAAAGAGGGAAGGAAGCAATAAAGAGGAATGGAAGAGAAAAGCAGGGATGGGAGCAAATAAAAGGGATGGGAAAAACCCAGAGGTGGAAGCAAAAAATAGATGGGAGCAAACCCAGGGATTGAAGTGAAAAACAACAGGGGTGGAAGCAGGAAACAGGGATGGAAACAAAAGGAGGGATAGAAGAAAGAACAGGGATGGAAACAACCATGGGGATGGAAGAAAAAACAGGGATTGAACCAAAAAAAAAAAGGGATGGAAGCAGAAATCAGGGATGGAGGCAAGGAACAGGGATGGGGAAAGAAAGCAGGGATGGGAGCAAAAAATGGATGGGAGCAAAAAATAAGGATGGAAACAAGAACAGGGATGGAAGAAAAAAACAGGGATGGGGGAAAAACCAGGGATGGGGGCAAAAACCAGGGACTGAAGCAAAAAACAAGGATGGGAGCAAAAAACAGTGATGGGGCAGAAAAAAAAGGGATGGAAAGAAGGACAGGGATGGAAAGAAGGACAGGGATGGAAATGTGGACAGGGATGGGAACAAAAAAATGGGGATGGGAGCAAAAACCAGGAATGGGAGCAAAAAACAAGGATGGAACCAAGAACAGGGATGGAAGAAAAAAACAGGGATGGGGCAAAAAAAACAGGGACTGAAGCAAAAAACAAGAATGGGAGCAAAAAACAGTGATGGGGCAAAAAAAAAGGATGGAAAAAAGGACAGGGATGGAAAGAAGGACAGGGATGGAAACAAGGACAGGGATGGGAGCAAAAAAATGGGGATGGGAGCAAAAGAACAGGAATGGGAGTGAAAAGTAGGGATGGAAACAAGCAAAGCAGGGCTGGAAGCAGGACTGCTTCTGCAGGTGGTGGCGACAGAGAGGGGACCACGCAGCACAACCCCAGAACTCCCAGGGCAGACCGAGCGAGCGCAGGGCTTGGCTCTTCCCTGGGCAGAAGGCAGTGCAGCTTCCCAGAGCCTGCTGGTGGGAAGAGAAGGGGCCAAAGCAATCCTGAGGGATGAAGTTTTTCCCATGAGGAAGGTGCTGAGTGACAGGCAGCTCTGAGCGGTGTTTTCCTCCCCGTGCCGCAGGTGACTCACGGCAACTTTCGACCGCTTTGATATGGAGCTGGCTCCAGAGGCGGCAGCAGGCGACAGTTATCCCAAACAATGCCCCTGTTGCTCAGAAGCTGCTGTGTTATTTCACAGGGTGTGTGTGAGGAGTGAGTTCACCCCGCAGAATGCTGTCGGACATGCCAAGCCTAATTAATCAGGGAGAAGATCCACCTCATCCAACCCATCCCAGTCTCATGCATGCATAAAAGGGCTCTCCCCAGCCGGTGGAGAGCACAGGTTCATCTTCCCTGCCTTTCCCTCCTCCTCCTTGCTCCAGGCCAGCACCTCTGCTCCTTTCTCCTTGCTGCAGCATCCCCTCCCCACCCCGGAGCCAGCCATGTCTCGTCAGTCCACCGTCAGGATCCAGAGGGGGAGAAGCGGCTTCAGCGCCGCCTCGGCCGTGGTCCCCAACACCTGCAGGACCAGCTTCAGCTCCTGCTCTGTCACCCGGGTTGGAAACTGCAATGCTGGCAGTGGTTTTGCTAGGGTTGGTGGTGGCTTTGGAAGCAAAAGCCTCTACAACGTTGGTGGATGCAAGAGGATCTCTGTGGCTGGCCGGGGTGGGAGCTTCTATGGATCTGCAGGGCTCGGTGCGGGTAGCGCCTACGGTGGGGGCTTTGGATACGGTGCCTTTGGTGGTGGCATGGGGGGCCCTGGATTCCCAGCTGGGGGCATCCACGAAGTCTCCATCAACCAGAACCTCCTGAAGCCTCTCAACCTGGAGATCGACCCCAGCATCCAGCGGATCCGCAAGGAGGAGAAGGAACAAATCAAAACCCTCAACAACAAATTCGCCTCCTTCATCGACAAGGTGAGCCCAGAGCTGCCCTAGGGAGCTGCTCTGCTTGGGGTGAGGACTCTTTTCTCAGCTGCTTTCTGAGCTCAGAAGCTGAGAAAGAAGGAAAAGAGGTGAGGAATGGGGCTGGAAGATGCCCAGACCCCCGAGAGTGCAGGGAGTGGTCCCTGCTGGAATCAGCCAGCGCTGCAGGTCCTCCTCGGTGACTGCCTGATGGAGCTCACAGGCAGAGGGGCAAGGGAAAACAAAGCCCTGGAAGGTAATTCCAGCCCTCTGGAGCTGTTGGGCTCCCTCCATTGAGCATTAGAGGAGCCCTGAGAGCAGCTTCTCAGGTGGTTTAAACGAGATGCAAACGACCAGGAAAGGGACCCCGGGAGTTGGCAGCAGGGAGAAGGAAGCTTCCCATTGCTTGGACATTCCAGGCCTCAGGGCAGCACCAGCAGCACCTTGGGTCCTTAGCTCCAAGCACCTGACACTGCCTGCCCACTCCACCTCCTTGCTAACTGTCCCAGGCGCAACAAGAAGAGCATCTGCCTGATTTCTGCTGTGCTTCAGCAGCTCCTCCCTGGGCTTTAGGGCAATGCTGCATTGTGTGGGAGCTGCTGGGGGCTGGGGGAGAGCTTTCCTGGAGGGGAGGAGAAAGGCTGCTGGAATGTGGAGCCCCTGGGGTGCTCCTTACCTGCCTTTGCCTGCACTCCTCACGCCAGATGCCACCAAGTGCTTGCACCTTGCCTTGGTTTAGCAGAGCAAGGGAATCAGGAGGCACTGCAGAGCCTGGGTCCCTGCAGCCAAGCAGCAAAACCCTTCTGCCAGATGGGAACTGGGCTACGAAACCCAGCAGGAAGGGGAACTTCACCACCTCAGCTAGCTCCAAGAGGCCACATGTGCCAGGAGAGCTCTCCACAGTCTCTTTCCAAAGCTCCTCAGGCTGTTTCTGTTGCAGGTCAGATTCCTGGAGCAGCAGAACAAGGTGCTGGAGACCAAGTGGAGCCTGCTGCAGGAGCAGGGGATGAAGACAGTCAGGAACAACCTGGAGCCACTCTTCGAGACTTACATCAACAACCTGAGGGTGCAGCTGAACAGTTTGCTGAGCGACAAGGGCAGGCTGGAGGGAGAGTTGGTCAACACACAGTACCTGGTGGAGGACTTCAAGAAGAAGTAAGTCCCTTGAGCTGGTGGTCTCCTGAGCTAGGTGGGTGCAGCTTTCCTCCCTTCAACCTCCTTAAGCCACCTGGGGGGATCCAGCAAAGTCCAAGATAGGCTGGAGGGAGAATTGGTCACACACAGTGTCTGGCTGAGGGCTTCAAGAAGGAGTAGGTCCCTTGAGCTGGTGGTCTCCTGACCTAGGTGGGTGCAGCTTTCCTCCTTTCAACCTCCTTAAGCCACCTGGGGGGGATCCAACAGAGCCCAAGACACAGAAACTGCCAGGGGTGAAGCTCGTGACAAACGGTAACGGAGTAACAGATCCAAAGCACAAACATCTGGGGAATAATTTATGATCAAAGCCTTATTAACTTAATTACCTCCTGAGAGGGAGTAAATTACACGGCAGGGGCTGAGAGTTTCAGGTCAGCACACTCAGGTTGCTGGAGAGAGGCAGGAGGAGGATGAGTAATGGGCAGAAAGAGGAGAGCTTCTCGGCAGGCTTTTGGCTGGGCTTGTGGTGAGCAGCAGCCCCGGGAGCAGGCTCCTGGGCTTGTGTTCAGAGAGAGATACTGAAGCAGGACTGCTCTTGAGGAAGCTCCTTCCACCAGGGCAAAACCTTCCCTCCCCACCCCCCTCCTCTGGGACCTGCCTAAACAGATGCTCCTCTGCGTCCCTCCCCCAGGTACGAAGATGAAATCAACAGGCGCACGATCGCCGAGAACGAGTTTGTGACGCTCAAGAAGGTCAGAGCCAAGGGCAGGGCAGCTCCTGAGGGCTCTCTGGAGCTCCTTCCCCCTCTCCATCTCTCTCCAACCCCCCTTCATCTCTCTCCAACCCCCCATTATCCCTCTCCAACTCCCCTCCCTCTCCAATCCCCCTCCATCCCTCTCCAACCCCCCTTCATCCCTCACCAACCCCCCTCCATCCCTCTCCAAGCCCCCTCCATCCCTCTCCAACCCCCCTTCATCCCTCACCAACCCCCCTTCATCCCTCACCAACNCCCCCTCCATCCCCCTCCAACCCCCCTTCATCCCTCACCAATCCCCCTGCATCCCTCTCCAACCCCTCCCCACCCCCACATTCCAAAGGTTCTGTTAGTGCAGAGAAGTTTCCTCTCCCTGCCTTGCTAAGGGGAGTTGCAGGCATTGCCTTTGCCTCCTCTCCTCCAGGATGTTGATGCTGCCTACATGAACAAGGTGGAACTGCAGGCCAGGGTCGATGCCTTGACCGAAGAAATCAACTTCCTGAGAGCCCTCTACGAGGCTGTGAGTAGAGTCACTGCCCAGGGCACCTCAGCCCTCGCCCAGGAGCTTCCCTCCCTCCTTTCCTCCTAATTTCTTCCCCCCAGGAGATGCTAAATCCTTCCCTCTCTAGAGTTACACCAACAGCCTGAGCTGCCTAGATAAGGATCTGCAGCCTCTCCCAGGTCTGGGAGGATGAAAGGGCAGCTCCCAGGTGGATCTGCCCCCAGCTCCTCGTCTGCTTCACAGGAGCTGTCTCAGATGCAGACGCAGATCTCCGACACCTCTGTGGTGCTGACCATGGACAACAACAGGAACCTGGACCTGGACAGCATCATCTCAGAGGTCAAGGCACAGTATGAGGACATTGCCAACAGGAGCAGGGCTGAAGCAGAGTCCTGGTACCAGACCAAGGTGAGGAACCAGGGTGGGAGTTCTGTGCTGCTCTCTCCCTGCCTTGCCTTGAGCAGATAAAGGAGGACACCTCTGGGAAAACCTCCTCTTCATCGTGCACTGCAGCACCCCAGGCTTGAGGGGGGACCCAGGCACCTTGGTTACTCCCCCAAAGATGGGTCTCACTCTGAGTGCTTGTCCCTCTGTCTGTGGCAGTATGAGGAGCTGCAGGCCACAGCAGGCAGGCATGGGGACGACCTCCGCAACACCAAGCAGGAGATCTCGGAGCTGAATCGCCACGTCCAGAGGCTGCGCTCAGAGATCGACAGTGTGAAGAAGCAGGTAAAGGGCAGCAGCAGCCTCAGCTGGCACCCACTGAGCCCCTGTCCAGTGAGGAAGGGAAGGAAAAGGTCAGAGGTAACCTAAGCAAGGGCTGCTCCTTCCCCTCTCAAACTCAGTACTGTCCCTAGGGGTGGAGGTGGCACAGAAGGAGCTGGAACCGTTCTGTGAATCTGTGAAAAGGTCCAACAGGGACAGGCTGAGGGGGTTGGGGCTGGAAGAAAAGGCAGCAGGGGGAGCTTAGAGCAGCCTGGCAGGAGCTGAAGGGCTCCAGGAGAGCCGGGGAGGGACTGAGGAGAAGGACTGGGAGTGGCAGGACAAGGGGGGGATGGATTTGAACTGGGAGAGGGGAGAGGGAGAGTGGAGAGCAGGAAGAAATGTTTGAGAGTGCAGGTGGGGAGAGCCTGGCACAGGCTGCCCAGGGAGGCTGTGGATGTCCAGAACAGGTGGGGAGAGCCTGGCACAGGCTGCCCAGGGAGGCTGTGGATGTCCTCTCCCTGGGGGTGTTCAAGACTAGGTCGGATGAGGCCCTGAGCAGTCTGTGCTGGTGGGAGGTGCCCCTGGGCATGGCAGGGCCAGGGTTGGATCCAGATGACCTCTAGAGTCCCTTCCAGCCCCAAACCATGCCATGACTCTGAAAGGGTTGCCCTGATGGTGCTGGGACAGGACCCTGTGGTGTCAGAGCAGGCACAGAACAAGCCCAGGCCCAGCCTGGAGAAGCTGAGCAGGACTCTCCCCCTGCAGTGTGCCAACCTGAAAGCAGCCATCGCGGACGCGGAGGAGCGCGGGGAGATGGCCCTCAAGGATGCCAAGGCCAAGCTGGCAGAGCTGGAGGATGCCCTGCAGCAGGCCAAGGCTGACCTGGCCAGGCAGCTGTGCCAGTACCAGGAGCTGCTGAGCCTCAAAGTGGCTCTGGACATCGAGATTGCAACCTACAGGAAGCTGCTGGAGGGAGAAGAGTGCAGGTGGGTGGGAAGGGAAACCCTTCTTGGCCTGACGCTGGAGGGACCAAGCAGTGCATCTCCTGGAGGTGCTGAACAGGGCAGCAGGTGGTGGGGAGGGGAGGTGGCAAGAGTGTCCTGGTTGTCAGAGGTCAGAGGGTGCCACAAGGCCAGAAGGTGGAGGAAGCACCTCCAAGCTGTGCCAAGGTTCTGTCTGCCCCAGAGGCCTCCAGGAAATATTCTTTCTTCTTCCCCCCAACCGTCCCCAGACTCCTCATCCTCTCCCCTTATGTTCTGTCCCCTCACAGGCTGGCTGGAGATGGTGTCCCAGTGAACATCTGTAAGTCCCTCAAGAATTCAAGCTTTGGGCTCTCTGCACCAAGAACCTAACACCCAGAGAAAAGCTGCTCCTCTTCCTCCTCCTTCTCCTCCTTCTCCTCCTCCTCCTCCGCCTCCTTCTCCTTCTCCTCCTCCTCCTCCGCCTCCTTCTCCTTCTCCTCCTCCTCCTCCGCCTCCTTCTCCTTCTCCTCCTCCTCCTCCGCCTCCTTCTCCTTCTCCTCCTCCTCCTCCGCCTCCTTCTCCTTCTCCTCCTCCTCCTCCGCCTCCTTCTCCTTCTCCTCCTCCTCCTCCGCCTCCTTCTCCTTCTCCTCCTCCTCCTCCGCCTCCTTCTCCTTCTCCTCCTCCTCCTCCGCCTCCTTCTCCTTCTCCTCCTCCTCCTCCGCCTCCTTCTCCTTCTCCTCCTCCTCCTCCGCCTCCTTCTCCTTCTCCTCCTCCTCCTCCGCCTCCTTCTCCTTCTCCTCCTCCTCCTCCGCCTCCTTCTCCTTCTCCTCCTCCTCCTCCGCCTCCTTCTCCTTCTCCTCCTCCTCCTCCGCCTCCTTCTCCTTCTCCTCCTCCTTCCCTTTCCCCTTCCCCTCCTCCATCTCCATCTCATCTCCTCCTCTTCCTTGCAGCTGTGACCAGAACAACCGTGGGAACAGGCTATGGAGGAGGAGGCAACCTCAGCATGGGAGGGGGAGTCTGCAGCATGGGGAACAGCTTCAACTGTGGAAGTGGTCCTGGGCTGAGCAGCACCACCCTGGGAGGTGGCAGCAGCTCCAGCGTGAAGTTTGTCTCCACTTCCTCCACCAGAAGAAGTTACAGAAGCTAAAAGTTGCCTTCCAGACACCTTCAGTGGCCAGAAGACACCTTCAGGCTGGTTCTTCACTCAAGCCCAGTGGGGGCCAGCAGGATGAGGGCCACCTAAACCATATCTCTTGTCACAGAGGAGCCTCTCTTGAGGAGCTCCCTCTCAGCTGCGTCATCTCCCGCGCCTCGTGTGGGGCTCTGCTGCTGGAGCCTGACCGAGTCTGGCACTTTGCAACCTGCTTGTCCCAGCTCAGCACTGTGGTTATTCTGGGGGGGGGTCGTGTGGATGTTTTGTTTCTGGGGAGGGGGCCCAGAGTTTGTACATAAAATGTCTCCTGTGACTTTGCCTCCCTTCCCTTGCTGCTCTCCGTCCAATAAAGATGCAAGTTGTCATTTTCACCCCAGCTCCTCTGCGCTGCCTGTGAGGGAGGAGGGGAAGCAGCCACTGCCAGTGCAGGCAGCCAGCACTGCTGCCAGGGCCCTGCTCAGCTCCAGACCCTCTCAGCTCTTGGTTTGCCTTTTGCTCCTTGGCCACATTTCCCCAGCTCCCAGCAAGGCAGCTTGATGGCAAAGTCCTCCCCAGCCCCGCGAGTCAACCCCTGGCAGCTACAGGCGAGGCAGGCCAAGGCAGGAGCCAGGCAGAGGGGAGAAGACCTAAAAATGCACTGAGTGTGCAGCTCTCACCCCACAGCCTGGCAGCCAGGGGCAGAAGGGGCAGTGCCAAGCATGTGATGAACCTCCACAGGCCTCTAATAGGCAGCTAATTAGCAGGGGAGTCAGAGCAGGCAGCAGGCTCGGCCAAGTCTCAGCCCATCCCCAAAGCCCTTTCACCTGCAGCTCTTTCACCCAAGGTGGAGGTTCCAGCGGTGCAAACATCTGGCTGAGAGGGTGGAAAGCTCTCCCTGGTCCTCTCAGGGCCACACTAGGTCGGGTGTTGGTCTTGGGTCTTGAGGTTGATGTGTCCTCTGCTGTTGTTTACAGGGGGGGAGCAGCTGGTCCATAGGCAGCCCTGTGCTGGTGCCACTCACCAGCAGCTCCAGAGCACAGCCAAGAGAGGGATCCCTGTGGGAAGGGAAAGGCTTCAAGTCCCAAAGCTTCTTCACCTTCCCAGACTGTGAAGTTTTCTTCCCATTCCTAGTAGGTGAAGATGTT
This sequence comes from Tricholaema leucomelas, assembly GCA_013400475.1. Taxonomy (NCBI): domain Eukaryota; kingdom Metazoa; phylum Chordata; class Aves; order Piciformes; family Lybiidae; genus Tricholaema lacrymosa; species Tricholaema leucomelas. The sequence goes on from WAAF01006089.1 coordinate 12,724, forward strand.
TCCTCCTCTTCCTCCTGATCTTCCTTCACCTTCCTCCTGATGCTTCCTCCTGATGCTTCCTCACACTCCTCCTTCCCATTAGAGCCTTTGAGGAGGTGGAAGAAAACCAGAGGAGCTGCAGTGATGTTAGATGTGGTTCTGACTAACCAGGAGACATTAACTGAGAAGTAAAAGAGCAGAGCAGGACCTGGCTGAGAGCTGCAGAGCAGGACCTGGCTGAGGGCTGCAGAGCAGGACCTGGATGAGAGCTGCAGAGCAGACCCTGGCTGAGGGCTGCAGAGCAGGACCTGGCTGAGAGCTCTGCTGACATCTCCAGCTGCTTCCTTGTGTCTGAGGTGGAGCTTTCAGACGGAGGAAGGGGCAGGAATGGCAGCAGCTGTGCTGCTCTGCTGCCTGTTGCAGTGATCAAGCAACAATCAGCATCCATAGAACCAGTCAGGGTTGGAAGGGACCACAAGGACCATCCAGTGCCAACCCCTGCCATGCCCAGGGACACCCTGCCCTAGCTCAGCCTGCCCACAGCCTCACCCAGCCTGGCCTCAAACCCCTCCAGCCATGGGGCCTCAACCCCCTCCCTGGGCAGCCCCTGCCAGGCTCTCACCACTCTCATGCTGCAGAACTTCATCCTCCCCTCCAGCCTCACTCTCCTCACCTCCAGCTCTGCTCCATCCCC
>WAAF01006091.1:430-12729 GCA_013400475.1 Tricholaema leucomelas
CCCCCCCCCCAAAAAAAAAAAACAAAACCAACCAAAAGATCCTAATTATCCCCCCCCAAAAAATAACAACTAAGCCTGCAACTTTGAGTTGATTTCTAGGAGCTACCAGGATGAATCTACACAAAGCTGCTGGGGAAGGTGGGGGGAAAAGTCAGCATTAAACATCTCTCTAAGCACTGATTGATTATTTTTGCTCAGGCTTATGGCACTTCCTTTACCTCCTAAAGGGCATCCAGGCCAGAGCACAAACACATCCACTTGTGAAGAACATGAGTGAATGAATGAAAAGAGGTTAAAAATCTATGGAAAGAAATCCTACAGGCTGGGGACAGAGTGGCTGAGAGCAGCCAGGCAGAGAGGGAGCTGGGGGTGCTGGCAGAGAGGAGCTGAAGAGGAGGCAGCAGTGCCCAGGTGGGCAGCAGAGCCAATGGCATCCTGGGCTGGCTCAGGAGCAGTGTGGGCAGCAGGACAAGGGAGGTTCTTCTGCCCCTGTGCTCAGCACTGCTCAGGACACACCTGGAGTGCTGTGTCCAGTTCTGGGCTCCTCCATTGCAGAGAGATGTTGAGGTGCTGGAAGGTGTTGAGAGAAGGGCAGCAAGGCTGGGGAGGGGCCTGGAGCACAGCCCTGTGAGGAGAGGCTGAGGGAGCTGGGGGTGTGCAGCCTGCAGAAGAGGAGGCTCAGGGCAGAGCTCATTGCTGTCTGCAGCTCCCTGCAGGGAGGCTGTAGCCAGGTGGGGTTGGGCTCTGCTGCCAGGCAGCCAGCAACAGAAGAAGGGGACACAGCCTCAAGCTGTGCCAGGGCAGGTCTAGGCTGGATGTTAGGAGGAAGTTGTTGTCAGAGAGAGTGATTGGCATTGGAATGGGCTGCCCAGGGAGGTGGTGGAGTGGCTGTGCCTGGAGGTGTTGAAGCCAAGCCTGGCTGGGGCACTTAGTGCCATGGTCTGGTTGCTTGGCCAGGGCTGGGTGCTAGGTTGGGCTGGATGAGCTTGGAGCTCTCTTCCAACCTGTTTGATTCTATGATTCTATGATCCATTGGAACAACTGAGCCTGGAGATGAGGAAAGAATTCTTGCCAGTGAGGGTGGGGAGACACTGGAGCAGGTTGCCCAGAGAGGCTGTGAGTGCATCTCTTGGAGGTGCCCGAGGCCAGGTTGGATGGCACCTGGGCTAGTGGACCCCGTGGCAAGGGGTTGGATCTGGATGATTTTAAGGTCCCTTTCCTACCCAAACCATTCTGTGAATCTATTAATTTAAGTTTGCAGGTCAAGGACACTGAAACTTGGAGAAAAAGGAGGCAGGGAATGAGGAAGGGACAGAGCTGTGAACACTACACGTTGGGGGGGGTCAGCAGCTGGCAAAATAAATGCTGCATAAAAATGTCAAAGGTATGAGATGAAAAGGGGGAGGAGGGTGGAGAAGCCTTCAATATTTTGTATCTAAAGACAGACAGTGAGGGTGGTGAGACACTGGCACAGGTTGCCCAGGGAGGCTGTGGATGCTTCCTCCCTGGAGGTGTTCAAGGCCAGGCTGGATGAGGCCTTGAGCAACCTGCTCTAGTGGGAGGTGTCCCTGCCTATGGCAGGGGGTTGGAGCTGGATGATCCTTGAGGTCCCTTCCAACCTAAACCATTCTATGATTCTATGATTCTAACAAAGGACCAAAACTCAAATACAGAGAGGGAGTCAAGGAACCCCCAAACCTGCAACTTGAGAAGTGTCTCCACCAAGCACCACACCACCACCACCATCACAGCAACTTATGGGCCAGGACAGAGGAGGATTAACCAAGAATCCCCAGTCAGAGCACTCCCAAGCTGCTCTGTCACACACCAACACAGACTGCAGCTGGACACAGACACCAGGAAAGGAATACTGGCCCTGGGCAGCCTGCTCTAGTAGGAGGTGTCCCTGCTGACTGCAAAGAGATGAACAAGCTGAGCTCTTGTGCTGGTTTGAGGCTAACTGGAATATTTTAATGAGAGACATTAGATGCTAGGCTGTGAAAAGGAAACAGTGGTGATGGCTGCTGCAACCACAGGCTTGCTGGGATGCATGGAAGCAAGGACACAAACAGATGAGGCAGAGTGTGTGTCTCTGGCAGTCAGTGTCTGTGCTTTCCTCCCTGGGCTGCTTCTGTGTCACTAATCCTTCTGCTTCTAACCCTCCTTGCTGATCCTCCAAACTCACCTTGCACGTAAGGGATAAGGCAGAGGGGTGGAAAGAAGGTGGCAGGGTGGTTGGGAGCCCCTGCTGGGGACTCTGGTTTCCAGGAGGGCTGTTGTGTATCTGTGTTACCTTTACCTTGTCTATTCCTGTGTACAGCTGTAGATATTGGAACTGTCTGCTGCTGCATTGTGCTAAGCTGGGAATAAAAGCTTCAGTCCTTAACTTCCAGCCAGCTGAGTCTAGTCTGGCTGATTTCATATGAATGGGTGTCCTGGTAGGGCATAAATCCTGCCAGGCTGGTTTAATCTTTGCTCTCCTCCTCCTGTTGCGGGTCCGGGAGTGGAGTTAGATGATCAAACAGCAATGTTTGGCCCCAGCAAAGCCTTGAGGGCTAGGGGCTTAGTACCATGTGTCAGGTGCCTTCTGCTGCCCCTCAACGTGCCTGCATGCACACATCTGCTTCTGTACTGTGCTAAGCTGGGAAGATAAAGCTTCAGCCCTTAACTTCCAGCCAGCTGAGTCTAGTCTGGGTGAGTTCATAAGAGGTGTGTGGGGGGAAGCAGGTAACTCCCAAACCATCACACCACCAAAAACCCCAAAAGAATCTCAGGGAATGATCCTGAGTTGTTGAATATTAAGACTCAAAATTAATATTCATCATTCATAGCTGATTATTAATTTCCATCACAGTGGGGCAGGTAACTCCCAAACCATCACACCTCTGAGGGTCTCTTTCCAAGCCAACGCAAGCTGTGAAGCTGTAACCTGACACAAACCATGCCCCTGGTGAAGCTCCATGAGTGGATGCTGCAGAAGAACAAAGACCTCATGATGTCCTCAGGAGGACATGTTTGAGCATCCCAAGCATGCAAAAACACTGCCTCAAGTCGCTTAGCACACAGACCCACATCTCACACAAGTCCAGACTGCACATGTATAAAGCACCAAAGCTGCTCTTCAACCAGAAGAGGTTTTGGCTGCCTCTGCTACAATCAACTTCCACATTGTCAGTGCTTGAAATCACAGCAAAGCCCAGTTCTGAATGCCTAAGGATGTGGCACGACAGGATGAACAAAGAAGAAGAGACAATAACCCTCCCCCAACACACACCAAATGCTCAATCCTCCATCACAAATAACTAATTAAACCCCTTGGTAAATCCAAACTTCACCATCTAAGAGGAAAATGTGAGAGCAAAACAATTTGGATTGGATACTAGGAAGAAATTCTTTAGAGTGAGGATGGTGAGGCACTGGCACAGGTTGCCCAGGGAGGTTGTGGAGCACAGAGTCACCCAATGTGATCAAAGATCACATTGGGTGACTCTGTGCTCCACAACCTCCCTGGAGGTGTTGAAGGCCAGGCTGGATGAGCTCTTGAGCAACCTAAGCTAGTGGGAGGTGTCCCTGCCTATGGATGAGCTTTGAGGTCCCTTCCAAGCCAAACCATTCTATGATCCCTCAGGTCCCTTCCAACCTAAACCATTCTGCTTCCTTTCCAGCAAGGAAAACCAAATCCCCACAGCCCTACCCATGCACCACAGCACCTAAGAGCTTCTCCATGCTGCAAAGATGAACCAGCCCTGAGGTTCTCAGGCCAATCAGAACAGAAACCCAAATGCCAGGGCTCTAGGGCTGCAGTTTCTGTTGTGTAGTGCCCAGAGGCAGAACCCACTCAACACATCCACTTCCTTAGGAAGAACAAACCAGCAACTTGCAGGCATCAACTCCAAAAAGCAGATGAAAAGGTAACAGTCTGCAGCCTGCAGACCTGGAAGCTATTCAGCCACTCTGCAAACCACTCTGTGCTGGCTGTCAGGTGGCAGATGGAAGAGCTCTTGCTCTGGAGGTCAGTTCTGTCAAGACAAACCCTGGTGGCATGACCAAACAGTCCCATCTGCAGCTCAGTGCCCACAGGGCGTGCCAGAGGCAGCCTCTGATAGCTCTGACTGGTGCCCAGAGTGGTGCCAGGATCACACCCAGCATGGGGTACCCTGCCTCTGCACCTCAGCACCCACACATCCTGAGACCTGGAGGGCCTTTATTGCCCTTTACAGCAAAAGCAAGCAGCTCTGGCTCAGATCACTGCTAGCAGAGTTGGAAACTGAAACTACTCTCACTTTTATTTGGAGTGCTTCTACCTCTGAAGCTCTTCTCTCTGAAACTCTCAACCTCCTCCTCCCCTGGAATTCCTAAACCTCTTCCTCCCCCTGAACCCCCTGAAATCCTCTGAATCTCCTCCTCCCCTGAACCTCCTCCTCCCTCTGAACCCCCTGAACCTCCTCCTCCCCCTGAACCCCCTGAATTCCCTGAATCTCCTCCTCCCCTGNCTCCCCCTGACCCCCCTGAATTCCCTGAATCTCCTCCTCCCCTGAACCTCCTCCTCCCTCTGAACCCCCTGAACCTCCTCCTCCCCCTGAATTCCCTGAATCTCCTCCTCTCCTTGAAACCCCTGAACCTCCTCCTCTCCTGAACTCCCTGAATCTCCTCCTCCCCCTGAACCTCCTCCTCTCCTGAACTCCCCTTGAACCTCCTCCTCTCCTGAACCTCCTCCTCCCCCTGAACCCCCTGAACCTCCTCCTCCCTCTGAACCCCCTGAATGCCCTGAACCTCCTCCTCCTCCCCCTGAACCTCCTCCTGAACGCCCTGAAACTCCTCCTCTCCTTGAACCCCCTGAGCCTCCTCCTCTCCCTGAATGCCCTGAACCTCCTCCTGCCCCTGGAACCTCTCAACCTCCCTGAACTTACCCATCAGAAGATGAAAATGTAAATCTTTTTATTCTCACCATTATTGGTCCACTCTAACATCAAAATGCTGCCTCCAAGCCAAGGAGCCACTTTACATGACAGCAGAGATATCCTTTCACTCCTCTGCACAATGTCATTTGGTTACAACCTTCCCAGCTAGCTAAAGATGCAGTTTGGGGAGAGTGGGGAGGGAGGGGAAGCCAAAAAGCCAAGCTGAACTTACCCACTGCATCATCATTGGAGTAGTCCTCAGCTGGAGCAGGAATTTCTGCAAGTCAGGAGTGAACAAAGAGTCAAACCTGGGCAGTTCTGTAACTAGGTACAAAAGGCTGTGGTTGTCTTCATAGAGGCATAGAGGGGTTGGGGTGCAAACAGCACTGCTAAGAGGTCTTCAGCCCCACACCCCCCAGCAGGGCCATTTCCATCACTCTTTGTCTGTCTGAACTGGCAGCATTCTCACTTTTAACTTCTTTTCATTTGTCACAGAATGGCTCAGGTTGGGAGGGACCTCAGAGGTCATCTACTGGAGCCATGGGCAGGGACACTCCTAGAATCAGTCAGGGTTGGAAGGGACCACAAGGATCATCTAGTTCCAACCCCCCTGCCATGGGCAGGGACACCCTACCCTAGATCATTATTAGATGGTTTGGAGCAGATTATCAACTTCTAATACTTACTATCTTAACATGAATAAAGGATTTAAGTACACAGGTGGAAGCTAGGGGCAAAAACTCCTAGGGGCTGAGAAGGAGGTGCTGGAAGAGCTGGCAAAGAGGTTTGCTCTGCACAGAAACACTCTCAGTGTGACACCTGGTGTCAGCAACAGACACAGAGCAGCAGACACAACACAACAGTTCAAGTGGGAACTACCATCTGAAACACACAAAGGCTGGAGGGGACCTGAGGGATCATCTCCTCCAATCCTGCCATGGGCAGGGACATCTCTCAACGAGACTCAGCTGCTCAAAGACTCATCCAAACTGGCCTTGAACACCTGCAGGGAGGGAGCATCCCTGGGCAGCCTACTCCAGAGTCTCAGCACCCTCATACTGAAGAACTTCTCCCTCAGCTCCAGTCCAACCCTGGTCTGCCTCAGCTTCAAATCATTCCCCCTTGGCCTGTCTCATGAAAAGTCCCTTTGCAGCTTTCCTGTAGCACCCCTTCAGGTATTAGAAAGCAGCTCTAAGATCCCCCTGAAGTCTTCTCTAGGCTGCACACCCCCAGCTCCCTCACCCTGTCCTCACAGCAGAGCTGCTCCAGCCCTTGGATCATCTTTGTGACCTCCTCTGGACTCCCTCCAACAGTTCACGCAAGAGATCATTTACAAACCTGACTCCTCTGGTTCCATGGCCACATCATCTCCTGTGTGCTTCCTTTCTGCTGTGACAAAGGAAAGAAGTGGTGAAAGTCACACATGATGTAGTCACCATTTTTCAGTCTTCTTGCCCACTTTAGCAGTTTAACATCAAAGAAGAAGCAGGAGTTCAACTGCAGAGCAACCAACTGGGTCAGCTGCACTGCAGACAAAAGGTACTGCTCAGAAATAATATAGAATCACAGAACCAGGCAGGTTGGAAGAGAGCTCCAAGCTCAGCCAGCCCAACCTAGCACCCAGCCCTGCCCAACCAACCAGACCATGGCACTAAGTGCCCCAGCCAGGCTTGGCTTCAACACCTCCAGGCACAGCCACTCCACCACCTCCCTGGGCAGCCCATTCCAATGCCAATCACTCTCTCTGCCAACAACTTCCTCCATTTAATGACATTAGAACACAGCTTCCAAATGGAAAACCTCCATAAATACAGCATCAGATCCAACACTGTGCTCAGATTTCAGCTGCTTAGAGGCCACAAAAAGTGATCTGAGGGATGGAAACCCTCTGCTGTGAGGCCAGGCTGAGAAAGTTGGGGCTGTTTAGCTTGGAGAAGAGAAAGCTTCAGGGAGACCTTCTGGTGGTCTTTCAGAGCTTATAGGGGGCCCTAAGAAGGATGGGAGCAGACTTCTCAGCAGGGCCTGTTGTGACAGGACAAGGAGTGATGCTTTGAACTGAAAGAGGAGGCCAGGAGGATGCTCAGAGGGCTGCAGCAGCTCTGCTGTGAGCACAGACTGAAAGAGTTGGGGCTGTGTAGGCTGGAGAAGAGGAGGCTCCCAGGTGACCTTCTTGTGGCCTTCCAGGATCTGAAGGGGGCTACAAAAAAGCTGGGGAGGGACTTTTTAGGCTCTCAGGGAGTGACAGGACTGGGGGGAATGGGGCAAAGCTGGAAGTGGGGAGAGTGAGGCTGGAGGTGAGGAGGAAGTTGTTGAGCATGAGAGTGGTGAGAGGCTGGAATGGGTTTCCCAGGGAGGTGGTTGAGGCCCCATGGCTGGAGGTGTTTAAGGCCAGGCTGGATGAGGCTGTGGGCAGCCTGCTGTAGGGTAGGGTGTCCCTGGGCATGGCAGGGGGGGTGGCACTGGCTGATCCTTGTGGTCCCTTCCCACCCTGACTGATTCTGTAATTCTATCAAATAGGGAGATTCAGATTGGGCACAAGGAAGAAATCATTTGCAGTGAGGGTGGTGCAGCACTGGAAGAGGTTGCCCAGAGAAGTTTTGGAAGCCCCATCACTGGAAATGTTCAAAGCCAGGCTGGGTGAGGCTTTGAGCAGCTTTGGTCTAGTGGAAAATGTCCTTTCCCATGAGAAGGGAGCTGGATCAGATGATCCTTAACTGCCCCTTCCAAGCCAACCCACTCCATGGTCCCATAGAGCATATTTCCCTGCTTTGCTTGCTTGGTCTGATCCTGGCTTTTGGTTTCTTTCTTCCTTTGACTGTATTAACAAACATAAAAGGAAAGGGGAAAAAACAAAAAGCAAAGCTTTCTTTCACAGCCTCTAAAAACCCCTACCTGGTGCCTCTTTCTCAACATCAAAATCTTCAATGATTTCATCTGCAAGGCAAAGCAAAAGTCTAGAATCAGCTTTATTGTTTCTTCTTCTTCCTCTTCTTTTCCATCAGATTTCAAAATGCTTTTATTTCATCCAGCACTTTTTTGATCAGAACTTCAAACTATTCACCTGGCTCTGTGGCTTCATTGACCTCCTCTGGAATGTCCTCAGCAGCTAAGGAAAGAGTTAATACAGAGCAATGATGAAGAGCTCCAATGTTTGGGTTTGGGTTTTTTTTTGTCTTGGTTTGGGGTCAAAATTCAATGAGGCTTCAATAAAAGAAACTAAAGCTTTGGACTGTACCTGTGTCATGTTCCACTGCATCTTCTAGAGTCAGGTCAGAGTCACCTTAAATGCAAATATTTGGTATTTTATAATCTAATCAAGTTTGCAGCAGCTAAACAGGACATGAGCAGCTAAAAGGGGCACATATTTAGGTCCAGAATAACAGAACTAAGCACAGGGACTGAATACTACAATGCTCTACCTGGCACTAAGCCACATCATACCAGAACTTCACACACTCATGGAATGGATTGGGTTGGAAGGGACCTCAAAGATTAACCAGCTCCAACCCCCTGCCATGGGCAGGGACACCTTCACCAGCCCAGGCTGCTAAAGACCTCATCCAGCCTGACCTTGAACACCTCCAGGGAGGAGACATCCACAGCCTCCCTGGGCAACCTGTGCCAGTCTCTCCCCACCCTCACTGTAGAGAATTTCTTCCCAATCTGCAGTCTCAGTCTGCCCTCCTCAAACTTCAATCCATTCCCTCTCATCCTCTCACTCCCAGCCCTTGTCAAAAGTCCCTTCCCAGCTCTCCTGGAGCCCCTTCAGCTACTGGAAGGCTGCTCTAAGTTCTTCCTGGAGCCTCTTCTTCTCCAGGCTGAAGAGCCCCAGCTCCCTGCAGCAAAAGAGGTTCTGCCTCAACACAAGGAGGAACTTCTTTACTGTAAGGGTCACAGAGCACTGGAACAGGCTCCTCAGGGAGGTTGTGGAGTTACCCTCTCTGGAGACTTTCAAGGCCTGTCTGGATGTGTTCCCCTGTGATCTGTGTTAGATAGGATTGTCCTGCTCCAGCAGGGGGGGTTGGACTCGATGATCTGTTTGGGTCCCTTCCAAGCCCTAACATCCTGTGATCCTATGATCCCTCACTCTATCCCCACAGGGGAGGTTCTCCAGCCCTCTGACCATCTTCGTGGCCTCCTCTGGTTCCACTCCAGCAGTTCCAGGTCCTTCTAATGCTGGGGTGCCAAGAACTGGAGGCAGTGCTCCAGGTGGGGTCTCAGCAGAGCAGGGCAGAGCAGAGCAGAGGTGCAGAATCCCCTCCCTGTGCTGTCTACCTCTACTTAGGCTCAAAGCCAGGAAGGCAAGCAGGTCTTTGCCAATCCATGGATTAGTCTGGAGTACTGCTGACAGAACAAGACATTTAGGGAAGCCTTTGTGACCTGGATTCACAGACTGTGGTGTTCACAAATGTAAAGGCAACCCAGCTGCAAAAAATCAGGCTTGAAATCACCCTCCCAAATGTCTGAAAGCAAAAGCAAGATGCAGCAGTCAATACAAACACATCACTCTGAGGTGCTTATGGGCAAATCTGAAGCCATGAAAGTTGACAAACCTGCAGCTTCTGGGTCACTTCCTGTCTTTTCCACATCCATTTCATCCTCAGAAACTGGAAATGTGGGGGAAAAAATATTATTGAAAACACAAATATCAAATCTTCTGAGGGGACATTGTTGATAGAATGCATCAGGTTGGAAGGAAAGGCAGAGAGAGAAGTGCAAATGAAAGTTTCCCATCAGTGAAGGCAAAGTTTCCACATCATCAACTGCTCCTGGGAAGCATCACTTGTTAGAGCAAACATAGAATGGGTTTAGGTTGGAAGGGACCTCAAAGCTCAGCCACTTCCAAGCCCCTGCCATAGGAAGGGACACTTAGCACTAGAACAGGTTGCTCAAGGCCTCAACCAGCCTGGCCTGGAATATCTCCAGGGAGGTTGTGGAGCACAGAAGCACCCAATGTGATCTTTGATCACATTGGGTGCTTCTGTGCTCCACAACCTCCCTGGAGATATTCCAGGCCAGGCTGGTTGAGGCCTTGAGCAACCTGTTCTAGTGCTAAGTGTCCCNAAACTGCACCCCTGACACCAGGGACTCCCTAATAGAACATTATGGAAGAAAAGTTCAAGTTCCTGAGCAAGTTTCTGCCAATGCCAGCCAGATGCTGGTAGAGACTGAAAAGAACAACCTTTTTAATCTGATTTTTATATCAAGGATTGAGGATTTCCACAGACAGAAACTCCAGGCACAACTGCTCAACAGAAATGGTCTTTCTCAGCCAAGTTTTAGCTGAGACACATTTCCATCTGTCTGCTCTTGGGTTTGGTAAGATGGGATAAATAGATGGAGTCATTCAGATACCTTCCTGAACCAAGTCTGCTGCCTCATATGCTTCTGGCACTTCATTCTCTAGTCCATGGAGCAGGTCATCTATGGCAGGAGCATCAAAGGTTTCTCCATGTACTTCTTCCTCTGCTTGCCACAGGTCATTAATGCCTTCACCAAGACCTTCTTGGGTCTCTCCTAAGCAGTGACACAGACTGTTAGAGAACACAAACTCTCTGGGATGTTCTCCAACCTGCAAACAGCTTTCAGCACAGCCTTTGTGTTTCTCAACTAAGCTGTAAAAGGGATGAGGAGGCTGACAGAAGGTGACTCTGCCTGCACTTGCCAGAGTGGAAACACAAAGGATCTGCACTGAATCACAGAATCAGAATCATAGAATCAACCAGGTTGGAAGAGAGCTCCAAGCTCAGCCAGTCCAACCCAGCACCCAGCCCTGGCCAAGCAATCAGATCATGGCACTAAGTGCCTCATGCAGCCTCATCTTAAACATCTCCAGGCACAGCAACTCCACCACCTCCCTGGGCAGCCCATTCCAATGCCAATCACTCTCTCTGCCAACAACTTCCTCCCAACATCCAGCCTAGACCTGCCCTGGCACAGCTTGAGACTGTTCTCTTATTCTATGCCTGGGTGTGTGACTTTGAGGCAGTTTCTGTCAGCTGGCTGAGCTGAGCTGAGCTGCTGCCCCCAAACACCTTAGGGTGAGAGGCCAAAGTTTTAGGATTTGGTGACTGAATCTCCTCCATTTTCTGATCAGAATGTTTTGTACAGGCAGAAGTGCTCTGAGTGCACACCAAAGGCAGGCTCTGAGCTTCCCCTAGCCTGTGGCAGCAGTTCTAAACCACCCTCCAGTGATTTCTAAGCATTCATGCATTACCAGGCTGGGAGTGGAGATCTTCCTCAACAACAGACTGGGTTTCCTCCTCCAGCTGCTCATCAGCATTCTTGGGCTCTAAAAGGATGAGAAATTGCAGTGAAGGTAAATGCAAAAGGCAAAGTCTAAACATCAGCTCAAGGCTTGCAGCTTTCAGTAGCCTCCATAAAGTTCTTAATTCATAAAGTCCCACAGAGACTGACTTCATGGAGTGGGTTGGGTTGGAAGGGACCTTCAAAACCATCCAGTTCCAACCCCTTGCTTGTTAAGGCTTGCTCAAGGCTTGCAGAATTCAGTAGCCACCATGAAGTTCTTACTCAGTTCATAAAGTCCCATAGAGATTGACTTCATGGAATGGGTTGGGTTGGAAGAGACCTCAAAGTTCAGCCAGTTTCAACCCCCTGCCACAGGCAGGGACACCTCCAACTAGAACAGGTCACTCAAGGTCTCATCCAACCTGGTCCTGAACACCTCCAGGGAGGTTGTGGAGCACAGAAGCACCCAATGTGATCAAAGATCACATTGGGTGATTCTGTGCTCCACAGCCTCCCTGGGCAACCTGCTCCAGTGTCTCACCACCCTCAACCTGTGCCAGTGTCTCACCACCCTCACTACTAAGAATTTCTTCCTAATCTCCAGCCTCAATCTCCCCTCTTCCAGCTCCAAGCCATTCCCTCTCATCTTGGCACTACAAAGTCCCTCTCCAGCTTTGGAACTCAGGCAATCACAAAAGCAGTTTGAGTTTGGATTGCTCTCCAGTATGGGAAGTGTTGCCTCTATCACATCAGAGACCTTTAAATAAGCAACACAAACCCACATCTTTCTTTTTCTACCCAAAGAAGTAACTCAAGGAGTTCACATGCCAAGGGAACAGAACCACTACTCCACATCAGCAGCACATCCCTTGCTTCACCAGTGGTTTACAAAAGCCTTACCTGATTGCACGTAGGAGCTGTCAGCAGGCTGGGTGCTCTCCTCAGGCTCTGGTGATGCTGGCTGTGCTGGGACAGATCTTTCTTTAAGGCCTGCATTTTTCAGTTATAAAGTTAACTTCATGCTCCTTTGGCTCCCATTCGATTACAAACTAAGAATCATAGCATCAAGCAGGCTGGAAGAGAGCTCCAAGCTCATCCAGTCCAACCTAGCACCCAGCCCTGGCCAAGCAACCAGACCATGGCACTAAG
>WAAF01006093.1:0-14610 GCA_013400475.1 Tricholaema leucomelas
GTGTTTCTGCATTACCTTTTAACTTGTCTGTAGCTGTATCTATTGCAAATACCTGCTTGTACATTGTGCTAAGCTGTAAATATATAGCTTCATACAATTTCCAGAGCCACTGAGTCGAGTCTGGGTGATTTTCCAAAGCGTGGCGGGGCAAGGAACACCCAAACCATCACAATCGCAAAATGAGGTATTTTACATCAGATCTATTCATGACAGGAACACTTTAATAAATCCAAGATGGAGAAAAAATCATTATTTGAAGAGAAGACACATGATCAGATGCATAAAGATAATCTGGATGTGAGTGTCGTTATCTTCTATGGAGTAATTTAAAGTTAGTTCCTATCACAGAAGACCCAGTAACCAGTGATGACAAACCCTTAATTAATCCAAAACCAAGAATGCAACATTAAGTTTCCCAGCATCTCATGTTTTCTAGTGAAGGAAAAATTTCCTGGGGTCTTTCATCAGAAAAGCAATCTAATAAAGTTTTATTACAATGTACAGTAACAGGACAAATAGGTTTAAAGTACAGCCTCTGTAGAATGTAATGAGGTTTTGGCTCATAAAATTGCTTAGACTTTCATTAAAGAGATCAATGAAGTCCAAAGAAAATTAGTTTAGCACAAATATACCTGCTAGTCCTGCAGAACACCATTTAACTGAAAAAATAGATTGTAAGCATCAAGAGCCCTGCAGAGGGACCTGGACAGGCTGGATGGGTGGGCAGAGGCCAATGGGATGAGATTTAACAAGGCCAAGTGCAGGGTTCTGCACTTTGGCCACAACAACCCCTAAGCAACACTACAGGCTGGGGACAGAGTGGCTGAGAGCAGCCAGGCAGAGAGGGACCTGGGGGTACTGGTGGATAGCAGCTGAAGATGAGCCAGCAGTGTGCCCAGGTGGCCAAGAGGGCCAGTGGCATCCTGGCCTGCATCAGGAACAGTGTGGCCAGTAGGACAAGGGAGGTTATTCTGCCCCTGTACTCAGCATTGGTCAGGCCACACCTTGAGTNGGCTGGATGATAGGTTGGACTGGATGATCTTGGATGATCTTGGACTGGATGATCATAAGCAAACCTGGAGGTGGAGAGATTCAGACTGGACGTGGGGAGGAAGTTGTTCAGTATGATAGTGGTGAGAGCCTGGAATGGGTTGCCCAGGGAGGTGGTTGAGGTCCCATCTCTGGAGGTGTTTAAGGCCAGGCTGGATGAGGCTCTGGCCAGTATGATCTCAGGTAGGGTGTCCCTGGGCATGGCAGGGGGTTTGGAACTAGATCATCCTTGTGGTCCCTTCTAACCCTGACTGATTCTATGATTCTATTCTATAATCTTGAAGGTCTCTTCCAATCTGGTTGATTCTATGATTCTATGAAATCAGAAGAGGACATGAGAAAAAAAGACGCAAGATCGGGTGACCATATAAAGCATTATGTGGTAAATCAGGTCTGGGAAACAGAGGTAAATTAATGCTCTACAATGCTGTAAGATGCTTTGTTTTAGTCTCTGTTACGCAAAATAGCAGGACAAAGCAGTCAGTGGAGTACCAGCTTGAGATATATCCCCAAAACAACAATATCTGCTCGAAAAAATGAGAAACAAAAGAAAACCAAGGCAAGAAAAACCTTAAAGGGTTATGGCTGTCTAGTCACAAAGATTCAGAACTTCAGAAATGTCAAGTCCATGTTATTTTGCTCTCTGGTTCACTCACATTTAGGATCAAACACAGATCAACCATAAATACCAGGGAACAGAGATATATATTTGTTTTTCCATTACCCTCTCCTATTCAGTATCCCCCATCACACAACACAAACTTGCACCACAGTCACTAATCCCCATGTAGGAACATGTACTACGTACCTAGGCTTTTTGAGACCTCCAGTACACTTGACTTTAGGTAAGCTCTGATGTCACACCCCCATCTCTCCTTAAGAGACAGCTGAATAAATTGAGATTCATTTAACCTAAACAGCACAGGATGCCAAGTGTAGCTCCAGATCTAGAAGGTCAAGAAAGGTGATTCTTTGCCTTTACTCTGCTCTGGTGAGAATTCACCCCAAATACTATGTCCAGTTCTGGTGTCCCCATGATAAGAAAGACATAAATCTCACAGAGGAAGTCCAGAAGAGGGTCACAAGGGTGATCAAAGGGCTGAAGCACCTCTGTGATAAGGATAGGCTGAGAAAGCTGAAGTTGTTCAACCTGGAGAAGACTCTGAGGGGGACTTTAGAGTTGCTTTCTTCCAATACCTGAAGGAAGCCTACAGGAAAACTGGAGTGTGACCATCAACAGGACTAGGGGAAGTGGTCTTAAGCTGAGGGAGAGTAGATGTGGATGATCTTTGGAAAAAGTTCTTCAATATGAAGGGGGTTAGAATCTGGAATAGGTTGCCCATAGTATTGTGGATGTTCTCTCCCTGGGTGTGTTTAAGGCCAGACTGGATGATGCCTTGAACTATCAAGACTAGTTGAGAGGCATTCCAGCCCATAGCAGGATGGCTGGAGTTAATGATCTCTCAAATGCCTTCCAATCTAAACCACCCCATGATCCTATATTTTAATCTACTTCTGTCCCAGTCCCATATGAAGGGATGGAAACTTCCTTTCACCTGAAAAGCATCACCAGATCACCAGGCACCTGTGCCCCTAACTTCATCCCTGTGGCTGCAGCACAACCCTGCAGGCATTTCCCCAAGAAAAGCCTGGAGGCCACAACCCCAGGGGTTTAAACTGAAAGAGAACAGTAGGGTCATGCCCAAACTCAGTGCTCTCTTCATCCTAGCAGGCAAGGCACTGATTCCACATCTGATTCCCTTCATTTAGCAGCAGCCAAAGGCAATCCCCAAGGATGGCTCTCAGCACAGCTTCATATGACCCAGGCTCCTCTCCAGTTCCTTGAGACATCCAGCAGTAGCCTCCACCAGCCCCCCTGAAAGGAGTACCGCTCACCCTGAGCCACCCTTCAACAACTACACCAATGCTGCAGGCTCAAGATTACTGAAGGGGAAAGAGGGAAAAGGCTGGTTTAACTTCAGGAAATTGATGGATGAATATTTTATATTGCAACCATGTCTTCTGTAAGTGGATGCACCAGGCTGACAAAGCAGGCAAGCAGCAAGAACTAAAAACATTTCACAAAACCTGGACAGCAAAACAACTTAGAATCATAGAATGATTTAGATTCGAAGGGACCTCAAAGATCAGCCAGTTCCAACCCCTTGCCATAGGCACAGACACCTCCCCCTAGAACAGGTCGCTCAAGGCCTCATCCAGCCTGGCCTTAAACACCTCCAGGGAGGAAGCATCCACAACCTCCCTGGGCAACCTGTGCCAGTGTCTCACCACCCTCACTGCAAAGAACCCTTTCCTAACATCTACTTTGAATCTCCCCTCTGCCAGTTTAAACCCATCCCCCCTTGTCCTGTCATTACAAGACCTTGTCAATAGTCCTTCCCCAGCCTTCCTGTGGCCCCCTTGAGATACTGGAAGGCCGCCATAAGGTCTCCTCGAATTCTTCTCCAGACTGAAGAGCCCCAACTCTTGTAGCCTGTCCTCATAGCAGAGCTGCTGCAGCCC
Source organism: Tricholaema leucomelas (assembly GCA_013400475.1). NCBI lineage: Eukaryota > Metazoa > Chordata > Aves > Piciformes > Lybiidae > Tricholaema lacrymosa > Tricholaema leucomelas. Next base: position 3,574 of record WAAF01006093.1, read on the forward strand.
TCTGAGCATCCTCATGGCCCTCCTTTGAGGAATCTTAACAGTTCCATGTCCTTCTTGTGCTGGGGGCTCCAGAACTGCACACAGGACTCCAGGTGGGGTCTGAGGAGAGCAGAGCAAAAAGGCAGAATCCCCTCCCTTGCCCTGCTGCCCACACTGCTCTTGATGCAGCCCAGCACACAGCTGCTGTCTGGGCTGCACTCACACTGCAGGCTGTTGTTGAGCCTTTCATTACCTCACATCCCCAGGTCCTTTTCCTCATGGCTGCTCTCAGCCATTAGCCACCCAGTCTGGAGCTGTGCCATCCAGGTGCAGAACCTTACACTTGGCCTTGTTGAATGTCATGAGATTGCCCGAGAATGGTGTGGGGGATGGAACTGGCATGACGGATTGTCTCTTCTGGAGAACAGAAAACTATTGCTTAGTTCACCACACAAAGCAGACAAATGTTACTGGAATTGACTAACTGATATCTTCAGACTAGCTTAAAGTTCCCATCTCTAACCACTTAAGTATGCAGAATTTCTGACATTGATAGGAGCAACTACAGGGATCTGCTTTATGGATTTGTTCACCCCACATCTGTAAAAGGCTAGGGTTCTTAACATTCATTTATCTGAGCAGGCATTCCACTTACTCATGGAGTTAAAAAAACCCAAACACTAACAGTTTTCAACCAAAACAATCTAGGCCTTTCCAGTATACTGAAGGTAAACTAGGCTGAAAGTCTCCCTGTAAAATCTTAATAGAGTAAATGAAAAATTAGTACTGAGAGGAGTTTTCAGACATTACCAGAACCATTCTCCTACCCCACTGAAAGATTTACTGCTCCTTGATATTGCTGACAGATGTTTATTTCACTTGTTCTTTAGAAGTACTGATGGCAGAAATGCCTTATTTCCACATTCAAGCTGTGCTGTGTTTCACTTTTCCAACTGTTATTTTTATGCTATCTAACTCAAATGTTCTTTGCCACCTTACATTTGCTTTTTTGAGTTATTCATTTTCCATTCAGAGTGGCTTTCCATTCCTTGCCCCGGATGAAGGCCATGGAGCTGCCTTTCTCTAGAATAAATTAATCCACACTTTCATACTTAGTATTTTCTACATGCCTGTTCTTTCTTTTCATTTTCCATCTGGTCACAAGGTCCAAAGCCTGCTTGATATACAGTGAATAGAAAAATAGAAGTAGTTTCTGTGATGGAGTGAGTCCAGAGGAGAGCCACGAAGATGATCAGAGGGCTGCAGCAGCTCTGCTATGAGGACAGGCTGAGAGAGTTGGGGCTCTGCAGCCTGGAGAAGAGAAGGCTTCGAGGAGACCTTAGAGTGGCTTTGCAGTATCTGAAGGGAGCCTACAGGAAGGCTGGGGAGGGACTATTGACAAGGTCTGGTAATGTCAGGACGAGGGGGAATGGGTTTAAACTGGCAGAGGGGAGATTTAGACTGGATGTTAGGAGGAAGTTCTTTACAGTGAGGGTGGTGAGACACTGGCACAGGTTGCCCAGGGAGGTTGTGGATGCTTCCTCCCTGGAGGTGTTTAAGGCCAGGCTGGATGAGGCCTTGAGCAGGCTGCTCTAGTGGGAGGTGTCCCTGCCTATGGCAGGGGCTTGGAGCTGGATGATCCTTGAGGTCCCTTCCAACCTTGGTGGTGGTGATACTGTGGTGATACTTGTGATACTGATACTGTGTATCAAGAGTGATTGGGACATATTGCTTCAGGGTACAGAACTAATGGATAAGATCTAGGCTGGGAATCATAGCATAGAATCATAGAATGGTAGCCAATGACTCTCTCACTGAAGAACTTTCTCCTCACCTCAAGCCTAAATTTCCCCTGGCACAGCTTGAGGCTGTGTCCTCTTGTTCTGGTGCTGGCTGCCTGAGAGAAAAGAGCAACCTCCTCCTGGCTACAACCACCCCTCAGGTAGCTGTAGACAGCAATAAGGTCTGCCCTGAGCCTCCTCTTCTCCAGGCTAAACAATCCCAGCTCCCTCAGCCTCTCCTCGTAGGGCTTGTGCTTGAGGCCTCTCACCAGCCTCACTGCCCTTCTAGTACACTTCTAATACAAGCCAGTGAAGCTTCCTGCAAAGCATTCCATGCAGAGGAGATCGTACCCTAAAAATGTAGGAGAAGTAGAGACTGATACTATTTTTAAAGACTTTTTGCAAGGCAAAACTACTAAGAAAATTGTCCTGAATATTTCCAAGTACCAAAGAGGCATGGATTTACATTTCATATACCTAGCAAGCACTCCTGCTTAGATACAGCAATCTTGAAATGCAAGCACTCAGGCCTTACGCACAGTGAGCACCTTTACCTTTGCCTATCATTATACTTCCAGCCTGGTTTGTATGGTGCACAAGAACAGCAAAGCATCATCCAGGATTGGTTTCGCTTCAGAGGGAGTGTTGAGTTGGCCTCTCTCTAGGCTGTGCAGGAGAGGGAGAGATGCCAGGCTTACACCAATGTGATGCATAAAGGTCAATCCGTTTATTGAAGCTAAGCCTGATACCTATATAGTGGACTTGAGCAGCCTGCTCTAGTGGGAGGTGTCCCTGCCTATGGCAGGGGGTTGGAGCTGGATGATCCTTGAGGTCCCTTCCAACCTAAACCATTCTATGATTCTATGACTTCAGTACAGGGGCCTGTACTTTGCTAGGCTTACATAGGCAGAGATGGGCTGTCCACATGCACAGAGGCAGACCTGACCAACTACCCCCCCCCAATCCCTCTTTGCAGCAACTTAGCCACAACGTTGCTTGTTCCCAGGGCTGACCAGCCTGCCTCCTTGCACAGCTCAGCTACAGATAGCAGCTTCTCTGCCAGCCTCCCAAGGCCACTTTTCTGCAGCTGTGCCTCTTCATCAGTTCAGTTACTCAATCCTACCTACTCTCCTTATTTTCTCAGACTACTCAGTTCTGTCCTACCCTGGCAAGGGAGAAATGAGAGGATAAATACACTGAGTATGAAATCTAGAAATCCTCTTCTAGGCCAAGAAAGAAAAGAGGTTATACATGGTCCATGCTCCATGCATCCAGAAGTCAAACCGTATCCTGGGCTGCATCAAAAGAAGTGTGGCCAGAAGATCCAGAAAGGTGATTCTGCCACTTTGCTCTAGGGAGACCTCACCCAGACTACTGTGTCCAATTCTGGAGCCCTCACTATAGGAAGAACATGAACCTGACGGATCTGGTATGGAGGAGTGGGTTTGAGCACCTCTGCTATGAGGACAGGCTGAGGGAGCTGGGGTTGTTCAGTCTGGAGAGGAGGAGGCTCCAGGGATACCTAATAGCAGCCTTCCAGTACCTGAAAGGGGCCTACAGGAAGGATGAAGAGAAGCTCTTCATAAAAGCCTGCGATGACAGGACAAGGGGCAATGGATTCAAGCTTGAGAAGAGCAGATTTAGACTGGATGTTAGGAACAAATTCTTTTCTATGAGGGCAGTGGAGCACTGGAAGAGGTTGCTCAGGGAGGTGGTTGAGGATGCTTCCCTGGAGACATTCGAGGTGAGGCTTGAAGGAGACCCTGGCCTAGTGGATACTGCAGAGGGGGGCAGACTAGGTGACCTCTAGAAGTCCCTTCCAGCCTGGAGCATAATATGATTATATATATATATATATATACATATATACACAAAAATAAATGCCTATAATAACTGACTGGCAAGAGGGATAAGGTAACATTATATATGATAGTAAGAAGAGCATGGGGTTTGCTATTATTTTCAGGCCAGGACAAGGAGGAAAACATAAGTATTACCATCTGTGCCTTTCATATCATGCAGCCTACCAGCTTTATTATGATATTTGATCATAGCCTACCCCACCACCACTAAATAGAGTACACTGCCTCTCTGAAAAAGAGATCCGTATTCCCGTCAGCTACCAAATTCCTACTGCAGCAATGTGAATCCATCTGGACAAAGGGAAAAATAAATGTGATCCTGCAGAGCAAGAAGTATGAAAACCCTTTGTGCTTACGCTGGTTTCTTCTAGTTTCCTTTCAGAGGATTTAATAAATGGTATCTCACCAAGTTGACTTCCAAACTCAGGCTGTATGCTAGCAGGAGCCTGTGCCTACCCCCTAGGACTTCCTAGAGAGAGACTTCTAAGATTGATGTAGACACCTTCCAGAGTAGATACATACTAGTATGAATGATGAATGAAAAGCATTATATGAGCACATCAGCTCTTGCAGTATAAATATTGATGCTGGATCAAACACAGCATTGTATTTTTTCACTTTCTTCTCAAATGTAATCCTAGTTGGTAATATTTTTTTGTAGACTCTACCTTGTCCTTCAGGTGTAGCTCATACACTCAGCCAGCCTGCAATAAAGCATTCCTCTTCCACACCAGTCATTCCTATTCTCTTCACTTGAAACTATCAAACCTCAGAATAAAGTAAAGTTAGCACCTCATTCTTTCTGTAATGTGATCTCTTTTATGCACCCATGCAAACAGCAGGAATGAGCAGGGCCTGCACATTCACAGGTCACTCAGTGCCTGAGGTCACACTCTGGCATTCTTGACAGAGGAACTCTGATTGCTCATTTATCATGATCTCGTATCCAGAGATGGTGTTGTATGCCAGGCTGGACGGGTGGGCAGAGGCCAATGGGATGAGATTTAACAAGGCCAAGTGCAGGGTTCTACACTTTGGCCACAACAACCCCAAGCAGCACTACAGGCTGGGGACAGAGTGGCTGAGAGCAGCCAGGAAGAAAGGGACCTGGGGGTGCTGGTAGATAGTAGCTGAAGATGAGCCAGCAGTGTGCCCAGGTGGCCAAGAGAGCCAATGGCGTCCTGGCCTGCATCAGGAACTGTGTGACCAGTAGGACAAGGGAGGTTGTTCTGTCCATGTACTCAACACTGATCAGGCCACACCTTGAGAGCTGTGTCCAGTTCTGGGCTCCTCAATTCAAGAATCATAGAATCAACCAGGTTTGAAGAGACCTCCAAGATCATCCAGTCCAACCTAGCACCCAGACCTGTCCAATCAACTAGACCATGGTACTAAGTGCCCCATCCAGGCTTTGCTTGAGAGATGTTGAGATATTGGAACGTGTCCAGAGAAGGGCAACGAAGCTGGTGAGAGGCCTGGAGCACAGCCCTGTGAGGAGAGGCTGAGGGAGAGGAGCGGCTGAAGGAGCTGGGGGTGTGCAGCCTGCAGAAGAGAAGGCTCAGGGGTGACCTCATTGCTGTCTACAACTACCTGAAGGGAGGCTGTAGCTAGGTGAGGGTTGCTCTCTTCCTCCAGGCAACCAGCAATAGAACAAGGGGACACAGCCTCAAGTTGTGCTGGGGGAGGTCTAGGCTGGATGTTAGGAGGAAGTTCTTCACAGAGAGAGTGATTGGCATTGGAATGGGCTGCCCACAGAGGTGGTGGAGTTGACATCCCTGGAGGTGTTCAGGAAAAGCCTGGATGAGGCACTTAGTGCCATGTTCTAGTTGACTGGATAGGGCTGGGTGCTAGGTTGGACTAGATGAGCTTGGAGGTCTCTTCCAACATGGCTGAACCTATGATTCTATGTATTAAAGTATATTTCCAGTTAAGGCTCACTGAAGAATTAACAGCCTTGCAATGATACTATAGTTCAGTAACTCATGAAGTTTCAAACACTTCAAACCTCTGTGTTCAGAAGCACTAAAGCTCTGTTGTTAAAACTCTTCTTACCAGCAGTTAGTTAATCCTGTGATGAATGTGAACAATGAATTCAACTGTTTAGAAACAGCAGAAAAAGAAGCAAAGCACAATTTTTATTTCAACGTGTTCCTCTAATTGTTAATTGGACCTTCCTGGACCATGAAGATAATTAGATAATTAGGTTATTTTTTTCCTCTTACTTTGTAATATCTGCACTTCTGCACACACTGTGCTTGGAAGAACACAGTGTTCCAGCTGAGGGAAAAAAACAGTGAAGGATGGTAATTAGAGAAGGTAGTGAGACAGAGTTGTGACCCACATCACAAACACGAACATGTGTTTAGTGGAGAGATCCCACTAGAAACAAGCAATCAATAACTATATGAGTGTGCCTGTGCTAGTTTGAAGCTAGCTAGAATGTTTTGGTGAGAAGAATTAGATCACAGGCTGAGAAATTAAAACAATGGTGAGGTCTACTTCCCTCACAGCCTTGCTGAGATGTGTAGAAAGGAAAAGCAAAACACTGGATAAAGTCACTTTGCTCTGCACTTTGCTGGGGCACTTTGTCTCTGGGGCTGTTCTCTCAGCTCTTTGCCTGCTGGAGAGCTGAGGCTGCTGGCTGAACTCCATCTTGCTTTCTAACCTCACCCTCCATTTGCTTTGGCTGATTTCACCTTTGCTTCTTAATCCTCTTGGCCGAACCTCCATTCTTCCTTGGGACTGGGGTAAGGTTGAGAGGGGTAGGGGGAAGGTGAAGGGGTGGTTGAGAGCCCCTCCTGGGGACTCAGGTTTCTGGGAGGGCTGTTGTGTTTCTGTATTACCTTTTACCTTGTCTATTTCTGTCTATATCTGTATATACTGTAACTATCTGCTTGTACATTGTGCCAGCTGTAAATATAAGCTTCATTCAAATTTCCAGAGCTGGCTGAGTCTAGTCTGGGTGATTTCTAAAGTGTGGGGGGGCAGGGAACACCCAAACCATCACAGTGCCTTATTCTGCTTCTTGAAAAAGTGCAAGCTACTGAGCAGGGGAAAGTGCTTGCTGGAAAACTGAAAATTAATTTTGCAGATATATCCCCAGCCAAATCTCACCTTAAGTTTGATGTGTACAGTTTTAATCTGATGGTACCCTGAGAGCATACAGAAAAGGAAAAGCTGCTCCAAGTATAGAGAGCATGTTTGGTTTAGAAAATAAAGCTCTTCTTGTTTCCTTACAGTGAGGAAATGCATTTCATTATATGAGTGTTTGAGGTAATGATATCTTTACCTATTTTTAAGTCACTTCTTTATATTTTAAGATGCCTGCATGTATCTTTAAGCAGCACCAAAAAAAATATTGCTTGGCAGTTTGAATATTGGACCTTTACTTGGGAGGACTGCCTTTATTCCTGGCTGTACTTTGACCTATAAATTAAATTGATCACTGTCTGGGTTCTAATTTAAATTCTCAGAGACTCAAATATATTTGATAGAACCAAATAACAATTTATAGAGTGCCCTTCCCTCTTCCCCCTTCTTTCCCAAAAGAAAGGAATTAGTTGTAGAGAGAGGAAATGGTAAACACACCCAAATAAATAAATCTCACTCTGATTTGGAAGTTAAAAAGGGAGAAAAGTTTAACAATAAATTAGAAAGGTATCTGAGGTAGGGAAGTTACAAAGCTATAGGGAAGGGAAAACAAATATAGGATGTGTAAATACACCCAGATTTTGATGGTAATGAGGTTTGTCCACCTCGTGGGTGATGCCCACATGGTAAGAACCAGGAACAGGATGGTGATGCTGGTAAGCAGGGAGGCAGGGAGCACAGAGAGAGAGAACAGGAAAGTCCCTCTGCTTCTGTGGATCTTTAGACAGGAAGGGGAAGTGGGCTAACCATCACCCAGTTATGTTCAGACCCACCCCTGGGGAGGGGTCAAGAGCACCTAGGGTCAGGTTCAAGGTCACTCCCCTGGAGGGTTAACCCTGTACAATCATCTTTTCTGTATTTCTGTAAACTTGTTCCCCAGAATTAAAAGGAGAAGAATAGTATAGTTTTGTCTGCTTACTAGTTCCTCAACTGCAGAAAGTTCGACTTCAATAGAATAGAATAGAATAGAATAGAATAGAATAGAATAGAATAGAATAGAATCAACCAGGTTGGAAGAGACCTCCAAGATCATCCAGTCCAACCTAGCACCCAGCCCTATCCAGTCAACTAGACCATGGCACTAAGTGCCTCATCCAGGCTTTTCCTGAACACCCCCAGGGACGGTGACTCCACCACCTCCCTGGGCAGCCCATTCCAATGCCAATCACTCTCTCTGTGAAGAACTTCCTCCTAACATCCAGCCTATACTTCCCCCGGCACAACTTGAGGCTGTGTCCCCTTGTCCTGTTGCTGGTTGCCTGGGAGAAGAGACCAACCCCCACCTGGCTACAGCCTCCCTTCAGGTAGTTGCAGACAGCAATGAGGTCTGCCCTGAGCCTCCTCTTCCCCAGGCTAAACAACCCCAGCTCCCTCAGCCTCTCCTCATAGGGTTTGCGTTCCAGGCCCCTCACCAGCTTTGTTGCTCTTCTCTAGACACGTTCCAGCACCTCAACATCTCTCTTGAATTGAGGAGCCCAGAACTGGACACAGTACTGAAAGTGTGGCCTGACCAGTGCTGAGTACAGGGGAGGAATAACCTCCCTCATCCTACTGGCCACACTGTTCCTGATACAGGCCAGGATGCCATTGGCTTTCTTGGCCACCTGGGCACACTGCTGGCTCATCTTCGGTCTACTATCCACCAGTACCCCCAGGTCCCTTTCCTCCTGGCTGCTCTATTGTACATGCTGTTCCAGTGAGTTCTCTGGGGATCAGGGAACGCACTCACACATGGGTACCCCCACTCTGGGTACAGTTTCAATACCTAAAACCATAATGAGACAGGTGTACTGGAAACCACAGTCTCACATGCTACAGTCATAGAGGGAAGTGTATATGGGAGAAACTACAGTGCTGAATAAGATATGACAAATAATCCTGAGTAGCTCTATTGGTCAAAGGGCAGGCTATACTCACCCTACCACACTGACCAGCAGAGCTCCTGAGACATGTAGATAGCAGAGCTGGTCAGCTGCTGTCTCAAAAGGTAGGTGTCCCCACCGTGGACCAGCACCTGTTATGCTGGTGCCGCTCACAGCTCAGCCACCTACGCTCTCGGTTTACCTGTGTTCAGAATTCTGTGCCGTGTGGCCAGTGCGTCCCAGAAGGCTGAACCAAGGAGAACCAAGCTCCTCCCTGATTTCCCAATTTGTTACATGACAACTTTCCCTACTGCCCATGTGCATTGTCAGCCTCAGTGGTCACGCGCTCCCCTAGTGAGGGGAGCCTTCATCATCTTCCTCTGAAGCTGGTTGTCTTCTGTGGAGCATTTCAAGGTCATTGCTGGCTTGACATACTGTTTAGCCAACACTGGGTTCCAGCCTTTAATGACAGGGATGGCACTTGCAGGCTGTGTCTTCCTTAGTTTTATCACTTGAGAGCTCACAAACCCTGTTCTTATCTCTGGTAACCTGACAACTATTGGCCTGTTGCCCTAAGTCCACACAGCCACATATCAATTCTTCCCTCTTACACATGTTCCCTCTTACTGTGTGCAGTTCTGGAGCCCCCAATACAAGAAGGACATGGAACTGCTGGAGTGGGTCCAGAGGAGAGCCACGAAGATGATCAGAGGGCTGGAGCACCTCTGCTATGAGGACAGGCTGAGAGAGTTGGGGCTCTTCAGCCTGGAGAGGAGAAGGCTTCGAGGAGACCTTATAGTGGCCTTCCAGTATCTGAAGGGAGCCTACAGGAAAGCTGGGGAGGGACTATTTACACGGTCTAGTAATGTTAGGACGAGGGGGAATGGGTTTAAGCTGGAAGAGGGGAGATTCTGACTGGATGTTAGGAGGAAGTTCTTTACAGTGAGGGTGGTAAGGCACTGGAATGGGTTGCCCAGGGAGGTTGTGGATGCTTCCTCCCTGGAGGTGTTTAAGGTCAGGCTGGATGAGGCCTTGGGCGAGCTGCTCGAGTGGGAGGTGTCCCTGCCTGTGGCAGGGGGTTGGAGCTGGATGATCCTTGAGGTCCCTTCCAACCTAAACCATTCTATGATTCTATGATTCTACATACACAGAGATATGATGTTCAATGGCATATTAACAGTAGTCAGGACTCCAGGCCCAAGCCCAAAGCAGAAACTTCTCCAGATTTTGGATTGTTCATATGAAAGACAAACAAAAATTAATTGTTAACTTTTTGTTTCTTTGCTTGTTTGTTTTTCAGTAAAATGCTACATAACTTCCTTCAGCCCAAGAGAAGTGGAGGCAGTAAAGGAAGGTGCACTCTTAATACCATTTCACAACAGAGGAATCTGTCTTCAGCAGAAATCATACAAAATAAGAAAAATTACAGTCAGGAAGACCCTTCAGCAACTTATTTTGGAGGCAGAAGATGCTAATTTTGGGATGGCGACTGCCATTTGCCCTTTACTCAGTGAGGGGTCCAGAACACAAGCCCTGTGAAGAGAGGCTGAGGGAGCTGGGGGTGTGCAGCCTGCAGAAGAGGAGGCTCGGGGGGGACCGCATTGCTGTCTACAACTACCTGAAGGGAGGCTGTAGCCAGGTGGAGGTTGGTCTCTTTTGCCAAGCAAGCAGCGACAGAAGGGGACACAGTCTCAAGTTGTGCCAGGAGAGGTCTAGGCTGGATGCTAGGAGGAAGTTCTTCACAGAGAGAGTGATTGGCATTGGAATGGGCTGCCCAGGGAGGTGGTGGAGTCACTGTGCCTGGAGCTGTTCAGGAAAAGCCTGGATGAGGCACTTAGTGCCATGGTCTGGTTGACTGGATAGGGCTGGGTTATAGGTTGGACTGGATGACCTTGGAGATCTCTTCCAACCTGATTGATTCTATTCTATTCTATAAAAAAGAAATCAAAAACTCAAATCTTGTCTGCTCAGAGTTTGGGGGTTGGGAAGAAAATATGCATAAAGGGGACAGCAGCTGGTTTAAATTTAGCACATAATTCTATGGAGAACTGATAACCAGCTTTGAAAAGTTAGGGAACCATCCCATCCCACTTGCCCTTAAAATTATAAGGTCACATTTCTATTACCTAGAGAGTGCTCTACCAGGAAAATCTAACAGCAAATCTGTCTATGGAAAACGATTCATTGGCATTTTACCTTTTTGCAAAGCTCTTAGTCACATACTGTGCAAAACACAGGTGCTGGGTCATGATTCCTTTACACATGGGGTTTGAAGCTGAATAATAGGGAAGTCATTCTTCCCCTGTACTCTGCACTGGTTAGACTGCATCTTGAGTACTGTGTCCAATTCTGGGCCCCCCAGTTTAAGAGGGACATTGAGATGCTTGAACATGTCCAGAGAAG
>WAAF01006093.1:14671-27545 GCA_013400475.1 Tricholaema leucomelas
GCAGAATAAATTACCAAATAACTTTTTCTTTCTGTCTCTTTTTTTTTTCTTTTCCGTAAAATAATTGAGATTCATAAGTCAGATAAATTAACCTAGAAGCATGCAATATTTGTTGCCAGTGGTTTGTAGAGTGCTCAACTCTTCAGTAAAAGTTTAGAAACACCTGAGGGTTCGTCAGGAGCGGGGGGACAGGCTCTGCTCACTGCTCCCTGGGATAAGATAAGGAGCAATGGGTGTAAGTTGCAGCACAAGAAGTTCTGCCTCAACACAAGGGGGAACTTCTTTAAGGGTCACAGAGCACTGGAACAGGCTCTCCAGAGAGGTTGTGGAGTCTCCTTCTCTGGAGACTTTCAAGGCCTGTCTGGATGTGTTCCTCTGTGATCTGTGCTAGACTGTGTGGTCCTGCTCTGGCAGGGTGCTTGAACTCGATGATCTGCGTGGGTCTTTTCCAACCCCTAATATCCTGTGAGCCTGTGGTCCAATGAATGCTACCTCTAAATATTGAAAGATAAATCTTCAGAAAACATCACAGAGATTATTTGACAATGAAATATTAGTTTTTATCATCACTACAATACCCTGTAGCCACTGCATCAAACTGTGAAAAAACGGTTTGCTTTCATGTCAAGTCTTGATTCAGTTCTTGTCAACGTATTGGCAATTAGGCCTAGAAGTATATTGATATTCATATTTTGTGGAACTACAATGTGCTATAATTATCAGCTTCAGTGCTTTAAATTAAATATTGACAAGAAAGGATGGGGGAAAAAAAATATTTGTTTTCTTGTCTGCCAATCAAAATGCCAAGTCCGAGCAGCAGCATCTTCCCATCTTTCCTAATACCTAAGCATTACCAAATGCTGTTTATTTTTTTTTGTGTGTTTATTTTTACTTTGTACTTAAGAGTAGTCAAAATCATAAAGTTCAAGTTGTTCCTTCTGGTTTGTCAAGCTGTTTAATGCTCTTCAATAGACTTGGATTTGTAGAGAGATGAGAATGACAGCAGTTTCAAGAGAACTGAAAACCAGTTTTGACACCAAAAAGCTTTTGGAGAAAACAAAATGTGTTGATCACAGAAGAACAAAGAAAACTATGTTATAAAAAGTATTAGGGATTTATATAAGGCTACATTTGTTGTCATCTGTTGCTAGCAGATAGCAAGGGCGAGTATGGCATTATGAAGCAGTTAGGCACATTAACAAAATGGCTAGATTAAATATAAACAGTGCCCTGCTTTGAGCAACAGCTCTTTTAGAATAGAATCAACCAGGTTGGAAGAGACCTCCAAGATCATCCAATCCAACCTAGCACCCAGCCCTATCCAGTCAACTACACCATGGCACTAAGTGCCTCATCCAGTCTTCTCTTGAACACCTGCAGGGACGCTGCCTCCACTGCCTCCCTGGGCAGCCCATTCCAATGCAAATCACTCTCTCTGGCAACAACTTCCTCCTAACATCCAGACTATACTTCCTCCCCCGGCACAACTTGAGGCTGTGTCCCATTGTTCTGTTGCTGGTTGCCTGAGAGAAGAGACCAACCCCCACCTGGCTAAAGCCTCCATTCAGGTAGTTGTAGACAGCAGTCTTCTATAGGAACACAACTTCTCAGTAGTTTAAGTGGTAGCCAATGGTAGTTTGGAATCCAAGGTTTAAATTACAGTCCCATAATAATGGCTCTGTGTGACCCACTCAATGATTATGAAAGGATTATAGCCCATACATGGTGGGATAATATTACACACACTATATATAGTTGGTACTTGGATTTACTGAGGACCATGTCCCACCTTTATTTCTGTATGAACAAAATTCATTGAGCCCTTTTCAGGCAAAAGCTGCAAAGAAAACTATTTTCCATTCACTTTCAAACTAGATCACTTGGGATAACGTTGCTGAGAAGCTATCTGTCTGTGTGACACCTGATAGGAAGCTTAACACAGGTACTTAGTCCAAGAATCTTCTCCCAGGGTTTGGTCATTATTAGTTTGGAGTTTCATTGGCTAATTCCCTAAACTAAATTTTACCTGTTAGAAACTGTTTACTACTCAGAGCTGCTAAGATGCATCCCACTGAGTCAGACAGGTGGAGTTGCCGTCCCTGGAGCTGTTCAAGGCAGGATTGGACGTGGCACTTGGTGCCATGGTCTAGCCTTGAGCTCTGTGGTAACAGCTTGGACTTGATGATCTATGAGGTCTTTTCCAACCTTGGTAATACTCTGATGCTGTGATACTGTGACAGCTATAACTGTCCCACAGATTCAGGACCCATGTATGGATTACACAACTCTGTAAATTATACAGGGGGCATATACACATATATCTGCAAAACAGCATTAGGAGAACCAATTGTTACTACCAGCAACATGTTTAATGAGGACAGAGTGTGATTTCTGTAGGCTCAGCCTTACATACCCATTTGCAGATGTTAACGAGGTGGAAAATTAAAAAGGACAATTCCAGCTACTCAAGTAACTCATTTTACTTGTCTAGATATAATTTTTTTCTTGGCCAGAGATCACCATGCTCCTGATTTAAATCACAGAAAGTGTGAAAGTGGAAATTATCAACATTTGTTTTCTCTTGGGGCTGTTTGGCTCATCTGTAAAGATGTACAAGTTAATTGTTTTTTATTCTATTAGAACAATATCACTAATGAGATGTGAGCAGAAGGGAGAAGAGCTGTGCAGCTGTACTTATCAGATTCTCTGCTGGTAGTGCAATTTCACCTGTTCTTGTGAATAAAGTAGGGGTAGATCCACGTAAGAAGTCAGATTGGAGTTTTTTGTATCCCAATAAATAGTATATTTACCATAATCATAGAATGGTTTAGGTTGGAAGGGACCTCAAGGATCATCCAGCTCCAACCCCCTGCCATAGGCAGGGACACCTCCCACTACAGCAGGTTGCTCAAGGCCTCATCCAGCCTGGCCTTAAACGCCTCCAGGGAGGAAGCATCCATAACCTCCCTGGGCAACCCGTGCCAGTGTCTCACCACCCTCACTGTAAAGAACTTATCTATGGTTATCTATGGTTATCACCAGCCACAGAAACATGCACCACTAGAAAGATTTTCACATGCCAGAAGTACCATAATACACCTGTGCCACAACTTCTGAATACAAGTCCTGAGCCCAAAACAAGTGAAGTCAAAGAAGCAATGTTTACTAACTCTCATTGGCTCAACTGCTTCAAGGCTTGATTTTCAAGATTCACAATTCCATCTGACCCCTTGAACTAGGTTCATCTTTGTTAGTGACTGCCACAAGACAAATACCAATTTTTGTTCTTCTTCATTTGTATGTTTGCTTTTGAATTGCACAGGTCTTTGTGCCTGAATGCTGTCCAACAGTTGTTATTGCTTTAAACTCTGGGTAATGAGAGCAGAATTAAAAGCACTAAAATGATTCCAAAATCTTATGTTCACCCTTTATATATACATGTATATTTTTTTGCTTGTTTCATTTAGAACTCTGTAAGTTAAGGAAAGAAAAAGTGCATGTGACAGTTCCCACTGACATTATAGTCTTTCCAAGCATGGTGTGACTTCAGTGACACAGTTTTTTCCTTCCAAGCAATCATGATCTCAACGGAAGTAACAGCAAGAGATGCTTCCACTAAAACTGCCTTATGAGACAGACTCTTAACAAAGAAGTTTATTTTCACATTCTTTTGCACTTACTAAAATGCACTTCCACATTTACATTTGCAAATTGTCTTAGTGTACTGTCTAATAACTGAATTTGTGAATCAAATCAAACAGCATCCTTGAAAGGATCTCATTACTGAATAGGGGTTTGGTAGCAATTTGCTGTGGTTTTGCTTGTTTTTATTTTGTGTTAAAGAATAAATCTCTCCATAACCTGAATCTAAATTTTCATAATAAAATATATCTATGTTTTGGGTATAAACCCACATTTTTGTTGTATTACTTCAGATAAATGTTATTTTAAAGCACAGGTAGTATAATACAGCCAATAGACAGTATCTTCCCTACTAATCATCAGACATATATCTTAAGATGCCTCTTTGGATTTAAGCCAAAATCATGTGTTGAGAAAGTCTGATGGTTTGGGAGTTACCCACCCCTCCACACTTATGATATCACCCAGACTAGACTCAGCCAGCTGGAAGTTAAGGAATGAAGCTATATTTACATCTTAGCACAATATACAAGCATATATGTGCACAAATATATACAGTTATCTACAAGTTAAAAGTAATACTGAAACACAACATCCCTCCCAAACCAATCAGATTGCCAGGAGGCTCACAACCCAGACCCCCTCCCCGCCCTTTCCCT
Organism: Tricholaema leucomelas; assembly: GCA_013400475.1. NCBI lineage: Eukaryota > Metazoa > Chordata > Aves > Piciformes > Lybiidae > Tricholaema lacrymosa > Tricholaema leucomelas. The sequence goes on from WAAF01006093.1 coordinate 18,973, forward strand.
CCCTTCATAAATAACCAGATCAGCCTCTATATATCTCACATGATAAATCTGGAGAGATCTGAGGTGAGATGTCCAAAAAAGACGACAAGAAGGTTAGAGGAATAAAGGTTAGGTTGGATTAAAGAGTTAAGGCGGAGGCAACCACACAGACTCACCAGAAAGAAGGAACACAACTCAGAACTTACTGAAAATTGTGTGAGGAGTGTCTTATCTAAATTTTGACTACTTGCATTTCTCAGCAGAAACCAGCACAGAAAGCAACAAAACAGTCTTCTGTGCTTCAAGCACAAGAAAGGTTGAAGCGTAGAAATGCTGCTCTCTCTTCCAAGCCTCCACAGGTGGCAAAATGGAATTGCAGGCAGCTGTTCCATGGCAAGACTTTTCTTTCAATCTGCACCCAAATATTTCCTAATTTTTGGTCTAGCTCAATCATTTAGGCTATTACACACCTCTACAAGGTAGAAGAAGGGGGAGAAGGAAGCTTCCCATTAATTTTTAATGAGTACTTCTGGACCAAGAGGTGGTGTGGCTTCCCAAGGGACAGGTCTGCTGATAAACCAATGCATTTAGTTTCAACCTAACTGTTGAATCTAAGTACATGCACACCCTTACATTCAGAAGCAGATTTGTTGTTAGGCTTTGTCATTCATCCTCTAATTAAAAAAAGTATTTCCAATTGTCTTCCCAACAGAAAACAGCACAGTAGGGAAAGCAAGTTCCTATAAACAGCTGCCTTTCGAGACTACTGGTTGGAGCTAACTTTGATCTCTCCTTTGCCAGACAGCTCAGTCTCCAGCAGGAGGTTCCTGGTTCTCTTAGGTCCCCTTCCCCCTGTGCCAGGCCCAGAGTTGGCATGTGGAGGGTTTAGTCCTAAACAAGACAGTGAAAAAAAAATAGAATCATAGCATCAACCAGGTAGGAAGAGGCCTCCAAATTCATCTAGTCCCACCTATCACCCAGCCCTATCCAATCAACCAGACCATGGCACTAAGTGCCTCAGCCAGGCTTTGCTTCAACACCTCCAGGGACAGCGACTCCACCACCTCCCTGGGCAGCCCATTCCAATGCCAATCACTCTCTCTGGCAACAACTTCCTCCTAACACTTAGTCTATATCTCCCCTGGCACAACTTGAGACTGTGTCTCCTTGTTCTGTTGCTGGCTGCCTGGGAGAAAAGACCAACTCCCACCTAGCTACAACCTCCCTTCAGGAGGCTGCCAACGATGTAATATTAAAGTGATTATTCCTTCTGCAGAAGATATAAATCAATAGCACATGCCCAGATTTGTGAAGAAAATTAAAATCTTTCTCTTTCAAGAAAAAGTATGTGAAGGATTTTTTCTACTGTTGAGTTTTCATATCTTATTTAGTCATTTGATTTCTATTAACTCTTATTAACAACAATGAATTCCTAATTCGCGTCTTTCGGATTACAGCCAATTCAATCACACAATAAAAAGGTAAAACTTGAAAAGAACAAAGTGCTTTTTTCATCCTCCACAGAGAATAATATCCAGATCCAAATATGTTATTTTGCCTGACTGCAAATCAAGCTGGAGTTTTACAAATTTTCTGACATATTTCATGATTAGTTTTCAAAAGACACACACTGGCTTTCAATTTTACATACCCATAAATGTTCTTTTTTTTTCCAGCAATAAAGAATATCTCCAAAATAATACACAATTAATTCTCAGTGCAACTTTCATGCATCACAAAAAACTGCATGTGTCGACCAGTATTTTCTGGTGTTTGAATCACAGTATCACAGTATCAGAGTATTACCAAGGTTGGAAGAGACCTCACAGATCATCAAGTCCAACCCGTTACCACAGAGCTCAAGGCTAGACCATGGCACCAAGTGCCACGTCCAATCCTGCCTTGAACAGCTCCAGGGACGGCGACTCCACCACCTCCCTGGGCAGCCCATTCCAGTAGCCAATGACTCTCTCAGTGAAGAACTTTCTCCTCACCTCAAGCCTAAATTTCCCCTGGCGCAGCTTGAGGCTGTGTCCTCTTGTTCTGGTGCTGGCTGCCTGAGAGAAGAGAGCAACCTCCTCCTGGCTACAACCACCCCTCAGGTAGTTGTAGACAGCAATAAGGTCTGCCCTGAGCCTCCTCTTCTCCAGGCTAAACAATCCCAGCTCCCTCAGCCTCTCCTCGTAGGGCTGTGCTCGAGGCCTCTCACCAGCCTCATTGCCCTTCTCTGGACACGCTCAAGCATCTCAATGTCCCTCTTAAACTGGGGGGCTCAGAACTGGACACAGTACTCAAGGTGTGGTCTAACCAGTGCAGAGTACAGGGGCAGAATGACCTCCCTGCTCCTGCTGGCCACACCATTCCTGATGCAGGCCAGGATGCCATTGGCTCTCTTGGCCACCTGGGCACACTGCTGGCTCATGTTCAGGCAGGTATCAATCAGCACCCCCAGATCCCTCTCTGTCTGGCTGCTCTCCAGCCACTCCGACCCCAGCCTGTATCTCTGCATGGGGTTGCTGTGGCCAAAGTGCAGCACCCTGCACTTGGAGCCATTGAATGCCATCCCCTTGGACTCTGCCCATCTGTCCAGGATCACGCTGTTAACATTACTGAATCGGTTCAGAGCTGAGCAATTCATATTTCACATATTGATACAGAGTTTTGCCTGTGTGAGGTGTAGGTTTTTCACTTAAATAATTTTTTTTCTCCTCCTTGGTGTTTATCCTGTTGAGTCTTTCTCTTATCCCTTTAAATAAAGTTTAATTAATTTTAAATAAAAGTGATTAAATCCTCTTAAAAAGAGTAAATGCATCCTGCCTCAGCTCTGCTTTCTTTTTATGCACTAAATGAAACAGACAAAGCTTTGCTGGTCTCTCAATACTGTTCCCTCTCACCAGATTTTCCTGAATGTCAATTTTAATTTACCTTCCCTCACCATTAAGGACCAGAAGTGAACAAAACTTGTGCAGATGTAGCAAGACTATTACTTAAACAAAGCTATTACTACACCTTTCCTACCACTCATGTATTCATATTAGTCAGAAGTCCAGCCAGCATGGGTTTAGGAAGGGCAGGTCCTGTCTGACCAAACCAATCTTCTTATATGATCAGATTACCCACCTGGTGAATGCAGGGAACGCTGTGGATGTAGTCTACATGGACTTCAGCAAAGCCTTGGACACCACCTGGCACAAGCTCCTGGCAAAGCTGGCAGCTCATGGCTTCAGCAGATTCACTCTGATATGGGTCAAGAACCAGTTGAATATAGCAAGAGCCTAGGGAGCTGGTTGATCAGAAGGTACAGCAGGCTGATAATCAGGAGGCTACTAGAGATAAGACCTGGGGGAAGCAGGGCTTGCAAGTATGAGCACGAGCAGGAGGGAAAGATGGTATGGAACAGATTCCAGAATAAAGGAGGAGCTTCATTCTCTTTCATTTGGCTTTCTGGGGCATCCTGGCCATACATCACAGAATACTGCCCCTATCTATAGGGAGAGCCTAAGGAGCTGGGTTGGAGTAGCACCAGTCTGACCACCATAACCATGCAGTTCCCAGTGGGGACACCTATCTTAAGAAGATAAGTGCCTGCCAGCCCTGCAATCTATGCATCTCAGGAGTTTTGCTGGTCAGTTGAAGAGGGTGCTCTTTGATCAATAGAGTTATTTGGCATTCCGAGGCTGGATGTTAGAAGGAAGTTCTTGACAGAGTGTTTGGCATTGGAATGGGCTGCCCAGGGAGGTGGTGGAGTCACTGTCCCTGGAGGTGTTCAAGAAAAGCCTGGATGAGGCACTTAGTGCCATGGTCTAGTTACCTGGACAGGGCTGGGTGCTAGGTTGGACTGGATGAGCTTGGAGATCTCTTCCAACCTGCTTGATTCTATGATTCTAAGTCTATGTCCCAGTTGTGTAAGCTTTACCAAGCACAACTGAGTATGTCACAAACTAGACCTTTAATACAGCAACATTTACACTGTTAAGCATAGAAAAAAAAAGGTACTTTGAAGTGGAATGAATGATACCTGCATGTCTGGAGAATATCTTAGACCTCATTGCTGTCTACAGCTACTCAAAGGGAGGTTGTAGCCAGGTGGGTTTGGTCTCTTGTCCCAGGCAACCAGCAACAGAACAAGGGGACACAGTCTCAAGTTGTGCCAGGGGATGTTTGGAGGAGTTTCTTCACAGAGAGAGTGACTGGCATTGGAATGGGCTGCCCAGGGAGGTGGTGGAGTCACCATCCCTGGGGGTGTTCAAGAAAAGCCTGGATGAGGCACTTAGTGCCATGGTCTGGTTGACTGGATAGGGCTGGGTGCTAGGTTGGACTGGATGATCTTGGAGGTCTCTTCCAACCTGGTTGATTCTATTCCATATAATTCTATATTTTTTTCTCCACTTTCATTTAATTTCTATTGGCTATCTTTAACAACCACTTCATTTTATCACTATGCAGAGGAGAACAGATCTTAAAAGTTTGCCTCCTGTAAGATACTAATGGATGACTATGAACTTAATTCTGCAACGAAGAAAGCAATGAGATGTATCAGGAGGTGTTGCCAAGTGCCCAGCAACACCTCAAGAAAATGTAACTAGTGGAATTTGTAGTCTCTGACAGAGTTCATCCAGCAGAATGCTGAGAAAGGAGCCTGCCTCTGGCAGTAATTAATGAACAACCAAATCTGGCAAGAGTACCCTGCTTGTAATAAAAATCCCAGTCCAGACCACAATTCTGAAAGACTGACATTTCAGAGCAGAAATCACTTCAATGCTGGGCTACTTCACACAGAAATGCATGGATGAGGAGAACACACTTTGGAAGACATCTTCAAAGGCTAGAATTGACCTGCCTGGGAAACAAAACTGCGTCTCTGAGGGAAACACCTGAGAAACTTGTGCTTGGTTTAGTTTCCATCCAATCATCACTAGTTTGGACAACCTGAGTCTCTCCATGACTTGCACCTGGGTATCTCCAGGACTCCCCATCTTGGCAGGAGACTTGCAGAGGGGCAGGCAGGACACAATGTGCTGTGCAGTCTCAGCACAATTTCACGCCTGCTCTGCAGGCTGATCGCCTGCAGGCTTTTAGAGCCTGCTCCTGGCAAGCTCTCCGGGTAAATTCAGATGCAAATGAGGCAGCAGCAGCAGCCCTGTGCTACCTGCTTATCACTTTTATCAATATCTGTCCTGAGACTAATGGGGCATTGGACATAGATTAGTCAATCAGAATGGCACTTTGCCAAGATTCACCATATTAGGTTAAGCCAGAGTTTTGCCCTCCCCTCCCATGGTTGCTTCCTCTGGCACAGAAGAAGGGGGAGCAGGGGAACGTGTCTGGGAAAGCCAGGGCATGGATAAGCCCATTTTGACCTATCAGGCCTACCAGCACAGTCTTCTACTTCCCTTGCTGAGAATCAGTTCAAAAGTTGCAGTCTGTGCCACATCTTTCCTCATGCAAGCCACAGCTCCTTCCAGAGCAGTGAGTGTAGCACTCACAGGTTTCTTTAAATTAATTCAATAAAAAGCATAATTACACAAGAGATGTAAGTTTAAAAACAAAAATAAAAGAGTACAAAGATAAAAAATAAAAAAACAACCTAGATAAAACCCTTCAGAATTCCCTTCTTTCTTCCAGACTGATACCAACTCTTCCTTCCCTTCCCTTGAGGCTTTGTACTCTCCTCGTTTGCTGGGCAGACTTTAGACTCAGATTTATAACAGTACTTCCAGAATATTTCAATCAAGTTCCTTCCAACTTAGTAAATGATATTTAAAATTAACTTTCTGGTCATTTCTTCAAGAGGCATTTTGTGCCTTCAATACAAGGGTTAAGGCCTGCATATATACTTGTGTCTGCATTTCTACACAGCTTCTAAAGAGTAGAATCGCAGAATGGTTTAGGTTGGAAAGGACCTCAAGGATCATCCATTTCCAAGACCCTGCCATGGACAGGGACACCTCCCACTAGAACAGGTTGCTCAAGCTTCATCCAACCTGGCCTTGAACACCTCCAAGGAGGGAGCAGCCACAACCTCCCTGGGCAACCTGTGCCAGTGTCTCACCACCCTCACTGCAAAGAACCCTTTCCTAACATCTACTTTGAATCTCCCCTCTTCCAGTTTAAACCCATTCCCCCTCATCCTGTCATTACAAGACCTTGTCAATAGTCCATTCCCAGCCTTCCTGCAAGCCCCCTTGAGACACTGGAAGGCCACTATAAGGTCTCCTTGAAGCCTTCTAATTTGCAGGCTGCAGAGCCCCAACTCTCTCAGCCTGTCCTCATAGCAGAGCTGCTGCAGCCCTCTGAGCATCCCCATGGCCCTCCTCTGGACTGGCTCCAGCAGTTCCATGTCCTTCTTGTGTTGGGGGCTCCAGAACTGCACACAGTACTCCAGGTGGGGTCTGAGGAGAGCAGAGCAAAGGGACAGAATCCTTTCGCCCTGCTGCCCACACTGCTCTTGCTGCAGCCCAGCACAGGGTTGGCTGTCTGGGCTGCATGTGCACACTGCAGGCTCATGTTGAGCTTTTCACCACCCCAGACCCCCAGGGCCTTTTCCTCAGGGCTGCTCTCAGCCATTCTCCACCCAGCCTGGATCTGTGCTTGGGATTGCACTGACCTAGTATTTTATCCAGTTTTCATCTCTTTCGCTATTTTCAACTTCTGTATTCATAGCTATGTTCAATTATGAATAAAGCAGTAAACACCTTGAAATCCTATGCCTTCAGCTACTGTTAATCAGGGCTATCATCAAAATAAGTTACAACAGTGACAACGATTTAGAGACCCCTTAGGAACTGAAACAGTTTAAGTAAATTGACACAGCACTCAAAAATATGCTAAAATGATGAATTATTTCTAATGCATTAATATTGCAAAGTCCTTTTACCATTTCAAGGATATTCCTGCATGCATTTGGGACTCATATTTTAATATTATTTATTTGAAATAGCAAATAGAGGCAAATATTTAGTTACTGAACTTTATGCTTCCTTAAGAGTTCCATTTATGTACTACATGTGCCTGAGTTTCTTAGAGAGCAATATTTAGTATACAATATTTATACTCTGACATCCAGCTACTGAGGAGAAGGACCTGGGGGTCTGGGTTGACAAAAAGCTCAACAAGAGCCAGCAGTGTGCACATGCAGCCCAGACAGCAACCCTGTGCTAGGCTGCAGCAAGAGCAGTGTGGGCAGCAGGGCAAGGGAAGGGATTCTCCTCTTTTACTCTGCTCTCGTCAGACCCCACCTGCAGTACTGTGTGCAGTTCTGGAGCCCCCAGCACAAGAAGGACATGGAACTGCTGGAGCGGGTCCAGAGGAGAGCCACAAAGATGATCAGAGGGCTGGAGCACCTCTGCTATGAGGACAGGCTGAGAGAGTTGGGGCTCTGCAGCCTGGAGAAGAAAAGGCTTCGAGGAGACCTTGTAGAGGCCTTCCAGTATCTAAAGGGGGGCTACAGGAAGGCTGGGGAGGGACTATTGACAAGGTCTGGTAATGACAGGATGAGAGGGAATGGGTTTAAACTGGCAGAGGGGAGATTCAAAGTAGATGTTAGGAAAGGGTTCTTTGCAGTGAGGGTGGTGAGACACTGGCACAGGTTGCCCAGGGAGGCTGTGGCTGCTCCCTCCCTGGAGCTGTTCAAGGCCAGGTTGGATGAGTCCTCAAGCAACCTGTTCTAGTGGGAGATGTCCCTGTCCATGGCAGGGGGCTGGAACTGGATGACCTCTGAGGTCCCTTCCAACCTAAACCATTCTGTGATTCTATGATTCTCTAACTACTGATGCTCAAAAACTACTTTATTGTACACAAATGATAAACTTTAAATTGATTTCATTTTTGTCTTTGGTACTTAAGGAGCAAGATATCTTCAATAACGCTAGATGTCTGTTAGCTCTCTTTTTCCAGCAGCAAGTGCTGGCCAACTAAGGACAAATTTAACACAGATAAAAGCTTGAAGTTCCTGCACACATTCTGGAACTCAGCAGTTGTACAGGAAGGAAACAAATTAGTGCTCAAGCAGAGTAAAGGACAGACAGGATTCATCCATTAGCAGCTTTTCTTTGGCAGACACATGTTAATTGCAGAAAGTGAAATCATCACAGGAGACTTGGGAATTAAGCAGGAAAAATACAGTCGGAAGTGAGGATTTAGGAGACAAAAGGCATAAATCCAGAGGAAGCCAGGCCTCGTTGATTCCCCTGTTGATAATTCAATTGTGTTTTCTTTCTTAACAGCTACTTTTGGTTCTAGAGTTATAATTCCAAGTTATTTTATACACATCCAAGCATTCACAGTACAGACAAAGGAGTAGTAAAAATAGTCATTACAGAACAATAAAGTGGTTCATATTTTGCCTTTTTTTTCCCTTCCTTGATCGTCACAGAGCTTACCACACATACACACACCCACACACATGTATTCACCAATAAGATGTTGAATTTGTAACCTATTCAGGGAGAGATTTAACACAGAAAGATTGTCTCAGGAAAGACAGCAGGTGAGCTAGATATCAAGGAGAACATTGAGCAATAAATCTTTACTCAAGGTACTGTAAGAAGGAATAGTTGTTCTATGGTTGATCAGAAGGTACAGCAGGCTGATAA
>WAAF01006096.1:0-24810 GCA_013400475.1 Tricholaema leucomelas
TCTCTTCCAACCTAGGTGATTCTATGATTCTTTGATTCTCTCCAGAGGTCCCTGCCAGCCCCTAGCATCCTGTGAGCCTGAGCTGTACACCCACCCCTGCTGTGAAGCCAGCAGCTTCGTTGGCACAGTGCTCAGACAGGGACAGCTTTAGAGCGCAGCTTGGCTCCAAGGTCAGCAGATGTTCACCCTCCCAAAGCAGGCTGCTGGGCAGTGCAGAGGAACAGACTGCACAGTTAATTCTCCCCGGCACATGAGCAGTGGCTGGAACTATCACAGCTGTGGACAGCTTTATCCTCTGCCACAGGCAGAGAGTGGAAGGGCTGCAGAAGGAGGCAGCATCACATCCTAAATCTCGCTATTTAAGAGAGGAACCAAATGTACTTTGCTGCCTGTGCAGGCTGCAGCAGCAAGTGGAGGCTTTCTTCCTCTTCCCCCAGGGTGCTTTCATCTGTTCTGCCAGGCAGAGGAGATCCATTATTAATGCCCGTGCTGAAGGCCGCTTCCCTCCTCCCTCTGCCCTCAAGCCCTGCTCACATGAAGGGCACAAGGAGGATTTGGCCCCACAGTGTCAATCGTGTCACTCCCATGCATTGCTTTAGCACAGACTTCAATGGACAGCTTTTTGTTCTGATTTTTTGTGGGTGTATTAATTACTGAAGGGGTTATTGTTTGGCTAATGTAAATCAGCATGGAAGGGAGTATCCCTGTAGCTCTGTCTGAAACAGCAAGAGCTTCAGACTGAAAACAGACATTCAAAAACCGGGATTATAAACAATGCCCCTGCCTGCCCCAGGGTGCTTGCAGAGATGAGTATCGGGCAAGGCTCAGTGTGCAGGTCTGGAATAGGCATACCCACAGCGAGAGAGGGAAGAGGAGAAAAAGCTCACCCATGCCCTTACCTTAATCATTACCCTGCCAGCTAGAGGGCTGCTGTGCCTGTGCTTGCAAAGTGTCTGCCATGGATGCCACAGAAAGAACAAATCTCTTCAGCCACTGTTAGCTTATTGCCTTTAAATGAACCTTGACCATCATCAGCAATCACTTCTGAAGCAGCCCCGAGCACTCAAAAGCAAAGTTCATGTAAGAAGGTACACAGTGAACTGTCCTTACAGGCTCTGAGATCCCACTTCCTGCTCCGTGCAGGCTCCGTGCCTCTTCCCTGCCCCCAGACACGAGCTTCCAACAGGGGCACCTCGCTTTGCCAGGCTCTGCCAGGCGCTGTCTCTGCTCACTTGTCCAAGGAATTCTTTTATGGCTGCTGGGCTGACTCAGCTCATGAGGGTGCCCAGTGAACACCCAGTGTGGGCAATGCTGGGCCTTACAACTGGGCATAGGGAAGAGTGAGGCAGCAGAACCGCCTTGCTCTGGGCAGCGTGAGCCAAAAGCAGCTTTGCTGCCTGCAGAGCCACAGCCAAAGCTCTGACACCCAGCAGGGTTGGTATCAGGTGCTTCAGCAGGAATTCTCCTACACAGATGCAGGCACCAACCTGTCCTATGCTCTGGGCACCTGCTGAGCCTTCTCTGCTGCCCAGCACTTCAGGCCATGGTTGTGCCTCTGTAACCCACTGCCTCCTGATATGTGGCACAAAGAGCCTCTCCTCAACTCAGCTGTCTGTATTCACAAACAGGACCCCCAGGACTGCCACTCAGATCTCTCTCTGTGACCTTGCCTATCTTCAGCCAAGGGTTGATAGCCTGAGCCTAGGGCCAGCTAGATGTGAGCGGTGACACTGCTCGTGTGGCAACAAGAGCCACACTGTTAGTGCACCGCAGCTGGCATTCAGGAATAGCAGCCCCACAAAGCACCTCTGCAGATGCCAGATTGCTTCTCTCCCTTCACAGCAGTGGAAGGTGAAATCTGGCCACCACTGACTAAAACCAGAGGGCGCAACAAGGCAGCATCAGCAGTTAGCATTTGCACAGCACTGTGCAGGCCCTCCAGGACCTCCTAGACGTGCAGAAGTTGTCCTCTGACTGGCAGAGGCCAGTTCAACTCCTTTTGGTAGCACACACGCTTTCTGCATGTCACAAAGGTGTCCCTGCTAGAACCTTCCTGCACGTGAGTACTTAGTGTGGCAACACCGAGCTCCTGCTGACCTCACTGCTGCAGAACTCAGGTCCTCCTTCAGAAAAGTGCAGGGGTGCTTTGTCCCCTCGGACCGCAGCCCAGCAGCTGAGCAGTTCTCCTCCTCCACTAGCCACAGTTCTGAAGCAAACAGTGTCACATTATACCAGCTGCATAACTGCTCCTGCTTTTGATGCACAGCAGCAAGTTCTTGGAATGATTTACTGCAGCAACAAAAAGCAGCTCTCTGCTCTTCCTTAACCTTTCTTTACAGGGTCCTTAACAAGCAGTGCTACTTACACCTCAATAAACATTCTCCTAGTGCTGATCTGTAAGAGCTGCTGGCAGCAGTAGGTGCCCCTTAGAAAACGTCCCAAGGGTTAAGCAGTTTTTCCTAAGATCACAACCAAGCTAAATTTACTTTCTGAACACAAATACAGAAAGTCAAATTCTTTCCCCCTGTTTCTCTGCAAAGTGAACACTGGCCTGGTGGCCACAGGTGCACAGGGGCCCAAAGCTCCCTGGGGCTGTCAGGCCTTTTCCTTCTCAGTGTGTGAAGCCCCAGCAGTCAAATACAGCTGTCCAGTCCACACCCACTGTAAGGAGGCTCACAGCTCTCCATTGTCAACAGATCCTCCGGCAGGGCCCTGAAGGGCTTTGCCAGAGCTCTATTCCCTTCACGAACAACTGCAACTACAGAGGACACCTGCAAGCCCTCCCCTGCAAAGCAGCAAACAGAATTCCCCTGGGTGCTACCAGCACCAATATATGCAAGTGCCAGGCAGCAGCTGCTGCAGCTGCTCTGCACTAGCCTCAGACAGCACACTTTGGACCATACAATATAAGAATGATCAAGCTGTTGAGGATCCAGAGAAAGCAACCAACAGTTACTAGAAGATGTGACCTCTGAAGAGTGATCCACTTCACTGCCTTGACTTAGAAGGCTAGAGGCAGATGACAGCAGAGTTGAAATGAGGACAGCATTCATCACACTGCAAATAAGAACAATCAGCACTTGACTGCCAAATGCTTGCTGTGGTACCTCCCCAGCTCTGGGGCCTAGCAGTGGCATGTGCCACTTAGAAGGGCAGGGAGGCTTTGAGGAGTTAGAACACTTGCTGGTGACAGTCTGCAGACTTGACCTCATCTCAGAGATGGGATGGGAAACTTTCTGAGGTCTCACCTCCTTTCCACGCCTCTGACGGATCTCCAGGAACGCTCTGCACACTGTTGGTTGTGATAGCTACGAGCACACAACCATCTGCCATGCTGTCACCAGGCTGCGGGCACCTGCACTTGCTGTGCTCCATGGACACTTCACTTTCTGTACTCCATGGACATTTAACTTTCTGTACTTCATGGGCAGTGTTTTTGGAGGACAGCTGTGCCACATTCCCTGAAGAAGCTGAGATGCTGCTTGAGCAGATTGCTGACAAGTACCAGCTTCTTCCTTGCCCAGACACCCCAGCTCTAAGAGCCACGTGTGAGAACTGCACATCACACTCCCAGGCTGTTCCACCTTTGAAAGCTACCCAGACAACACAACTCCCTCTGTGATGCCTTAGCTGTATGAAAACCCTAACACAAGACTGTAGGAAAAAAAAACATTTTCCAAAAGATCTTCCAAACAGGCAGCACCTGAGACCCTTCCACTGGACTAGAGCAACACTGCTGACAGTGCTCCAGAAGACAGGACATCACCTGCTGAGTACCAGTCCAAGGCTGAGTTTTGGGGCGGAATTCAAAGTCCACTGGGAAGCATCCAAACCAGGTAAGCCAAAAGCCTCCAGACTGCAGCCAGCAGCACAGGGCAGAGCAGAGAGAAGCACCATGAGAGCTTTACTTGCTTTGTGGACTCTGCAGGATGTGCTCACTGGTTAAACCTCAACAAAATCATGCCCCTAGTAAAGCCAAATGCTTCCCTACCTGTTTCTGTGAAAATGGGACACAAACCAGGCTCCAAGCCTGCCAGTATTTGATGATAAAGCAAATTCCCTCTATTAACTCTCTGATGGAGGTAGGACAGCAGCCCAATGTTACAGAAGTGCTGCACATTGCTCCAAGGCTCTGTGGTGTGCAGGTAGCTTGTGCAGGCCTTACTGCAGCTGAAGCATTTCCAGCTTAACAGCAAACAACCAAGAGGGAGTCTCCAGGGACACTGACAGAGCACTGCACAAAGCCAACTCTTTCCTTGAGGACACAGAGTAACAGGCCCCAACTTGCATTTCAGATTTGTCACAGCTCTTTGGTAGCAAGAAGTCAGAAACCACGAGATAGGCAGAGGTACAGAAACCAGCCTGAGTAAGTCTGAGTGATGCAAGCTGCAGAACTGTGCCTGATTCTCCAGTAGGCCCTCAGCCTCACCACAAACACTTGCTAACTTCTACTCTGGGATCTACAGTAAGTCTTCCTCCAGAACATCTTAAGCCCTGCTTAAATGTCATTTCAGATGCCACTTAGAGGTTCCCAGAAGAGACGTAGGGCTTCTGAAAATCCAGTCACTTTCTAAAGGTGCTCCAGAGGTCACCACAGCCATTGCCCATGGTGACACTCTAAGAACCCCTTGGCTAAGTGCTGTCCCTGCACAAAGGGGACTGCTTCTCGAGGGAGCATGGAAAACTTTGCATGCCTGGTTTTCTTTCCTGTAACTTTAGACAGCTTCAGGTTCCAGGACTGCTCACAAGCAGGACATGAATGTTGCCATGCTAAAAGCAGGCAGGAGACAGGACATTTTCCACTGCAGGGTTTCATTCTCTTCTACCAGACACATCACAATGCACGGCTGTGTCTTTAAACAGGTGACTAGGTGCCACCCTTCAGCTCAGGAACAGAGGATGTAAAGCTCCTGACCTTCCAGGTGGAAGGAGCACTACAGATTCTCCAAAGGAGGCCAGCTCCCACACTGAGTGCAGCATCCCCCCACCCTCAGAAAGCCTTTCCAGCAATTCAGTCGCAGCTCCTGGGTACTTCTATAACTGGGACTGCAGCTGCTGCAGCAAAGAGAGCTGCCCCTGTCTCCCAATACAGAAAGCCCCAACCCTTCATGGGCTGTTTTCAGCTCCACCCTGGGAAGTTCTGAAAACACAGCTGAGGTTAACCACCCTCTGGGGATGCAGACTGGCAGCTTTCAGTGCTCACTCAAAGAGACCGTTTATGAAACAAACCCTTTTTATTGAAGGCTACACACACCAAATGGAAGGACAGGCACTGCACCTCAGGACCAGGCTAGAGGGACACCACCCAAAAGAAAACCAATTACCAGGCATCAGTCAGTGCAACAAACATTTTTATCCATTTGCACCCAGCTACAGCATCAGAACGTTCCAGTACCTCTCCCCATATAGCACAAAGGTCAGAGCACACTTCTTGTGAAGAGGGAGCCAGTTTGTCAGGATCAATGCATGGACAACATGAAAGGAACTCAATGCAGTGCTACATTCCCCTGTCAGGTGTACAAGTGCAGCCTGGGCTACTCTCAGAGGAGAAGAGGATGGAGAAGGGTGAGTGGTGTACAGGTCATCCTGGAGTGACTGCAGCACAGAGGGATCTTATACCAGAGCAGTATTTACAGAGGTACTGTCACAGCAAAGAGGACAGGAAGCCAGTCTCAGACAAGTAGTTCAGTAAGGAGCAAATGGGTGGACAAAGACAAAGGCTTTGACTTTATATAATAAAATACCAAGTGCATTTTTTAAATGAATGAGTCTTTGAGACTACAGTCCTAGAGTTTAGGAAGCTATTTGAAGGTCAGGTGTAGAGTCCTGCTGCACAAGAGTCACTTGGGCTGCCACAAGCTTTGGATCTGCTCTAACCTCAGCAAACCACAGCAGTTCCAGTGCTTCCTACTGCAAGCTCTAAGAGCTCTTCAGCAGACCTCCTTCAAAGGCTGAAGAGGGGATTTCTGTTGCAGACCTTCTAGCACAGCTTGGATGCTTTTGTACTGTACATCTGGAATTAAAACTGAGCCCAGAACACTTGAAGGGGAATTAAGTTTAGCTGCTCAGACCTCGGACAGAGCTATTATCTAGCTTCTTCTTGTCAATGCAGCTTTAATGACATCCCATTTCCTAAAGCAGCAATGTTATTCTAGTGACTTTGGCTCTCTTCCAAGAGGCTTATTTGAAGCTGGTTGTGCAGAAAGGCTGGCTACTTTGCATATTTCTTGGAGTTGCTACTGAAATGACCAGACACGTTTCAAGGGGAATCTATAGCTGACTTCTCAAAGCAGAATAAAAAAGAATCTTTCCAAACCAAATTTTCAGCAGAGTTGCTTTAGCCTATTATTTGTGATCAGTTTTCAAGCCAGTATAGCCAGCAGCACTCAAGTCCTGCCACGTCTCAGCTTCCTCACCACCTACCAAACAGGAAGGACAACCAGACCCTCTCCAGGGCTGGACCTGAAGGAACAGGATCCCCACAGCAATGGAATCCCAGCCCAAAGGGCTTACAGCAGCACTAGACTCCAAAGCACAGGGCAAAAACCTAGCAGGAAGCCTCATGAGCCTCATGCAGCTTCTAGGGGGGTTGTTGTGCCTTCAGCCAACCACTCAGCCACCAGTGAGTGGCTGAAGCAGGCAGCACCCTGCAGAGGGAATCTGAGCAGCTCCCCTCACCCAAGAGTCACTCAGTGCAATGTACATTGTGTCAGTGGAATGACACTGCTCACCTGCTGGCAGGCTGGGGAGAATTCCACTTGGCTTTACTGTTTCGTAAGGCAGGTAATGCAGAAAGTTGAAGCAGAACTTGTACAAGGATCCCATCTGTGCTAGTGTAAAATCAAAGTACTACTTTATTAAATGAGTTATTTTACACAATATCAACATCAATATAATTACAATTGTAAAAAATTTTTTATAACAAGTATGGGCTGATCTGTCAGGATTTCCAAACAGGGCACAACTGTACATTTACACAGAATTGTCTTTGCATGAAGCCCGAGAGGGAACAGCATAAAAATATGAACGTTTCCGTAGCCCCTTCATTTTTGCTGATCAACAGTTTTAGAAAAGCAGCTGCAGGTTTGTTATGTAAGGTCTGACAGGAGAAGAGTCAATAGGTGCCACAACTTCACCTACAAAAAACAAGAGTAACTCAGTTAAGCTGCACTGTCCCACGATGCTGCTTACCTTCACCTGACCGAGACACCACAGCCCTGCTTTTGACCTTGTCTCAGCCTTGCGTTATCATCACCTTCGGCTACTGCCTAACAAATGGCTGTTGGAAATCTCTTCTATAGTTCACACAGATATTGTTTCACATTTGAATGCAGTAAAATCTGCACTGACTTGCACAGCTTCAGGAAAAAAAAAAGGCTCAACTGTCCATGACAGGTTTTGTACCAACAGGTTGTATTTATTGCAGCTATTTTGTCCAAAGCAAAATTAACAGTTAAAAGCAAGAGTTAAAGTATTCCTACAACTCTAAGGATGACCACTTCAAGTAACAGGAACCCCTCAGCACAGCCTCCAAGCACAGTGATGTGCCACAGCCATCTCCCCTCGGCATCAGCTAGCATCTCCCATGGGACAATTCAGGAGCCAAAGAAAACAAAGGAAGTTTTAAGCCCCAGCTGCTGGTAGTAAAGAAGCTGATTCACAACACACCTTTCTCAGACAATCATACGAAAATTAAAGGTAATGACCTGTAGACAACCTTAGGCCTGAACATCAGCCAGTTCTGGAGGAAGTGGAGTCTTAGGATGCTTGCTTTCAAAGTGCTGTTTGAAGGTCTTGGGGTCCGGCATTTGCGTCTGATTGAAGAGAGACAATGAACTTTATGCACGGCACAGCAGGTAAAGGATACTGCAAGAAGCTCTTCCCTACTATGATTTCTCTTTCCTGCAGCCTCCTCAGGGACTCTGCTCTAGTGGCAGAAGTGCCATTTATTTAGAGGTGCTGTTAAGCAGCTTTTTTTAGCAGTCAATATGTTTTGCTATGTTCATCAGCAGGATTATTCTTGCTATAAGTCTCCCTGCAGATCTCACACTTGGCACGCTGGCTTGCTTGCAAACCCTCCTCTTGCCACCTTTTGCAGAATCAAATCTACATTAAAGCTATTGCTTTTAGCAATAGGCCAAGAAGTTAGATGGGATAAACTCATTCTCTACTTGGCACAAGCCATCTCAGACCACTGCTACTCCACAGCTGCAGGCATGAGCTGCCTGCCCAAAGGGATTGCTGCTGCAGACTGATTTCCCAAGCAGCAGCTTTGGTTACAACTCCTTAAGTAAGCAGTGCTTAATTTGGAACCTTATTTAAGGCATGGAAAGTGACAAATCTATTCTGGAATTGACCACTTAAGTGGAAATGGCAACTTCATCCATCCAGGAAAACCAGCCAGAAGGAAAATGTAATCTGATCAGTGCCCACATGTGTGTTCTCCTAACCAGTAATTTACTCCAGGAGAAGTTACTGTGTATCAAACTTGCACCAGAGCTTCTGGCACCACTCCTTTCCCTCTCTACATCAGCACTGGCAGCCTGTGATGGGCCAATTCCCTCATGAACAAAAGATGTCTCCTTTGGAGGCTAAACAGGAAGTGATGTCACATGTTCTGCATTTGACACATCACACTGACTGCAGTGCCAAAGGCAAGGGAACTGCCCACAAACATCTGCACAGGACTTCTCAGGTGTACTCATGGCTGAGTACAGTCCAGCAACCCGTAAGCAAGTCACACAGATGTAAGTGCTCAGAAGCAGAAGCCAGGCAGCTCTCTAAGTAGTGCTGAGCTTCCACTACACAACCTGCTACAAACCCTGCCCTAGGCTTGCAGATAGACCTGCCTGCGGCAGTATTTTGTCTCCAGTTCCTCTTACCCTACAGACAGTGCAGGTGTATATCAAAGCAGCCTTGGCTGCAGCCTTCTGATCATGCCCTTGTTTCTTTTTTTGCTCAGCTTGCTTTTTGGCATTCTTCTGCTGCGACTGGATCTTCTGCTGTCCACGAGCCATGTCTACGAGCAAAAAGAAGACATTTAGGCTGCAAAGGCATGAAACCACTGCTGCTAGCTGCCTGAGGAGCTGGCTGTGAGCACAAAGCAGCCACCTGCTCTGCCCAAGCCGACAGCTCCTGTAGTGGCACACAGCAGACACCTGCTGGAGCTCTTCCTCGTGTAAAGCCCCCGGGTTGCGGCACCGTTCTTAAAGCAGGCACCACAGTGATTAGGCTGTTGACAAGCTGCTTCCCCTACAAAGCATCTAGATTTACTTTTGAAGTTTACAGTGGTCAGAGTAATTAATGTTTCATTTACAGTTCATAGTAACTTTTACCTCTATTTCCACAGGTTCAGTAAAATGTACGGAGGTTGTTTGTTGTTTTTCTTTTCAAGATCTGAAATCCGACACAGGTTCTGAGAAATGCAAGCCAAAGCATTACCCAGGCTGGAGCAGGTGAGCTGCCATGGCACTGGAAGGCTGAGCACAGCTGACCACGTCTCTCTATCCAGAGCCATTTTTACAGCTATTCTTTCTGATCTGCAGCATACTTTACACACCTACTTGTTAGAAAGAAGGAAAACTGTCCTCACCAGAAGCCATTACGCTACATAACACAGCAGCATAAAGGAAGCAAACACTATTACCATAGGGCATTAGAAGGTCCATCACGAGAGGATACCAAAAGCCCACTTCATGGAGCAGTAAAGCAGTGTGCATGCAGACCACTGGAAGAGCGGATTCGGCCTGCAGCTCACCTCCAGAGCAGGCAGTCAGCTCTGGGCACAGTGACAGGGCAGGCCTCAGCAGCTGGTTACATAAGCCAGGGGCAGCCCACTTTCTGCCGTTATCGCTCTCTCAATCCCTCTTGGCCCACGCACAATCCAGTTGTGCAGCTCCCACAGGAGCACAAGATTGCTCCACAGGCACGGGCCAGCTAGGCAGTCCCTTGTTTTCAGCTAGTGAAGCCTAACCTTCCCAGGAGGCAGGCTGGGCACTGCCCACCTGCAGCCCATGCTAGAAGCCCAGTACTCAGTGTGTGGCTTCAAGACTGTCCTACAGGCTTTCCCACAAGGACAAGCGGCCTTCCACTGCAAGAGGGACACAGGCCTAGACAAAGACAGACCTCCAGTAAATATGCATGAAAAGCACTTAAAACCATTATGAAAATTAAGTTTCCATGAAGCATCAGCAAAACCCACGAGCCCTGCACGAAGGTCTGGACACGTAGCACCAGCAGAGATGGTCCCGAGACACAGACCAGCTCTTCTGTATGGAGTGCCACCTCCCAGGCCACAGCCCGGGTCTGTCCTGGCATATAACACCATCGTGTAACCCTCTGCAGGAGTACTGCACCACTTCTCCAGGCTTCTCTCCCCTTGCTCTCTCTAAGGGAAAATCCAGAGGTCCATGTGGCTAACAAAAGTGCATACAGGAAGACAAAAACTCTCCTGACGAGCACACAGAAACACTCATGGCATTCAGCAGTTTCCACTAGATACAGCACTGAATGTGGGGAAGCCTGAAACACCAGTCTGTGTTCCACTGTATGCTGCAGCCACTCCACGAGAGCCCAGCCTGGGTCTCGCAGTTAACGAACAGCAGGGCTCAAGGACAACACGGAATTTCCACTGAAAGAAAGACGGCAGATGTATGGCAATGGCTTTGCGTACACTAGAAGAGACTGTAGAGTTTATTTCAGTTCTGTTTGACTATTCCATTCGTCCTACAGAAGTCAGAGGATTCCTGACAGAAAATACTTAGATGTAATAAAAATTGTTGTGTCTACATATTACTTTGAATTTTAATCTGCTGATAAGGGCTTAAGCAGCATACTGCTACAGCCAGCCACGCTGAGCTTGCATGGATTTGGCAACTGCTGGACTGAATCAAGACACAAAAAAGAAAACATGAGCAAAACCATCTGCATAAAAATATCAACCTCCGTATGATAACCGAGCCCAATGACCCGAAAGTTCAAATACTGCAAATTACACCAAGGGTTGAAACACAGGGAGTGAACACTTGGTTACTGGGAAATTAAGATTATCTGGACTGTAAGTGTTCTAAGGGACAGAAATAACGCCAAGATTCGTTTAAATGCATGGCGAGCTTATTTATAAGGCTGAATCTGTATTTCGATTGCACAACATAGGTAAGTGCTGTTTCCTTTATCGGGCACGCCCGGAGTCCAGCGAACCGGCCTGGTGTTTTGAAACAGAAATAACGTGAGCACATAGGAAGCCAAACACCACAGAAAAATGCGCTGCCAAATCATAACAGCAACAGCACGGGCATCACAGAGCAGCGAGGCTGAAGCCTGCGGTACACTGATTAATGCCTCACATAGGGTCCTATCCTAAGTAACCAGCACCTGAGCACAATTTCGAGTCCTAAAAGCAGACACCGCCAGCTGCTTCCGCTGTCACTTCCAGCAACAAACACCAGCTTGAGGTGCCCTGGCTTCCGCGGCCAAGCAGCGAATGGCTTGACCCCGGCAAGCAACAAGCTCAGCCTTCGCCCTGGGCAGAACTGAGAGAGCAGACCCCGGCCCCAGCCGCCAAGGGACAAATGGAGGCCGCGGCCACCCGGGTGGGCCTAGCGGGGCCGCAGCGGAGCCAACCCCACCACGTGCCCTGCTGAAAGGGGCCGAGAAAGGCAGCAAATCCCGGCTGAGGAACCCAAGCCGTGAGGAGACGGCCCCGCGGAGGCCGGCATCGGAGCACGCCCCGCCGCCGGGCCGACCTCTTCCTCTCGAGGCGGGCCTGCTTCTGCCGCGCCACGACCGGGCCCGTTCGCCCGCTCCCCCACTCACCGCCACCCGCACTCACGATCACCCCACGGCACAAGGAGCCGACGGAGTCTCTCACCGGGCGTGGGAGTCCGGCCCTGGCGAGCGGGTGGAGAAGGCTCCGCGCGGCCCCGCAGCAGCCGCCGCCGCCTGACCGAGAGCGGGAGGAGGAGGAGGAGCAGGCCGGGACAGAGGCACTGCGCATGCGCGGCCCCGCCCCGGCGCCCGCGCGGCCCCGCCCCGCCAGCCAATGGCGTCGGTGCCCGTTACATAAGGTGGGGGAGGGGGCGCCGCGGCCGCGCTGACCTCAGCGGGCGAGGGCTTGGCTGGGGCGCGCCGCGATGCCGGCTCTGGTGCGACGGGACCCCGCGAGGGGCACGGGCCTGGGCCTCGGCGCCTCGTGGGGCTTCTCGAAGCGGACGGGCAGTTAGGGCTGCTGTGCTCGGCCTCGGCGGTCAGGGGGAGGCAGGGCCAGAGCCACGGACTCGCTTCGCCAGCGAAGCGGCAGCGCTGGCTGTTGGCACTGGCGCCCGGCGCGGCAAGGGGCCTGGCGTCCGGAGACAAATGAGAGAGGAGGGAGTGCTGCGGCCAGCAATCATCGCGCCGTAGCGGAGACACAGCCGCGGTACACAGCCTGGTTGTAGCCGCCTGGTCCGTGAGGACCACAGCCCCGGTCGGGCCCTAGGAAGCGGCAGGGAGATTCCAGTGAGCTCCGTCTGCCTGGCTGCGGACAGCGCTGCGAGTAGCGCCCGCGGGACTGCGGTAGGCGCCAGCCCTTTGCCCATCTCCCAGCACGCCCTGCTTTCAGCCACATTCCTCTGTGCTTAGCACACAGACGCTGCCTAAAAATAGTCACTGTTCCTCCTCACTCGGATCCAGAGAAAATGGCTCTGGAGAGGCGGCCGGGAAGGGGGTGGTGATCGGCGAGGGGACGAGGTCTCGTTCGTGTGTCAGTCCCTGCAGAAGCGCCGTGCGTAGCACTGAAGGGTTAAATGCGCTGAAAGCAGAGGGAAATGGCTTGAGACCAGCAGCAGAATTTGCTGCAAGCTGAAGGTGCACTACGACTTGTTTGGGTGTCGAAGGCAAGGACTGCAGAGGAAGCTGTACAGGCTGCACTGGCAGGGCTGTAGCTGCCCAGGCTGTGCTCACAGTGCGTGCATCCCAAGGAAGGCTGCATGCCTGTTCTTTCTGAGATTACCCACCTAGGAGAATGACAGAGCAGCATCTCTGCTGAAAAATGACGTTTTGTCACTCTGAACAGTTGTTGAAGCTTAAACTAAGCCCGGAGTCTTGAACAGCTCTATCTGGGGCAAAACAGCAAGTGTGAGACAAGTACTGGAGAAGCTGGTAGGTGTGGGCATGTTGCAGAGGCCAGGCTAGGTGGCTGTCATGTTCTCCTCCAATCTGAGAGGCAAAACAGCAGCAAAAGGCCCTGAAGTAGCAGGATGAACGTATTGGGCCATCATTATGAGTCCTGCCCAGAGCATGACAACACTTAGAGGGCATCTGGGAGCAAGTTTCTGACAACTGAGGTGCTGGAAGGAGATCTGGACGTGACCACATTTTAAGATAGTCAAATATAACTCACCAAAAAATGGAGATCCTAACTTTCCTAAAAAAGTTGTTTTCCTAACGTTCCTGTTTGCCTTGATGTCTCCCACAGGAAACTGACAGTGCTGAAAATGCTGGCAACTGGACAGTGCAACCCATGCTGCAGTAAAATGATCTCGTCAGGAGGTTCTCCACTCCACGGGACTAGGCAGACATGAAAAACAGTGAAGTGTGTGTGTGCTTGTGGGGTGGTGGGGAGAGCATTTTGGGTTCTGTGCTTGGAAACAGGTGACTTCAGAATGAGGTTTCACTGTGATATGAGGGAAGGTTGCTGAGCAAAAAAAAGGCCATTTCCTGGCTGATGCTATTTTGAGAGGGCTGATGGCACTGGTGTGGAACTGGAAACTGCTTGTAGGCGCCATGTCCCTGTACTGCAGTGCTGCTGCACACCTGGCTGGAGAAGAATTGCAGATAGAACAGATTTCCTGAGCGTCTCTGCAGTTCAGATGCTTCGGAAGAGACTGTTAGGAGACAATGCCAGTGTGGAAGAAGAATCAGAGTCCCCACAGCTGAGATTTCTGCTATGAGAGAATCTGGAAGATGTCCCCATTCACTCTGAATAAAATTTCTCAAGGTGTATTCACTGCATGTAGCCTGCTCCCAGCCCAGGCGGGGACTACTATGCACGTGTGTGGGCTGGCAAAGGCAGCGTGGGTATGGCGAGTGGGTGGAGGCAGGGCTGGGCCTGTGCTGGATGCTTTGCATAGCTCTGACACAACGCGGGCGTCATAGCTGCAGTTTGGCTGGCTGCTGGACTTCCTCTGCTGGCAGGAGGCTGGCAGGAACAGCGCTGTGAGCATGGCTGATAGCTTGCTGGCTTGGGTGGTTGCTGCTGTCCTGCTCATTTCCCCTCTCTTGATCCCGCTGTGCCCTGTGCCCGTGCAAAGCCACCACGTTGGTGGCCAGATCAGAGTGTGTCTTCTGCTCAAGTGCTTGCTGGCACTTGAATCGTGTTGCTGTGCTGTCTCAGCCTGGCGTGGCTGGTGTCCGCAGCACAGCTGCCTGCTGGAGCCAGCTGGCACGGTGACCCGAGTTACTAAACGCATTCGAGAGCAATCGTTCTGAGGTGCGGAGCAGGTTCGCTCACTCCAGCACAGGTGGGGCTGCATCTCCCTTCTGAACCACCTCCTGTGTGCCTGACAGCTCCTCCACTGCCGTTCCCTACCACACTTCCCACCCCTGTCTTTTTCCTGCTGCTTTGATGCTGGCGGCTTGCCTTCCAGGGCAATACCTCCCTCAGTCCGTGCTGCTGAGTAGCTGCACGTCCCAGGGATGCTTCTGTGCCGGGGTGGCTCAAAGCATCCATCCACAAGCTCTACTTGCTTCTTTCTTCAGCCTGCAAGACTCCACCCTCGTACTGGCCAATGCTTTTGGCAGCCGCTTGCGGCAGCTTGCGGCAGGGGCAGCTACATCTCGTCCCCGGCCAGCCGTTCTGCCTGTCTCAGTCAGCCACAGGCAGAGGTCATTGCCAGTCTAGAGCTGCAAAGGGCGGGGTGGGAAGCTCTTTGCTGTCCCAGCAACATGTGAAATCTTGCCGGGCAAGGAAGCAAAGGCCAAGGGTGCATCCCAGAATGACACATCTCAGAATGAGCACATCGAGTCAGTACACAGGAAAGGGCTGTGCAGCTGCAGGGTGTTCCCCACGGAAGGAAAGCAGCCTTGCACATCCAGAATTGCCACTGCTGGCTTTTCCGGGGCTGCACTGCTGGCTGAGACCCAGCAGGCTGCAGCTTCGGGAAGAGATCAGCAAGAAACATCTGCTGGGCTTCAGCTATTTGCTTTCAGATGCCTCATTATGCCCACTCTGGAGTCATTGCAGAACTTAAAGGCAGGAATCCAAAAAGCCTGCTGCAAACGGAGCTGTGAGGATGGCCCCAATCCCTAGCATCTCCTGCCAGCTGCTAGCAGTGCTTTGAACACAGTAAGGTGCTGCTGGATAAATAGGACCTGGCCACCGCATGCCTTGCTTTCTGCTAAAGGTCCCAGAGTGCCACAGCAGAGCAGTGTAGGATGGGGTGTGGGACCAGACTGGAAAACACATTCCCAGGAGCAGCCAGCAATGCCCAAAGACAGCAGCTGTGAGGCGAGAAAAGACATGCAGGACAGGGAGCTGCAGTGTCTGTGTTGGCTGCCAGCACTGCTGCAGCTGAGTTACTGTGGATATGTGAAGCCCACAGTCATGTCTCAATAGATGCTCAGAAGCTTACTCTTATGATAGACTGCCATGAGATCAAGGAATGGAACTCCCTTCTTCTGTCTGTCTGGTGTCTGAACAACAGAGGCAGAGGGATTGGTTCCCCATTCTGTGCTTTAGCCTGTCTTTTGCTTGGAACCTGCAGGAGAAAACCAAGGTGAATGAGTTATGCTTCTGTGAAACACTCAGTGCACATCTCTAGTGAGGCAAGACAGAATAACACTGAGAGAGTCCCAGAGCTGGGAAGAAACCAGAGCTGGTTATGAGCTAACATCAGGCACAGACTTTGCATGTTAGTGTTTACCAGACTAGAAACATTTAAAGCTCTCATTTAAACTACCCGACTGAAAAAAACAAAACAACACAACCAATCCCCAAAAAAACAAACAGCTGGTTTCAATCTGGCTCCTGCCTTGTAAGGCCAGTTGGAAAAATGGCACTCTTGGAACCTGGCTAAAAGTTATAGTGAAGGGGAGTGGAGGTGCCTGGTTCTGGAGACTTGTGCGTCTGTCCTGCTGGGGAAGTGTTTTACAGAGCTCCATGGGCAAGAAGGCCTGATCCTGTCCATGCTTAGACAGGTGCAGAACTTCAAGATGTGCCTCCTGCACTCTCTCTCCATCCAACCAAGACTGCAACCCATTACCTTCCTGCACCTCCACCTTCCTACTCCATCTCCCAGTGTACCCAAAGCAGCTGTCCCAGACTTTCCCTGATCTGTTCCCATGGGTTCCATTGGTCTGTATAAACAGGAGACTTCCATTTCTCACTTGGCTTCCTAAGGCTGTGCTGTGGCCATGCAGGACTTGGGTGGACATACACTGCAGACCCAACTCCAGGATGGCCATGTCCAAATCACACTGGTGTCCAGCTGCTGTCCTGACTGCTTTACTGGGTACCCAGAAGTCCTGAGGATTTTCCCCAGCTCTTTCTCTGGAAGTCCCTTCCCATATTGCCAGGCAAAATCTCCATGAAGAGTATGGCAAAGCCTGGTGTTCACCAACCCCTGTGGATACCCTGACCCCAGCTTCCACAGTGCCCTGATGCAGCCAGCTGATGGAAGAGCTGTGTCTGACGCAGCTGCTCTGCAGCTCAAATCCATCCTTCCTCATTGCTCTAACCCCACAGCCCTGTGCCAGCACACAGCCTTGCTAGCTCTCCTCAGCGGCTCACAGCTCCACCAGCCAGACCTCGACCTTTGTGCGCTGTGCACTGCCCTGACTGCGAGGCTGGGAGAGTGAGGAGCTTGTGCAAACAGCGGCGATAAGGGGAGGAACGCCCGGCCTTACTGGCTCAGCACTGCCGGCTGCTTCTGCCACCCCCGCCTGCACGGAGGGCAGAGATGTTTGTCCTGGGAGGCAGCAGGAGAAGGCAGGAGCCACACTCGTGCTTAGCAGAGCCCAGGCAGGAGAAAAGGCTGTGGTGAAGTTGTGTTGAACTTGCTCAGGGTTGTCAGGAGGGACTGTGACAGTGCGGAGGAGCTGCCGAGGGGCACAGCAGGCAGGCTCATCACTCACCTCTGCTTTGTCAGGGTCCTGTGCGGTGCTGGATCCCCTGCCCTCAGCTTTCTCTTGATGGGCTGTCTACATTCTTCAGTCTCAGCGGTGGTGGTAGATGTGGCTTTGAGACATGCTGCACAACACACAGAGAGCCTGACACATCAGCATCCTGCCCTGGGCAAAGGTGTCGTGGCTGTGGGAACCTGGGGTCACTTCAGTCAATAACCTTCTCAGTGCAAAAATAGTTTGGTTTAAGTAGTTAGGAGAAAGCCTAATGAGGGGGCATTGAAACAGCTGGCACACTTGACTGGCATGCCTCGTACAACCTTAGTGAATGCTGAAGCTTCTAGGGGACGTTTACTGGAGCAGAACTGATGAACCAGCTTGATCACACAGCAGACAGCCTGGTTGCTCCCGTGTGCCTGGGGTTCTTACGCTGCTTGTGATGAGGGAGACAGCAGATTGCAGCAGTAAGGTGGCTTGCCCAGGCACGGTCCAGTAACAGCCCTTCTGAACAAGAGTTGGGTGGCCCCTGGGAAAGACCTCCAGATCCTGTTACTTAGACCCCAAGGGGGAACAGCTGCTTGATTGTGCTGTGACAGAAAGAGCACAGCAGTGAAATCCAGCACAGCACTGGTAATCCTCACAAGGCACCCAATATCCACTCTGCAAAGAAAGCACTGAGCCAGGCTAGATGACCCTAGCATTGCAAAACATGTTCCAGCCTGCCCTGGAAGTTTTGACTGGAGACATGGCAAAGCCTCTCCAGCAGCATCTTCACTGCTGCCCTTCAGGTAGGCTGACAGCAACTGCACAGCTCACGTCAGAGCAGAGCCTTGGCCAGCCCAGTCTGAAGAAGTACAGGAGTAGTCTCATGACAGATAGTGTCAGCTATGGGCAGTGTTCTTCCTTATCACCTAAGGAAGATGGAGCTAAGGACTGCTGACCTTCGATTTGCTCATCAGGCATCCCCGAGGTGCTCCTGTGTTACAGCCAGGGCTGCACTGCTTGCTGCACTGGCATGCACAGCTGCCTTAGCACTAGGTGCATGCAAACACGTGGACAACAGCGGTGCACGGCCTCCTCTCTGCTTCTGCTCTCTGATTAAGGAAGTCCTCGGTGTGACAGAAATCCAAGCCACCTCTGCTGGTGTGAAGGCTGCTGCCTGTGTCTGACTCTTTCCAGAAGCCCATAACTGGATTTCAAAGAGCTGCTGTTGTTCATCTGCAGCTTGCAGGCAGTATGAGAAGGTGGTAGCCAGCCCTGAGCTCCTCATCCACAGGAGGTGTCACAGCTATCGACAGCAGATCACTGTTTTCCTGCCAGCTTCTCTTCATGGTCTGTTAGCTGCTGTTTTGGAGATCAGACTTACTCCCTGGCATCTCTCCAAGCCATAGAATCCCGTCTTTCTAGCATAGTGCCTGCTGGTGCACTGGCCTGGTGTCTGGAGCTCACTAAATCAGGAGTACCTGTGGTTCCTTTGCTGCTGCCAACAGACAGAGGCAGCAGTTAAGATGATGACTGCATTTCTAAGGTCTTCCTCATGAGGAGAAGCACAGCACCCTGCCAGCAGTTTCCAGCAGCCCCTTCTCTCAGGCACAGCCTTTCCAGGTGCAGACGTAGAAGAGCTCAGCTGACTGCAGCTCTCCCAACCACACCAAGGCTCTGCTTTAGCCTTGGGTCTCGCCCTGCATGAAAAGATTTCCGTTGCCTTTCCCTCACCCGTTCTGCTCCACAGACTATGCTAGCAGGGCTGCTCAGGCTTTGCTGGCATGTGTCCTCTGTGAGCAGTTGCGAGCAGCTCCTTGGCAGGAGCAGACTGGCTGGGGTAAGTTGGCTTCCTGGGAGCACAGTTGGCGATATGCACACAGCTGCTCCGACCTCCTATTCTTGGGGAGCATTTTCCATGGAAAGGAAGCTTGTGCAAGCCTTTGTCCTGTGCCACTGGCAACTAGGGGCTTGCTGCCTGGTTTCAGCCCAGATCAGCAAAGGCAGCCACCTGTGCACAGAGCATCCTCCCTGGGCCCTGCAACTTGCACTGTGCGCTTTGCTCAGACAGTGCAAAACCTGCACCCACACAGGTTCTGGAGGTAGTTTGTGCCTTGCTGGATGGGAGAGAATCCAGCTGCAGAACCATGGGAAAACATCTTTCATAACTGTGCTGCTTCACTGCCTTTTCACTTCATGAGCTTAGGCTTTTATCATAGCTATGAGCACTGGCTAAATCCACCCTCACTGTGTAGAACTTCCTCCTGATGTCCAATCTAAATCTGCCCTGTTCCCGTTTCAAACCACTGGCCCATGTCCTGTCCCCACAGGCCCTTCTGAACAGCCCCTCCCCAGCCTGCCTGTAGGTCCCCTTTAAGTACTGGAAGGCTGCTGCAAGGTCTCCCTGGAGCCTTCTCTCCAGGCTGAACAGCCTCAGTTCTCTCAGCAGAGGTGCTCCATCTCTCTGATCATCTTTGTGGCCTCCTCTGGACCTGCGCCAGCCAGGTCTGTGTCCCTGTTCTGCTGGGGGGCCCACAGCTGAGCACAGCAGTGCAGGTGAGGTCTGAGCAGAGCAGAGGGGCAGCATCCCCTCTCTCCATCTGCTGCTGTGGCTTCTATGCAGCCCAGGCTGCCATTGGCCCTCTGGGCTGCCCAGTTCCCATTACTGGCTCCTGTCCAGCTTCTCAGCCACCAGCACCCCCAAGTCCTCTCTGCAAGGCTGCTCTCAATCTCATCACCCGCAGCCTGGATTGATACTGAGGATTACAACTATATAAAGCTCAGAGGACACACAGAATCCTGCCCTCAGAGACACATCCCAGTGCAAGCGTTCCCTGCCAACACTGATGGAGTCCCTGCCAGCAGCTCCTGGTGGCCCATTTCCCCTGCCCCCGTGGGGATGGCACAGCCTGGAGCAGTGCACTTGGCTTCCTGCAGCACACCTCAGGACCGCCAGCCTCAGCAGCTCCACAGCTCTCCTTGGCCCAAGAAGGTGCCTGCCCGTGGGAGAGGGGCAACACAGGCAGTGGGAGCTGGAGCTGGAGCCGGGGCAGTGCCTGCAGAGGGGGGCAGTGCTCAGGCCTCACTCACCCAACAGACTGCTAATGAGCGCAGCGCAGCGGAACCTGCTCTGCTGACACAGGCTGCAGCTGTGGCCTCTGCAGCTTTGCACTCTGCCTGGCAGAGGTTTCTGACCTGATCTACACCTTCCCTCAGGGCAACATCATGGGGTTTGGCTCTACCAGGTTACTAAGGTCAGATAGAGGTGCCAGAGAGAATGTTGTCACCTCACTGTTGGATCTTGGTGTGGTGCACTGGCACCAGCAGCAGTGAGCCTCAGCTGTCTCTGCACCACAGCTCATGCTGCACCAGGCTGGCGTAGCTGGAAGCCCTCCAAGAAGAGTGTGCACATGCTCTGCGTGTAGCCCTGTGTCTGCAGTGGCACAGGTTGCTTCTCTTGGGTCTTCTCCCCATGTCTCTGAGGGCTCATAGCCACGTGCGAGGGAAGGCATCCCCAGGGAGACAGGAACATGGCCCAGGGGACAGACAGGATGCATGTCCTACAGACAGCGTCAGAGCATCTCTGGAGGAAAACTGCCAGCCAAACAGGAGATTGCCTTAATGGAAGGAAAGCCTTTCCCCAAGGGGCTGAAGGCTCTCCCAAGCTTGGAGACCATGCACCCCAGCCAGGTGTCCTTATGGAGGTGCCAAGGAGGAAGACAGGAGAGTTTTGAAAAGGAGTGGCAAAGAAGGGCCAGGATGAGAGTTGGGAGTGGACAGCACTTGAGGAAAACACAGGACTGACTGCTAGAAAGTGGAGCTGCTTCCCAAGACGAGCTGATGTGGTGCTCCTTTCCTGTACTGCTGAGCAGCCCAGGGCCCAGCATTCAGCTACAAAAGGATGCTGATTTCCAAGGACAGCTTTCTAGGGCAGTAATTAAGCTTTAAATTGAGAGATCCAATGTGGAATAAATATCTCATTAACCTTGATAAAGCACAAGCTTTCTGCTCAGCTCACAGCAGAAGAGAGAGTGTGCAGGATGGGCTTAAGCGGGCACTGGCTTCCCTGTGTGCTGTGGAGCAGCGCCTGGCACTTGCAGAGGCACTGAGCTAGAGAGGCCTGGGCCTCCACCTCCCCACAGGAACCAGCCACTTGCAGACTACTGCAAGGACAGAGAGAGATCTTCTAGTCTTTCCTTGCTGGAGCTGGGAACAATGCAGTGTGGTTGTGGGTGCAAACATCCCAGGGGAAAAAAGGGAATAGAATAGAATAGAATAGAATCAACCAGGTTGGAAGAGACCTCCAAGCTCATCCAGTCCAACCTAGCACCCAGCCCTATCCAGTCAACCAGACCATGGCACTAAGTGCCTCATCCAGGCTTTTCTTGAAGAAACAGGAGTTTGGTTCTGCACCTCCTCAGCTGGGCTCTGTGCCCAGTGTGGGGAGATCTGGGGCTTTCCACTGTTAGCATTACTTTGGGTTTTGGCTCGGGTGGAATGTGCAAAGAGCCCAGCAAACAGGGCCCTGGCAGCAGCACTGCCCCCAGCCAAATGTGCCAGCCACAGTGCTGCTGAATGCAGAGTCCAGGCATTTGCAGCAGCAGGGTTCCCTGGCCTGCCTGCTCTGCTCTGCCCTGCCTCGCTTTGGTCCCTCTGGAACAAAAAGTGATCAGTGCAGCCTCAGGAGCTGTGTTGTCTTGTCACAGGCACTTTCTGAAGGGGCTTTGCCCCTCTCGCATGTGCCTTTGTGAGCCATTGGAGGGGAAGAGAAATACCAAAGAGCCTTCAGAAAGGAGAGGCCTTTCCTGAGGGCACGGCGGGGTTAGGCTGAGTGTTTGCTCCTGAAGGGACTCCAGTGACATCCCTTTGTGTGCAAACAAAATGTGGATCCCTGCAGAGAGAGCCCCTGTGCCCACGGGCTGAAACACGGCAGGGCAGGAGCTAGCGGGCATGACACTGGCCCGTTTGACCAGACAGTGACAGCAACTGGTCATCACTGGCCATCTGTGCCAGAGCTCTGGGAACCCACAGCTCCAGAACCCAGTGTTTTACCACGTGTAGTAAACTTGCACTTCCTTCTTGCCTTGGCTCTTGGCAGGACTGTGGGCACAACCTTCCTTGCAGATCAGAGGAGTGGCTCCCAGGCAGATCCAGAGCTCACTGCCATGCTGCCATGCTCAGCCTGTCTGATTCCACTGCATTTAGACACAGAATGGGCTGGCTGCTCTGGAAACACTGCCCTGCAAGCACACCCATGTGCCACAGCAATCCCACACAGGGCAGGAGCCAGGGCAGACAGGGACCACGGACCTAGGGAGCAGGGAACTGATTCCTTCTTTAGGCATTGTTTCCTTTTCTGCTTTTCCTTGTGCAGCCACCAGCTCCAGACGGAGTTACTATGGAATGGAGTGGATCATGGGCATTACCCTTACGCATAGTCACCAGGGTCACAGGAGAGGGGAGACAGCAGAGCAAGCTGCTTCCCTTCTTCCACTGCCTGCACACCCATGCTAAAGGTGTGAGAAAGATCTGGAACCGATGGAAGTCCCTGCACCTCCCACGCCCTGCTAACCCTGTGTCAGCTGCAGTGCCGATGCTTCTTCTCATGCCCCGGGAAGTTCTCTGTGCAGCCTGCTAGGCTCCCAGAGGCTGCAGTGACGGAGGAGCAGGATGTGGCAGTGCATTGAGACTTGCCCAGCAGCACGATGAGGGCTGGTGCCATGGCCTCTTGGAGCACAGTGGGACAGTGCTTAATGCTCCAGCTGTTTCAGGTGCAGCTGAGAGGACTTCAAGACAGAAGAGCAGAGCAGTACCCCAGGACTGCAGCTGCTGACCCTGTCCCACAGCACGCTGCACTGCAGGTACCTGGGGGGCTTGCTGCTTCCTGGTGTAAGACCTTGTGGTGGTTTGGGAGTTCCCCCACACACACTTTGAATCACCATGGTAGCTCAGACAGCTGAGTAAGATGAAGCTATACTATTGTTAATTGGACAGGGCTGAGTGTTAGGTTGGACTGGATGATCTTGGAGGTCTCTTCCACCCTGGTTGATTGTAGGATTTACAGCCTAGCACAGTATTTACAAGCACACATCCACACTATTTACAGCTATATACACGTTAGAAGTAATACCAAAATTCAAAGTCCCTCCTGAACAGCCATACTGCTCAGGAGGCTTCCCCCTAACTCCTCCTCCTTCTTCCCACCCCTCGTGAGCTCAGAAAATAGCCAAAATAAGCCTTTCCTGATCAGTTTGTAGCTAAGCAGCGGTGAGGTGCCAGAGCTGACAGGGGTTAGAAGGAAATGCTTCGATGTGGTTCGGAGGCTTCATGCAGAGGAGCGAAGGCCAGATGCAGCCAGGCAGACAGAGCAGAGAAGTGGTGACTTTGTTTCTACTGTCTATATTGCTGATGTCCCTCACCAGTGAGTGATGCAGATATCACTATTATTTTCCTTTCACAGGCAATGGTCTAATTTCTGTCATTAAAATATTCCGATTAGCCTCAAACCAACACAGACCTGTGCCCACCCACCTGCCCGCGGGCACCAGGGTGGCTCTCATCGAGAGAGAAGAATGTGACAGGGGTGCTGGGTGCATGTGAGAAAGCTGTGCTGGGCCCAGTCAGCCCCACAGCCTGGCTGCCTAGGCATGGGCTCTGCCAGGGGCCCAAAGTCAAGGAAAGGGCAGGCTGCCATGCCTGCTAAGCAGAGACTCAAGTCTCCCTTTCTCCAGAGCCTGGAGAGCCTGCAAGGAACCCCTTCAGTGGTGCAGAGGTCTCCCTCTCTGTGGCGTGGGGACTTCAGTGGCACCTTGTGCAGAGACTGTAAATGCTGGTGTAGGAGGCACAGGAGGAGGACTCTCATCTCCCAGGCTTGCAGCCCTGAGCTCTGCTGTCTTCCAGCCCCAGTGCTTCAGCCAGGCTATTTCTGCCACTTGGGCTGCAGGTTCTCCTCACTGTCCATCCCCCATGATCACTGCTGGTTAGAGGGCAATGTAAGCTTGCCCAACACACATCAGTGATCCTGTGTGGCACAGAATGGTGTTGGCTGCCAAGGCTAAGGAACAGCCTGCAGAGGGCCCTGGCTGTGCTTTGGCACAGAATACTCTGTGTTAGGAGCAGGCAGAACACACAAGAGGCTGCCCTAGTTTGACTCTCCCTTTTCACTTGGCTGAACAGTCAGTCAGGAGTAGTTTCTAAGGCACCCAAAGAGGCAAGTCCAACAAGCTGTCAGGACTGGTTTTCCTGGAAGGATGAGTACAAAATCCTGCTCTTATTTACATCATCCATGCACATTTCCCTCGTTCTAGAGCACTTACTGAGGCATAGAACATGCTCTTGCCAATGAAGTCAGCTCATTTCTCAGCCCATTTTTTTCTGCTTTACCGTGATCCACCAGTGGGGTTTTTCTTACACCTGCTGGAGTTAGAATTTAACCAATTATTTAACCAATCTGCAAAAATTTAAGCTGCATTGGTCTGGAAGAAGAGAAGGGAAGACTCGGTGATCAAGAGCCAGAAGACACAAGCCTTCTCACACAAGTCTTCTCACACAAGTGGAGAGACACCAAGCTGTGTGGCACAGCTGACTTGCTGGAGGGCAGGGATGCCATCCAGAGGGACCTGGACAGGCTGGAGAGGTGGGCCCAGGCCAACCTCATGACGTTTAACAAGGCCAAGTGCAAGGTCCTGCACCTGGGTCGGTGCAATCCCAGGCACAGATACAGGCTGGGTG
>WAAF01006096.1:25177-36876 GCA_013400475.1 Tricholaema leucomelas
TGGAGCTGGATGATCCTTGAGGTCCCTTCCAACCTAAACCATTCTATGATTCTATGATTCTATGATTCCTCTCCCAGAGGAAAAGTGATGCTTCCAAAATTAAGAGCCCTTCCTTCACCTGCA
Source organism: Tricholaema leucomelas (assembly GCA_013400475.1). Classification (NCBI taxonomy): domain Eukaryota; kingdom Metazoa; phylum Chordata; class Aves; order Piciformes; family Lybiidae; genus Tricholaema lacrymosa; species Tricholaema leucomelas. The sequence continues at coordinate 25,301 of WAAF01006096.1, forward strand.
CCCCTGCACAAGGCCTTGCCCTGGCCAGTGAGAGCCCTGCAAAGTCAGCTGGGGCAGCTGAAAGTACTCTGACCACCTTGATGTTAACCCCTCCAGAGATGTTGAGCTTGCTGCTGGGTGAGGTTCAAGCAGGGCACCCTTCACACAGTACAGTCCCGTTTTGGAGGGCAGATGGATGGATGTGAGCCCAGGAGAGGGCTAGAGACCATTCGAGCTGCACTTGCAGCCAGCAATGGAGAGCCACAAGCTGTCGGTCCTGCCTCAGACCAGCTATCACTTGTGCTCCAGTATGACCACATCCTGCTCTTTAATGTGCAGGTAAGAGAAAGAATTCCTGCAGCACTAAGGGCTGCATCTGCACTCACAGGAATCTTTGAACCTCTTCTTGTTTCGCCTTCCTGGCAGAGCAGCTGTAGACACTGTGGGGAAAGTGAGACCCCATAAATAGCATATCACAGAGTGCTGCACCTTGGGGAAGGTCCCATTCTGGAAACGTCTGTCTGTTCATCAGGATAAAGCTTCTGTTTGGTGGAAGGGAGAACATCTGGATCCAAGGACTAGCAGCAGAAGTGCCTAAGTGAAACCAGCAGCATCAGGAGTCCAAGCATGCTGCTGGAGCAGCCTCCTCCTGCAGGGCTCATAGGGTCCTGCTGCTTCTACCCCACCCACAGAATCAGCAGTATGTTTGTCCCGTGGCACAGGCAGGGAACCTCTCTCACACTCAGAGGGTCTTACTGCCTGCAGTGCTGCTGACATCAAGACTGGGCTGCATGGGTACTATGGTCCAGAGAGTCCTGCAGAGGGCTGATGCTAGCAGTGTGCTCCACAGAGCAGCACTGCAGGCATCCCCACTGTAAGGGGGCAGATGGCAATCTGCAGCCACCTGGCTTTCTGCAAGGCTGGCAGGGTCAGTTTAGGGACATGAGAGCTTTCTGACAAGCACTGGAGCTATGCCCAGCTGGCTGTGGGCTTTATCCTCACCCAATTTGAATGTGACAGCCCTATTAGCTGCCTCAGCCAGATGTGCGAGGGCAGACAAAGCAGCTCTGGAAGATGACAAACATGCACCTACCTCTGTATGCATTCAAAGTGCAGGCAGAGCCACAGAGCAGTCCCAGGAGGGACTTTCAGAGGAGGGTGCTGCTGGCAGTGTGCGTGGCACAAACACACAGGCATCATGGCCAGGCACTGCCTAGGGCACCACTTGCCTTGTAGATGTGCTGCGATGGCTTCACCTGTGCTGCGTTTCTGCCATGCCTCTGTCACAGGCAGAGCTGCAGTCACAAGGCCTGTGCCCACTCAAGTACAGCCAGGGCAAGAGCAGGGTCAGCCTGCCCCACAGGCCCAGCCATGCACTTTGCACTGTCCTTCTGCCCTCCCTTCCGGGGTCCCCGAGCCCCTCGCAAGTACCAGAGCTCTGCCTCTCATCTGCCACCGAGTACCAGTCACTTGCAAGATGAGTTAGCCACCCCCGGGCTGCGGAGCCATGCTGAAGGGCGAGCTGGGGAGTGCTCCTGCACAGTGGGACCGTGGCTGGGCGCTCGGCTTGCGGGCAAGTGCAGCAGCCCCCAGGGAAGCAGACGAAGGGACAGAAGTTTTCTCTGTGAGCAGGGATGCTCACAAATATAAAAGCCCCTGTGGCAAAAACCAGGCAGTGTTGAGAGAGCCACACCTCCCACGCAGGGCTGCGGCTCTGCAGGAGGATTCACTGCTGCTGCTTGCTTTTCTCAGTGCCTGCACCAAGCAGGTCCTTCTTCAGCATGGTGCCCTTTGCTTTCACATGTTAGAGAGAATGAACACCAGTGGAACATTCCTGGGCAGAAAGAGGTCTCCAGTTACCAGTGAGTTCTGTAGTTTTCTTGCTGGACAGTGCAGCCTTCACCTTGTTCTTTACACAAAAGACACTGCTTCCTGAGGAGATATGTCCTGGAAGGGCTCAGCCTGGAGGATACCCTGCTGGCCTGAGCTGACCCAGGCTGTGACACTGTCCCAGGTTGAGAATTACAGGGTTAAAAAATCTTCTAGGGACTAGAAGATTGTTATTCAATCCCATAATTCTGCTATCTCTTTATAAACTCACAACATGGTCAGCTCGGTCTCCTTTTCTCCTCCTCCTGCCCTGTGTCTGGCAGGAGCCACTTTATGGGGAAGAACATGAAAGCAGCAGGCCTTTTCTAGGGCCTCCAGAAGCTTGTTTTGGCCTCTTGGATGGCAGAGGCACTGGGGTGGGGAGGACTGGAGGACTGAAGACTATTAGATTTAGTTTTTGGGTTGGGGGAAAATTCAAGGGGGTTTGCCAGGGTTGTGGTAATTGCTTTTTAATGTCTCTCTCTGTATTTCTCTCTAACTATAATTCTGTATTTTTTCTCCAATGTCATTTGAGAGCTTAATTTCTGTGGGTTATATCTTTAAAACCATGACAGACATCCCTGCCAAGGTGAAGCAACAGCAGTGACAACAGCAACTGACAAGAATATTCAGCTACAAGTGATTACCTCTGCTCTGACTGCAGAGCTGAGATCAGACTGTGCTGCATCTCCAAACCAGGAAGCATCACTTTCCAGCCGTGCTTAGAATTGTTGTCCTGGGAACAGAGAATCTTCTCACTCCTCAAAATGCTGATCTGTTGACTCATTTTTCAGGTGAGTTCTTGTTCCATCTTGCTGGGTGTGTTGCTGCCACATCCTGTTTGTGCCAGAGCAAGAGGCTGAGTTTTGTTATTGGCTCCCTGGTTGCTCAGTCTCTCAGCAAATGGCTCTGGGTTAAGAAGCAGGAATTGGTGACTCCAGAGATGCCTTCAGCCTCTGCCTCTCTTCTTCAGACTGGAGTCAACCCATAAGGGCTTAGCCCCATCCAGGCACTTGCCAAGAGCTGACAGGTTTACAGGAGCTGGTGTTTTACAGGGAGGCTCCTGCAAGCGGTGTGCCTGCAGTCAGCGTTCAGGACTCAGACCACTGACTCGGGGTAGCACCAGACTTGGCACGCTGGGAGTTGGTCACCACACTCATCACCAAAACCAGACCATTTGTTCCAGCCCTGAGAAAGGCAATGGAAAGCACTCAGGGCTGGATTAACCTAAGGATGAGCAATTGCACAATTCAGATTTCCAGCTCTTTTCACATCTCAGAGAGCTGCCACCCACCTGGGCTGGCAGTAGGCTGTCACAGTCACTACACCTGCATGGAGAACAGCAGCAAAGCAGCTCCCTCCGGTGCCTCAGTGTGCTCCCATCTGGAACATCCAGCAAGGGGTGCTGGAGCATGTCCTCTGCCTCCTCCTGGCAGTGTGCTCCATGCTCCTCTGTCAGCATCTCTGACATTTCACACATGATCAGAGACTCTGATGGGTGTTTGAAAGGCAAGAGCAAGGTGGCTGCCAACACTGCAGAGCAGAGACCTTCCACCAGTGGCTCCGTTGGCTGCTTGTGCAGTGTGGGAGGAGGCCCTCCCCGAGCAGCAGGTGCTATGGTGCAAGTGTCAGTGAAAGCATGCAGTGGTGACCACTGCCACAGCAGAAGAGCAGGGCTGTGCATGCCCCAGTGCTTGCATGTGCAAAGCTGGCACCACCCACACATGCCTGTGAGAGAAGGAGGTGCAGAGGTGATGCCAGCATTGCTAGGGACAACCACAGTCAAGGAAGGGCCAGAGGTTCCTTTTCAAGTGAAAAGTGGGAGTACATCTTTCAGTCAGTAAGGAAGAGCCCCTGCAGAGGAGTCTCACCCCTCTCACTGCCTTCACAACTCCTTCTTGCTGCCTTTTTGCTCCTGTCCTACTTTCTAGGAAAGCTGCAGCAGCTCCCTGCATTCCCCTAATGCCCACAACACTTCTGTGCTCCATGTGGAAAAGGAGGATGCAGAGGAGATGAAGAAGTGTTTTGGAAAGTCATCGTTAGCCCAACTGCTCAGAAGCCAGGCTCTGTCACTGCGCCATCAGTACTTACCCAGAGGTGTCAGCATCAGCAACAGCTCCACCAAGAACAACACCTGAAGAGCTTTTATTCAGCATCAAAGCCCAGGGCTCTGTCATTCCCTCTCCCATGCTGCAGCCAGACCCACCACTGTGACACAAACAATGTTTGGTGTCCTTACACGACCCAGCCTGCTGGCTCTCGTCCCACAGGTGACAGAACACCCTGCCCATGCCTCCATGGTCCTTGGGGAAACAACAGGGACCTGAGTCAGCTGTTATGCTGCTTCCCAGCTGGTTCACCTTCCTGTCACAGCCACCTGGCCCTCAGACAAGAGCTTTCAGTTGTAGCAAAAGAAAATCCTATCAGAATTCCAGAAAAACGGAACAGATGTTCCTTGCCCAAGCTGACTTTGCTGGCTCCTCACTCACCCCGACACCCAGCTGCAAGGGTGTTCGTGCAGTCCAAGACAAGCATCGTCGCGAGTGATCAGATCAGCTAAGACAAAGCTGTCTTAGCAAGTTAGCTCATCAGGTTGGCATCCAGGTAAATGAGTTATGCCTGGAAAACCAACAAGAGACACCAGCTGAATTTGCCCTAATCATTTTATCCCCACAGTTTTCTAATTATCTTCCGGTCTTAACTATTCTTCCCTTCAAAAATTGTCCTAGGGACTGCTCACAACTGAAGAGAGACTGATGAGTCTATGACTGCCAAGAGAATCTTTGTCTTGTTAAGTGTGGGAATGGTACTCCTTATTCTGCTGTAGCTTGGAGCACTGCTAAACATCCTGGTCTCAGTGGCTTCCACACAGCAGCTCTCCAGGAGCCTTCATGCAGGTAGCTTCACTGCTTCTCCAAGTCTGAGCACACTAAATTCTCACAGCTCACTTCCCTTGGTGTGACTCCTACATCTTCACCCTTTTCCAGCCAGCCCCCCTGGCTTTACTTTCTAGTGTAGCCAGAGCAAGAAGGGAAGCATTCCACCCACCAACAGCACCCTAACTTCTACAGACATCTGGAGCTCTCAGTTGGTGAGCTCTGAGGGAACGGAGGAGTCCTGCCAGTGCATGGCTGAAGATGGTACATTGAACTCTGAGGAAGCTACTGGCAAAGTCCCTGTGCAAGCAGCTCTATTAGGGAATAAAGGTAAAACTCTTCAGCCTTTGGCTTAGGCAGAGGCCCAGGCACAGGAGGAGGCAGCAGGAGGGCTGGGAGGCCTCCTCTCACCATGGAGTGAGTCTTTCATGCAAAGGGTCTGCTTCTGTGCTTGTCAAAGTCAGCAGCAAGTCCCCTTGGTTTTACTAGCAATAGGTTGGCCTTCACAGCTGCCTTTGCAGAGTGCTTTTGGCTTACCTGAAGCTGAGCAGAGCTACCTGCATGCTTCTTTAGTGCCCATTTGCTGGCAAGACAATGGACTGGATCGGCACAAAGGGCTTTATCCAGCTACTGATTACAGTGTAAGAGGCTTTAGAAACACACAGCAGACTAAATGCACACAGTCCATTTCTAGGCCCTGTACTTACAGCCAGCACCTAGGGAACCTTGGCAGCCTATTAGAGTGCCTGCTGTAGCTGAGTCTGAGCTAGTGCTGAAAAGGGGCATTCCTCACAGCTGGGAGATACCAGTGCTTCCCAGCTGCATGCTCTCTACTGCCCTTACCATATGCAAAGGTTCTTCTCAAGCACAGGTTTTGTGTCAGAGCAGGCAGCAGAACCATATCTGCTGCTAATTTGGTGGAAAATTGCATCATCTGGTGAGCTGCTCTCAGCATCAATGTGATCCCAGCCTGTGCCTTAACCTCTGGCTGTGCAGCCTGTGTGCTGACAGCAGCTGGACACCCCTGCCAGTGCATCTGGGAAGAACTGCACATTGCAGAAGGTTAACCACCAGGCTCCCAAGGGAGCTTATTTGTCACAGTGCTGCAGTGGCAGAATTCCAGCTGCTTGGCACCACCTCCCCACAAGTGAGTGTGCAGCTGCCCTCACCGGAGTGTTGCTGGCGCCAGACAGACAGAGAGGGACAGGAGCTGTCTGGTCACAGCAGCCTTCCCAGCAGCTTGCTGCCTTTATCTGCAGTATGCTCCAGTGCACTCCTGGGCCTCATCTGCTCAGCTGATTGTTTACTGTGCCGTGCCCTGTTGGGGGTGAGACGCATCAAAAGGGTGACAGGACAAAACACACTGTCGCTGGTGACCTCTCGTAAGCTGCACGCAGGGTACAGGGTGGCAGTGATACAACCACCACACAGACATGGGTCATGGCCGTCCTGGAGCTGCTCCTCAATTAGACCCAAGGCACTAAGCAGCAGCAGAGACTCCTGATGGCATCTAGAGTGAAACCAGCTGGAGCTGGGGCAGTCAGTGGCTGCTGCAGACCTCCCCTGTCCAGCTTTGGAGAAAGGCTCACTTCACACAGCTCTGGGTGAGCCTTCTGGAGCCAGCAGCACCCAACCGCTGTGGTGGGTAGCAAATGGAAGCCGAGCACACTTCTGAAAAGGCTCACTACAACTTATTTTAGTTTCTGCAAATGAGCAAATGTTGTTGGATGCAAGAGTGAAATAGGTAAAAAAATGGTTAATGTAAGGTATGGAAGATGAAGTGGTCCCTGCTTATGGGATAATCAATCATTTAACCCTGGAGTATACTTGTAGACTAGTTTGGCATGTTTGTAAGCTACCTAATGGAGGTGCTTTAGCAGGTCCTTGTAGAACCAATGAGAGCAGCACTACTCGTTGAAACTCCTTTCTCTGAACTCTGCATCTGGGCGATTTGCTCTCAGGAGGGGGATCTCTGTAATAATCTCTGACTGAGCCACAGGGAGGTGCACCTGTGTCCTGGAGTCCAGTATACCCCAAAGTCCTTCTCCCTCTGTGGTTTGAGTGGGAGAGCAAAAGGCGTGAAAAACCTACTTCCCCCCCAGCCCTGCAGGCGTGAAGGGGGGGAGCCAAGGGCCCTTCCGGCACCAGGGCTGCCCGTGCAGTGCCCACGCTGGGATCAGGCTGGGATCGGGCTGGGATAGTCTGTGGTCCTCATGCCCAGGCAGTGGTAACTCGGCTCTGTGTCTAGGAAGGGTATAAATATTGGGGTACTTCCCACCCTGGGGTGCCTGCCTTAGAGGTCTCCCCCACCTGAGTAACTCCCGCAAGAGTCCCCTGGTGCTCCGAAGGACAAGCTCCTAAGGGACAGGACCGTCCCTGCTTTGGACAGCTTCCACCATAACCATCGCCTTTATGCAGCTTGATAGGCCTGAACGAGCCTCAGAGGTCTTTTGAAAGAGAGCAGTGGCCAAGCCTTTGGGACGCCCTTTCTCTCAGCCAGCCTGGCTCACCTGGGAGTGAGCTTTTGGCCCAGCCTGATTAGTAGTGGGGAATGCTGTGTTAAGTAGCTTAGCCTTTTCCAACTCCTGATTTCCGAAATAGTCAAATTTACCTATGGTATCCTTGTAAGATCTTCTCAGTCTAACTGAATCTGCTAATTAAAACTCAATTTCTGTATATAATTTGGGGACAGGTTTTCAGGAAAATAAAATAACTCTATTTTTATATATATTCCTGACTCTGCCCCATTAATTCCCTGCCTCCACAGCAACCTGCCAAACAGCACGCATTTGTCTTGGCTGCACTTCTGGCACCAAGAGAAGCCAGAGAGCAGAGCAGCCCCATGACAGCTGAGGAGTTCACCCACGAGTTAGCCAAGAGTGTGCAGTACCTGCACGCTGACTGCTGAAGCTGGCAGCACACATTTCAGAGCACTAAAAGGAACACACAACGTTCAATGGCATCGTTCAACCCTGCTGCTGCCAGGGCTTGTTTATCGCTCAGGTGGAGATGCAATTGAACTGTTTGTAAGGCAGGAGGCAGCAGTGCCCTGAAGGCTAACTGCAGGCTTGCTGCCATCTCACTGGGATATGTAAGCCTCAAGCACTGCTCAGGATCTGGTCCTTCTCATGCGTGTGCATCTCTAGTCTGACTGGTGTGCTGGGATTTACCAGCTGTCCTGGTGGGCAGTGAGGCAGAATTAAGTATCTCGTTCTTATCGAAGCACCAGAGCTCAAAACTGCCTTCTCTCCACCCTGCTGTCCCTTATAGAGAACCCACTGAGGAATTACAGAGCTCTGCCATAATTTTCAGTTTGTCCACCTTAACTCACTTCACACAAACTGGAAATGATTTTCTTCTTATCTGTCTGTATAAGGCAGTCTCACACAGCGCAGTCATGTCTCAAACCTGCAAGATTTCCAGTGCCAAAGAGTGGCTTTCCACTGCCCTGGCATTCCAGGGCAATCGGAAGCTGTGATGCTCCTGGTATTCCAGATCGGCTGTTGCCCTGCTGGAGCTACAGCAGTGGTCTGACTGCTGCACATCTCGAGTGAGCTCCAGAACTGCTGCAGAAATATTAAACCCCACAACAACTAAATGCATGTAACAAGGAACGGAAGGGAAGGGTTTCTCTGATACAGTCCGAAGTCCTTAAAGTGAACTGCTTGAAGAGTTAACAGCTGCAGGGACTCTCCCTGCTTCTTGCTGGAGGCAGCAGAGCACCGCTGAGTGTAGGAGAGCAACGCACTTGTGTCAACTACTTACGGCCCTAGCTCCAGAGAGTTGTTTGCTGTGCTGGCAGTTGGGAATTCTGAGATGTGGGTGCAAGTGGCATGAGCCCGAAACGTGGCACAGCCGAGCCCCAGCAGGTGGTGATCTCGGACCGCGCAGGGGAGCTGCGGCAGCCGCGGGCTGTGCCAGCCGGCGGGGGAAGCCCTGTTGCGGCGGCTCGGCCTCTCGGTACGCAAGAGGGATGGATGGCTCCGCAGTTCTAAGGCTGTACTGCTGTGTGCTGGCACTGGCTGAGAGCTGCCTGCCCTGTCAAATGTCTTGTGGGACAAGTTGCAGAGGTCTCGGTATCAGAGCTCACGGCAACCTGAAAATAGCAGGCAGCTGAGTAAGTATCACAGGCATGTCTCTTAGTTTGGAGATGCCTTCCCCCCCCCACCCGCCACCACTTTAATCGCAGCAAATGCTGGGTTCTTAATGCCCACCTCGAGTTTGCAAACATCTAACGTCTCAGTCTGCAAAATTACCTTTCCTGCTCCTGCACATGAAAAAACAAGAGCCTCCCAAACCTAGAAGCATCCCAGCTCTCCAAAGGCGGGGACACCTCCTGATGCTCAGTTGCTGAAAAGTACCGAGCAGCACAGCTCCCTGCTACTTGCACTTCAGTTTCTTTACATACCAGGGCTTCTGTCATCATGACAGAGGGTACCACTGGGGTATGAATCCCATCCAGCTGAAACGAGATGCCCATGGTACAGACGAACATGCACGAGGGGTGGAATGAGGGCTGCAGAGCCAAGCTCCACTCTCTGGAGAGGTTCCTGTGGCTTCGTGACCTTAACATTAACTTCTGTGAATGTTTAACGGCTCGGGCTTATTAGAGAGCAAATGGAAACAAACCCACCACATGGCCTCGTATCTACATCCCTGTGGGTCACAAGTGGGTGCATGACACCCACCCCTGTGTGAGCAGAGGGTGTAACAGACCCTGAGCTGAGGGCACCATGCTGCCCACTCTGAGCCACCACTCACGGCAGTTAAGCACGCTACATATGGAGCCATTTGGGGTTACCAACAGCACAGCAGCAGCCACAAGCAGCACAGGCAGGCAGTCTGCTTTACCCACGAGGCTCCCGTGCTGAAATTCAGGACCTTAGCTGCCAAATTCTAACAAGTCTGTACTGAGAAGCACATTTTCCAGTTTGTGTGCCTTTGCGTTGTGACGGCTGTACTCGATTTAACACGGGCAGAAACGAGTGTTTCACCGCTAACCAGTGCTGGGCATGGCTGAACTATTTTTAGAAACATTTCAAGCTGAGATTCAGCCCGAGGCAAGCAAGTGGTATGAGAAATTGCAAAGAAATGAAGTTTGGCAAAGAAATGGGGTGGAGCAGCCCTCTCCCTGCAGCGAGCTCTGAAACAACACCGGAATGCATCTGCTTATTACAAAACCAACAGAGCGCAGGGAAGTCTTTTCCTTCCCACTTGACCTAAATTGCCTGCATCGGTTTCAAATTTCCCCTAGGCTTTGCGCCCATCCCTCCGCGAGTTCCAGCGCTCCTTGCCCCGCACCCTCGCGCCTGTCCCTTGGCGGGATCCAGCGTTCCTTCCCTCGGCTGCTTTTCTCCTCCTCTCTGCTCAGCCCTCGCCGCCCCTCACCCGCACTCTCCCTGTAGCAGCTTCCGCATTGCGCTTGTGTGCCCGCAAGGACCCTGCTGCCGCCGGCGGCGCGTACGGCGCTCCGAGCCGCCAGATGGCAGCCTTGCGCCGCCGTCCGAGCCGAGCACTAGCCGAGCCCAGCTCAGCCCAGCTGGGTGTAGACGGCACACGGGGGCTGTTCGCTCGGCCTGACGGCCTGGGGCCTGGTTTGCAGTCACCTTGGAGAAGAAAGTACCAGGAGTCGGTGGGGAACGGGCGGGCAGCAGGGAGGACGCCCAGCGGGCGGCGCGGCGGACACGGCGGCTCCTGGCGCTTGCAGCTTGAGCGCTTCCCGGGCGGCTCCTGGGCTCTGCGCGGGCTCCGGGCATCTGTTTGAGACATGTTAGGAAACAGCATCGTCGGGGTCAGAGGAGCAGCCGGGCACAGAGCAAGCCAGCGTGGCTTTGTGCTGCCTTCATGGGCCAGTGCATCTGTCGCCCTCCCGCAGCCTAATGCTCCTCGGTTGTGTGGTCCACGGAGTCCAACCAGGAACCCAAACCCTGCAGATCTGCTTCTGTTTCTGGCTTGCGTTAACTCTGCCGTTCTGCCTCTGCCCTGGCTTGTCTCTCCATCGCAGGTAGTGAGAAGTAGCAGCCACTGAGGCTGGCAGGCCTGGCCAGCCCTGCTTGCAGAGGACCTTCCTGGAAGAGAAGGAGCTTGGTAGCTGCCCCTCCAAGGCTGGGCTCCCTCTGGGCCAGGTGTGCCAGCCAACAGCTGTGCTGCTGGTAGACATGGGCTGTCCACTAAAAACAAGTGACAGCATTCAGTCTTCATGGAAACAGCCTGTCTTGTCCCAGCGGCTTCTTTCCCTGGGAAATAAAAACACAGTTCTGTTCACATTACTGTTTACAGAAGAGAAGTGGAGCTGGTTTTAGCTGCACTCTTGCATTCCCTTCTCACATCTGCTGCACACTTGCCATGCTGGCTGGTCTCTGAATAAAACCCTCGCTTCACTCCAGTGCACTGCCACTTGTTTTTCCTGCTCTCTGCATGCGTTGATTTCCCTTAATTAACTTATCATAGAATCATAGAATCAGCCAGGTTGGAAGAGACCTCCAAGCTCATCCAGCCCAACCTAGCACTAAGTGCCCCAGCCAGACTTGGCTTCAACACCTCCAGGCACGGCGACTCCACCACCTCCCTGGGCAGCCCATTCCAATGCCAATCACTCTCTCTGCCAACAACTTCCTCCTAACATCCAGCCTGAACCTGCCCTGACACAGATTCAGGCTGTGTCCTCTTGTTCTGTTGCTGGCTGCCTGGCAGCAGAGTCCAACCCCACCTGGCTACAGCCTCTCCGCAGGGAGCTGCAGACAGCAATGAGCTCTGCCCTGAGCCTCCTCTTCTGCAGGCTGCACACCCCCAGCTCCCTCAGCCTCTCCTCACAGGGCTGTGCTCCAGGCCCCTCCCCAGCCTTGCTGCCCT
>WAAF01006096.1:37309-187528 GCA_013400475.1 Tricholaema leucomelas
TTGGTCAGGCAGGACCTGCCCTTCCTAACCCCATGCTGGCTGGGCCTGATCCCTTGGCCATCCTGTAGGTGCTGTGTGATGGCACTCAAGGTGACCTGTTCCGTGCCCTTGCCTGGCACTGAGGTCAGGCTGACAGCTCTGTCATTTCCTGGTTCCTCCCTGCAGCCCTTCTTGTGGATGGCATCACATTGGCAGCTTCCAGGCTCTGGGGACCTCTCCAGTGAGCCAGGACTGTTGATCAATGATGCAGAGTGGCTTGGCCAGCTCATCTGCCAGCTCTCTCAGCACCCTAGGATGGATCCCATCCGGTCCCATGGACTTGTGAGGATCCAAGTGGCTCAGCAGGTCCCTTACTGCTTCCTCCTGGATTACAGGGGGACTGTACTGGACCCTGACTCCATCTGCCAGCTCAGGAGTCCAATTGTCGTGGAGACAACCTGTCCCACTGTTGAAGACTGAGGCACAGAAGGTGTTAAGCACCTCTGCCTTTTCCTCACCCTTTGTCACTCTATTCCCCTCTCTAATAAGGACTGGAGGTTGTCCTTGGCCCTTCTCTTGCCATGAATACAGAAACATTTTTTGTTCTCCTTACCAGCAGTGGCAGCCTGAGCTCTAAATGGGCTTTTGCCTCTCTCTTTTTTCCTACAAGACCTAGCAACATCCTTGAACTCTTCCTGGGACACCTCCCCTTGTTTCCAAAGATGGAACTTTCTCCTCAGTCCCTTTAGCACCTCCTTGCCCATCCAGTCTGGCTGTCTCCCTCCTCGGCTCATCTTCCGGCACACTGGCACAGCTGCTTCTGCGCCTTCAGTTCTTTCTTCAAGTAGGTCCAACCTTCCAGAACAAAGCAGCCTTGGCTCATGTGAAGCAGGGGTTGCTGTCCTTCAGGAGGTACGGAGGGCAGGTCCATCAGCTGTAGGAGTGAGCTGGTGCCTGCTGGCCTTTATGTCCCTGCGCTGTGCTTTTGGCCCAGAGTGCTGAGGCAGGGGGGTAGGTCTGAGCCATTAGTCAAAAGCAATTCCATCTGGGAGATGGGAAAGGCTGTCTGGAGTGCTGGGAAGGTCCCAGGCAGACACTGCCAGCACAACTGAGGAGTGTTTCTGCTCTTATGGAGTGCAGCTCTTTGCCAGTGCTGCAGAAAGCTGCTCGCCCTCGGTGAAGCCATGCCGACTGTACCCAACTGCCTGTCTCAGTGGTGCCTCCAGGAGGATCTGCTCCGTGATCTTACCGGCAGAGGTGAGACTGGCTGGCCTGGCGTTCCCTGGCTCTTCCTTCTTGCCCTTTTTGACAATGGGAGTTCTCTTTCCCCTTTTCCAGTCAGTGGGGACTGCACCAGACTGCCATGACTTTTGGGATAGAACAGAGAGGAGTTTCGCAACCTCCTCCGCCAGTTCTCTCAGCACCCATGGGTGTATCCCGTTGGGTCTCTTGGGCTTTCAGGTTCTTTCAGGAACACTTTCAGGTTCTTCAGGTGGTCACGAACCTGATCTTCACTGAAGATGGGCAGTTCTTCCTTCCAGTCCCTGCCATTATCTTCCACAACTCCAGGAGTGTGGCTGGAGGCCTTTGCAGTGAAGACTGAGGTGAAGATGGAGAGGGCCACCCTGCTCTCTCACAGGAGGGGAGCAGTGCATAAACAGCTTTTGCCCTGCACTTAGAGCAAGAGATTTGAAATCTTGCCCCCACAGGCCACTATGCTGCTTCCCTTTTCCTCCTGGCAGACATTCCCCGTGGCTGTGAGCCTGAGCTTCCTGCAGCGTGTGTTTGCTGGCAGCTGCTGCCTCCCAGAGCAAGGACACATTTCCCTACAGTGCTGTCAGGCAGCCTCATGGGCAGCACCGCTGTGGCAGGGGCTGAGGGCAGCTGCACGCACAGGTCACAGCTGCACCACCTCTGCCTCGCTGGGGCTCTTTGTGCCCCTCAGCAGACCGTGCCCAGGCTTGACATGGAGCACGGGACTGGCTGGCCTGGAGCAGCCTGTGCACCCTTGCAAATTGCAGGGGGTGCCTGCTGCATGTCTGCTGAGGTTGGCCTTGAGCTGTGCTGGCTCCTGAGATGCCTGTGGAATGATCTGGGAGACTGCCAGCTGGCTTCAGCGAAAGTGATGCCAAGGATTATGTCAACAGTTTATAGAGGATTGAATTCCAATGCCCTGGAATATCCCCTGCCAGGGTATGATTTGTACACCAGATCCAGTCAGAGACTGACTAAGTGCTTTTCCCAAAGGCCCCTGGAATGTTCTGGGTCTTAATCTTGGGAGATCCCTTGACAGATGCAGCTGCCTGGAGCTCTGTGCACTGGGAGACATGCCTGGGCTGCAGAGAGGCGCTGCACAAGGGGAGGCCTTTCTCATCTTGTTTCCTGAGGCTTTCCCAGCTTGGAAACGTGCAGCAAGCAGAATCATCTGGGGCTGCCAGAGCAGAATCACACCAGCAGAAATGAGCTTATGTAGAGAGAGGGCTTTGCTGGAGGCTCCTGGGGCAGTATGTTCCTTTGCCTTGAAACCTAAGCTCCCAGGCTCAAAAACCAGGCAGGAAATAGATGATCTGAAGGACACGGGAAGGATGATAATGTTTGTCTGCCCACATTTAGCTTGGGTCCATTTAAGATTCCACTGAATGACATCTCTGATTCCTGTCTTTGTGGCTGTTGTGCCATAGAGTTCTTGGGTGTCTTTTACCAGCAGCTTCCAGTGAGAGTGGGAGTGCTTGGAACTGGACTTGGTGAAGTGTAAGTGCCTTGCCTCCAGAAAGCAATCCAAGATACCTCCTCCTCAAGCACAGCCTAGATCTGAAGTGTCTGTATTCCCTAACTCCCTAGGCACACAGGAAATGAAGGGAATAATGCCAGGCACAAGTGAACTCACTCAGAATCTAGATCTAGCATGAAGAAACCTGAAATCTGCCAGTTTCCAGCCTGCTTTTGCCTGTAGACAGGCACAGAGCACTGTAGCTGCCGTTACAAGCACAAGGCTCTTACCGATGGCACTTGTACTTGCCTCTGGCAAGAGGCACCACGGCTGGCATTCTCCCTTGGGTTGGGAAGCACCTGGATCCAGTGCTCTCCGAGCCTGCAGGCAGGCAAGCCCACAGCTCTCAGCATGATTGATAGCCCCCAACCAGCAGCACTGGGGGTGGCAGGAGCTGGGCTCAGGCAGGAAGGCAGGTCTGGAGCATGAAGAAGGAAAGCCTGAAGGTGTGGGTAGAGAAGCCTAGGCTGCGATCCTGCTGAGGAGGGGCAGCTGAGAGGCTGCTTCCCTTGGGCAGTCACTCAGGCAGCAGGGTGCTGGCATCCCTGCCTCCTCCTGTGGCTGTTCTGGGAGGGGCTCAGCTCGGCCGAGGGTCTCCTTTAGAAGAGAGTGCATGGGAGCATTACATCAGCTCTGGAGACACCTCCTGCCCTCCACTGACCCTGCCAGGGGCCCAGCTGACACTGGTGCTGTCAGTCATTATGGTGGCCCTGGGCACACGTTTTAGGGGGTGCACTGCTAGTGCGTGCTGAGAGCTGGCTTCTCAAGCTTTCCCCACATCCCTTTTCCTGCTGTGCAGTCTTCTCGTGACTGCCAAGGTGCACTGTTGTGTGGCATTAATGTCACACAGTAGGAACAAGAGCCTGGCACTCTTAATTGTGCCCTGAAGCTTTTTTATGAGCTACTGTGATAATGCTTGTTGTCTTTCTACAGCACCGAGAGAGGACAGTGCTCCACTAATACATAGCAGTGGGTCAGCTAAGGCCTTCAGCTTCCAACTGAAGAAACTTCTTCCCTTGGAGAACAGAAAACCTCTGTCTGCTCTGAGATTGCCTCACCAGGCAGCTCTTGACTCCCTGACATGGGTCAGAGATCTAGAGGCAGTTTAATTCCATTTTCATTAAGGGTTCAGACTTCATCTAATTGTGAAAATGAATGTCCCCAGAGACTGGGTGCTGGCTGTGCCTGCTGCTTCTTTCTGTGGGCTCTGCCTTTCCATCTGGGTGTTAAAAGGCAAGCAAGATTAGATTAAACTAGAAACAACTGGAGGGTGGTTTGATGAACTTCAGTTAAATGAATAAGCATCTGGTTGGTGGTTCTGATAGCAAGAGGGACTTCTTTTGTCTGCTTCTCCATCAGTGCAGTCAGCATACTGGATTCTGATTTTCTACTGTGGCTGTTGCTGTGTGGTGCACAGGCTGGTCAGAACGATGGGTCTGGTGTCTTTGTTTTGGTTTAGGTGTGCAAAGCGAGGCTGAGCATGAGGTGGAAGAGTTGGCAGAGCAAGTGACAAGTGGTGACAGCTTTTTGCTGTCCAGAAGCCCTCTTCCTGGAGCACTCTGCCTGCAGTGGGTGGGTTTCTTGGGGGTACTTGAAGAGAAGCTCTTTCACAAATCTCAGGCTCAGACTCCTGTCTACTTTGTGCTGTTAAGTCATCGAATCCGTCAGGAACAGAGTGCCACATGAAAGCTCTGGAGGGAGCTAGGAGACAGCTGTGTGACAGTGGAGGCACAAACAGTTTACAGCACGCACAGGGACAGAGCATGGCCAGAAGTGCCACGGGGAGGGCAGGAGGGCTGGAACTTCAGTGCATGCAGAGCAGCAGAACCCAAATGTTCTTTGCATTAGCAACACAGGACACCTTCCACTTCCTCCAAGCTTTCAGAACATCACTGAGCCAGAGCCAGTTTGCTCCTCTTGCCTGTGCACATGTGAGAAAACACTGCTGGTGGAGCCCTGGCTTTGCGGTTTGGGCTCTTGGCTACTCCAACACCCAGTTGGGATCCTGGCAAGAGACTGCCTCTAAATCTGCTATGTGCCTGCATGGGTTCAGAGTCGTGCTGCCTTTCGTCTTGCTGTGGACAAAATTGCCCACTCACTAAAACCAAGCCCCTGGGAACATTCCCTAGGCTGCAGTATCTGGAGATCTGGAACACATCTCCTATGCACATACAGCTGATCCTGCGGGAAGCTGGGGGAGGGACCCCCATTTCCTGAGGCTCCTGCCAACTCTTTCTTCTATGGCCTTTTGGTCAGATAGCAAAGCATGCCTGAGGGAACCAAACCCTGTTCTGTGGCTAAGGATGAGGCAGAAGGCTGCTTGTTCACCTAGCAAAGGGTAGGAAAAGCAGTATCCTGGGGTAGCTTGCAGCAAGCAGAGATAGGGTCTAGCTGGTTCAGCTAATGGTGTGGAGCCAGCTTACAGGAGCTGAGAATCTGCTCTTTGAAGTTTTAATCTTCATGAAGTGCTCAGGGGCAGGATGTATTCTGGGAAGGGAATATTCTCTCCTCAAACAGTGGGAGCAAGCCAGAGTTATCTGCCTGGCCTCAGAGCACAGCCATGTCTTCTTCCCCAAAGGCCTTTTCTCCACATGCTGGATTCCACTTGTCAGTCTTTTGGAATGAAGGCATGGCTTGTTCCTTGCCTCCAGATCCCTGCTGCTGTGGTCAGCATAGACTGGGGGTCACCAACCAAAGGAAGGGCACAGGCTGGAGCCTAGCATCCCGAGTGGCCACCTGACAGCAGCCTTCTGGGAAAGTGCAGAGCTGAGCAAGAGTTGGCCCTGAGACGCCTTACAGAGGAGGGCAGCTCGGCAGCCTGCCCGAGTAAAGCCAGGTGCAGCGGGACGGCAGTTTGGACGCTCCATGCTGTTTCCCCTCCTTTCTCAGCCTGCTGAAGCTGACACATGTAAATAGGAGTTGTGAGAGTTCTGCCCTCATGCTCCTCTCTCCCAGCACATTAACTAACTGGTTCACGAGCTCCTCTTTCCCTGGAATGTCAAGCTGTGAAAATGCAGAGAAAACCAGAACTGTCCCTTGCTGCCACATGCATCCTCTCCTGGGGCAAGGTCCTCCTGCAAGTCTAGCACCCAGGGGTCATGATTTATGTGGAATCCTGGCTGCTGAGGGACTAAACAAATGGAAACAAAAGTGAGCCAACTCTTAAGATGTGTAGATGAACCTTCACAGAGATGAATGCACTTTTATGTTCTTGTGCTAGAAGTTGTAGTCAAAATGTCAGCAGCTCTGGGACTGTTTGTTGCTCCAGTTAAAAGCTGGTAAACTGAGGTGGATTTCAGGGCAGCTGTTTGAAGATAAATGGTGCAGAAGCTCAGAGCCAGTTGTTTTGTTGTTGCTCTCCTAGCGTTACTGCCCTGCCTCCTTCGAAGTCTGCACATTCTGCCTCATTGTTGTTTGACATTACCTGAAGAGGCACCGTGAGTGATGGATCAGCTCCACAAGGTGCAGCCGAGAAGCCAGCAGCTGGGCAGAACCTCCTTTACATTGCTTTGCCACTTGGCCCTGGGAGATCCATCACGTTAATATCACAGCAGGAAGGAAAACCTTCGTTCTAATAAAAGGTTTATAGAGCACCCCAGATCAAAAGTACTCCAAGGTTCTGCTCTGGTTTGTGATAGTCAGTTGTAAAATTCCAGCTCATAAAAAGATGAAGTAAGGATTGGTTTTCATTTGTTTGTTATTGTTGATCTTCACTGACTTCTAGAAGGGTTTACCCTCAGTCCCAGCAGTTTAGGAAACAGCAGCTGGACAAATACCTGTGAAGTGGTTCTGAAAGACTAATCCATCTCAAACTGCTCTTCCCAGGTGTGCTGGGTTGCACTCAGGCCTCTGGAGATGAGCACTGCCAGCTGCAGATAGGCTGAGACTAAGAAACAGCCAACACGGAGGGGGACAGGATGCTACTCGCCGCTCCCAGGGCTCTGTCCCTGGAAGAGACCCGGCTCCAGCAGCAGCCAGGAGGTGCCCAGAAGCAGGCCCATTGCCTTTTCTCCAGGCTGCTGTGTGAGCAGCTGGTGGCAGAGCTGGGAACAGCGAGGGCAGCCACCAGGCTGGCACAGCAAGGGGCAGGGGCCTGAAGCAGTGCTCTGCACCTCAGCTGCAATCCCCTGGGCGGGGGCAGGCACAAAGGAGGCTGCAGCAGGACATGCATGGGAAGTCTGTGCCTGACTTTTCTTCCTTTACCAGCCCTCTGCTTCTCTGGTGCAGGTGCAGGGAGGCTGTGCTGAGCCCTCAGTTCTCCTGTGGACTCAGAATCATATAGGTTGGAAAAGCCCCTTGGGATCAATGAGTCCAGCCATAGACCTGAGCCCTGCCCTTGAGTGCCATGGCCACACATCCTTGAAATACCTCATCCACACTTGCTTCTTTACAGTCACCACATCCTTCTGGGAGGAAGGTCTAGAGATGCCTGAAACCTCTCCTCAGTAATTTCCCCTTGCCAAACACATGGCTTTAAGTTTGAGAGCTTTTGTCCTTGATGATGGCTTTTGTGTGATTTTATCTAAGAATTGCTAAATTGAATTATTGGTTTATCTTTTTTTAAAGCTTATTTTCTGGCTCTAGGCAAGTATTGGAAATTGCAGGGGGGAAGGAAAAAGCAGAAAGGGGAGAAGTCACATTTCCCTAGAGCACAGTAAAAAAATGCTCACGTTTACCCAGGTTGTAACACTGACAGTAACAAATGTTGTCCCCCCCATCCCCAAGTTTCTTGCTAATGCTTGAACTTTTTTGGCTGAAAATACAAACCCCAGATAAGCAGAAAAGTGACTGAGCCTGTCTGAGGCAGCAGAGAAGAGGTAAGTGCTGAGGCAAATGCTAACAGAGCTGGGAGGGAGCCGTGCAGTTGGCAGCTGCAGCATCCTCTTTGGGAAGGTGCCCCCAGCACTGCATGTCCTGCAGTGCAGCTGGAGGTGTGTAGCTGGGGGTGCCTGCAGCACAGCTCACCCCTGCCCTTGTGAGAGCAGCCAGCAGGCCGAGCTGGGATTAGCCTGGACTGGGCAGAACTCAAGGCTATTGTTTACATAGCTTAATTACTTTTCCAATACTTTCTGGACCAGCTGGGAAGGGGATTGCAGCTGACCGCAGCGCTGCTGCACGCAGAGCATTTGTGCAGACCCCTTCTGCTGAATCTGTAGCTCAGAAACACGCCAGGCTGCCAGGCAGGAGAGACAAGATGTGCTGAGAGACATCTCCTCACCCGCGTGGAGTGCTCCTCATGTGCAGGAGCTGCACAGGGCATAACTCGTGTTATTTCAGTGCACCGGGACACAGCTGTTAGCTCCAGTCCCCAGTGCCTCCTGGCACATGTAAGCCCCTTCTCCTCAGGTGCCCAGCAGCAGAGCTGCCCATTTCTCTCCTCCGTCTGCTGCTGGAGGTCCTCAGGCTGCCCCCACACACCTCCCGAGCAGGCTGCAGAGGGCACTTCCAAGCCATCTCCCTCACACACGTCTAGGAGTATGTGCAGCACTCCTGTCGCTTAGTGTAGGAGGTTGCTGGGTTAGATCCAGTGGCTCCCGATCAGCCTTGCTCTGCCTTGTGCTGCATCGTGGGTTGTGTGGACAGCCTGGAAGATCGCGGGGGTGCGGCAGTGCAGAGCAGAGCAGCTCCCACTGCAGAGAGGAGCTGCCACTTCTCAGTTTTCTGTGCAGGTGTCAGGGAGTTGGACAAGTACTGAATCAGAACAGTCCACTTGGTCAGCACCCTGCCCCACATACTGCCCGGGGCCACACATTTCAGAGAGGCCTGGGGGAATAATTTGGCCATAGAAGCAATTTCTTAACACCTCAGCAAGCCAGCAGGGAGCTTGAACTGCTAAATGTCAGAGTATGTTTGCAGTGCATGAGGCATTCAGCTTCTTTTCAAGAGACCAAATGGCTTTTGTCTGAACCAGAAATTGCCAACAAATCTTAGGCAATTCCCTTTTGCTGCCTCAGTTTCCAGTGTGTAGAATGCTGTGTCTCACTGCGTCACTGGCATGTACTGGGAGACTGTAGTGATGGTGCCACATAGTGCCCAGAAACCGCTCAGGAAGCCAAGAGAAAATGCTACGTTATGTCCCCTGATAGGAAGTGGTGTGACAGGCAAGGTAGTGTCCTGGTGTCTGCAGTCTGTGGTTTCTTGGATTACAGCTCCATCAGAACGGGTTTATAGGTGGCAGATCTGGCCACATGCTTTGACTCCCAGTGATTAGGTGGAAATTGATCTTTCCATGCCCACTGGAGCCTGAAGCTCTTTGTAGAATCAACCAGTAGCTGCCTCTGTAGTTGTGGCACCATGCTCCTGCCACAGGAACTGTATGCAGACTCACCTGTGTTTTACACAGGCCACTAAATCAGCGTCAAACGTGGTGACTTAGTCACTGCTTAGCCAGCCTGGGCTCCTTGGGTGGGTGAGTGACCTTGAGTTAATGGATTTTGGACTCTTTTGCCAGTTCCTTGTTTATTGTGAGCATCTGCCTCACCCAATCCCAGGGCAGGAAGAGGTGTTTAACTCGCTCAGGATATTCCCTGCATGTTTTCCAGTACCTGGCTGGAGTGAAACATGACCTTAAAAGCATCAGCAAACAGTGCAGCTTTCCTGTAAACACAGCAGGCACACAGCTGCCGCTTCTTTGTGCTTTACTGGTAACAGAGGAGCTGTGGCAGGAAGGCGCACACATGCCACCCGTGCCATGCCCATGCCCATCACCTGGGCTCCTGTCCACCCCTTCAGTAGTCACCTTTTCTTGCCAAGTCTTTCAGGGATCTTCCTGTGGAGGAACAAGGCAGGGCAAAAGGTTGGGTGGAGAGGATGGTGGCAGTGTTTACAGACAGGACTGCCCTGAGACTGGCCGTTGCCTTAGAGAGATGCCAAGGTCTGCCTTCTCTACAGAGATTTTGGGTTCAGTCACCTGAACTAAGCAAGCTGCTGACTGCCCAGCACTGTGATGCTCTTCAAGCAGAAGAAAATTGGGGCAGGTAAGATTAATGGGAGTGCTGAAAATCCTTTCCTTCCTGCCTTCCATACACATGACGTTGCATGGATCCCAGTGCCCATTGCACAGCCTGACTGTTCTGAACTTGTCCTGTGCCTCCTCAAAGGCCTGCCTTGGGATTTTGCAGCATGGGGGACCAGCAGCTGAAATCTTCTGCAGCAAGCCCCCTGAGGAAACATGTCTGCTGAAGAAGTGCTGTGGTGGTGTATGCTCATAATATACCTAGTCAAAAGGAAAAGAACTAACTCCTTACCTCCCTTGGCAAAGCAAGCACTGCCATAAAAAGCCACAGGGCTCCTTGCATTGCACCTGAAAACTCCTGCTCACCTAGGGAGAAGGACAAAGGCCACCAAGTCCAACAGACACCAGGTCCAACACCTTGCACTCATAGATGCCACAACAGCTGCAAAATGCAATACTATGTCCTGGTCTCAGAGTAGCCATTGCGCTTTGAAGGGAGCAGGATAAGCAGAATGTTGTGTGGGATAATCCCAGATCTGATAGCAGAACATTATCCAAAGGCTCTGCATCCCAGAGAAGTCATGGGGTAGGAGATACAAGGATTAGGCAAAGAATCCCAAGGTGCTGCTTCTTGTCTTTTAATCATTACCCTACAACTGAATACTGAACCAAAGATGGCTTCAGCTGTTGCTAAGTCAGTCTGCAGCAGCACCAAAGCTCACACCTCCAGGCAGCCCATAGGGCTGAGGTGCAGAGCGGGCAGCCTTCACTGGGCCACACTTGGCCTCAGGGTGCCACACGCAGACATGACCACAGCAGCCACGGTTGCAGGAGGCTTGAGCTGCAGCCGTCGCAAAGCCCTGCTGAGCGGTGTTACCAAAGCTCTGGCTGTGGAGAGTGCAGCCTCTTGACCGCCGATCCACCTAGGGCTCAGCCCACTCCACTCCATCAGGCAGAAACCACTCACAGCTGTGCCAATAGTCAGTCCTGCCCTGCTGGCCTTGCCTCCACCCGCTCTAATGAATGTGGTGGGTAGAGCCAGGTCAGACACAGGAGTGCACCTCCCTCGAAATGGCTGCAGGCACGGCTGGGCTACCTGGCACTCTGCTGGCCAGGGCTCCTGCTCTGGGAGCAAGAGCTGCAGCATGCATCTGGCTAGAGGCCGGCTGGGCAGTGAGCTGACAGAGAGATCAGCCCCTGAAACTGGGGCTGAGGGTTCACAGAAAGAGATGCCAGTGCAATGCCCTGCTCCATGTGACAGCCCCTGCTGCCCCTGGGCTCTGGGCTGGTGCCCAGGCACTGCCTTGCTTCAGCTGCATTTGCAGGCACATGGCAGCAGTGGCTGCCACACTGAGCCCATTCCCAGGTGGCCCCAGGCACCAGGTGATTTGGTTTTGGTGAGTATTGTGTCAGGACAGCCTGCTGGGGGGCAGGCACAGCTGGGCAGGTCCTTACATGCTGGCTTCACGGTGCAGAGCCAGGCTGTGCCACCTGCCAGCTCTGCTAAAGACCATGTGCAGACTGCTGTATCCTAATGCCTCTTCCTGCTGCCACCCACAGCGGCCGTGCCCGAAGGACAGCCCAAGCCCCTCCAGCACCTAGCTGGGCCTTGGCCACAAGTGCCCCCCTGCAGCTCGTGTGCTGCAGGCCCTGTGAGCTGCCTGAGGAGTGCTGCCTGCAGCTGCAGCCCTACCTGGCTGAGGATCCAGCAGGAAGAGCTCCTTGGTGGTGCCAGGTCCCATCAGCTTGGAGAGTGTGGCAGAGGCACTGCCCTGGCCATGACCTGACAGTGACTGGGGCTTGCCAAAGAGCTGAGCAGGAGGAGGCTTTACAGCTCACTGCTGCCTTCAGCCCTCAGCCTGCCTCTGTCCTGCACTTGCCCCCAGCAGGGTGAGCACAGTGCAGGCTGGAGGGGCACCAATGGAGCTCCGACTGGGCCTGCACACTGCTGGGCTGAGCCTTCCCAAAGCAGCCGTGCTGCGCTTGGGCACTCCCCAAGGACCAGGGTGCTGCCCAGGGACTGAGGCCTCACCTCCTCCGCGGCCAGGGAACGCCTCTGGATGGATGCGTGACCTTGAGGGGACAGGCCCCACTGCTTGGGGATGGAGCTGGGCAGGACACAGAAGGAAAGGGGCTCACCAGAAGAGCAACTCAGAGGAGGGGAGAGAGACCCCAAGGGTCCTGCTCTGAGCCCTCTTCATGTGCCATCATTGGAGCCCCAGTGGAGATTGGCACTAGAGGTGCTGTGGCCCCAGGCCTCTGCCCGGATTCTGAGCAAATCTCTTTCCTCTGCTAGTTTGCTTTTGGATTAAGAGGTGGCAGAAGGGTTCGTCAGCCTGGACGGTGGAAGGTGTCCACGAAACACTGCCTTGCTCCTTTCAGAAATTTGCTTTAGGGGAGAACTTCAAAACTGGTATCAGCATTTGTACTTCTCACCCTTTAATTAAAGCAGTGCACGCCTGGCGCTGTGCTCCTGGCTGTGATGCTGCAGTTGGGTGACTCTGCCGGTTCCCTTTGCACCGTCCCTGTTGTCACCCAGGCACAGAGCATGGGGGCTTGGCTCCACGTTTGGCTACGGACACAGGGAGTGCCAGTTTGGTGCTCCTGGCTGTGACACGGGGCTGGCCACGCTTGGGTCCACAGGGTTACCTGCACTGCTTTGTAACGGCCCACGGCTGCTGTGCCAAACCTCACTGCGCCACCTGGGCTTGCCACAGAGTTTGCCCAGGGCCTGGAGCTGGAAAGGCAGCTGCCACGAAAGGTCTCAGGGAGTTCTCCTCAGGCATGTGTCATCTGGCTTCTGCTCAGGTATCTCCCAGTTTCTCTTTCTCAAAATGAGTTTCAGGCCAAGCCCTGTTGCAGAAACTCTCACCAAGGACCAGGGCTTTGTTCTGCTCTGCCAGGAACGACCGCAGTCGGTTCAAGCAATGAGGTGAGCTGCTCTTATGCCCTCCTAAGTATTTCTCCAGTCAGATCCTTTATGACTTTGCAGCAATTGCTTTCAAAGTGACTGGATGCAGCTTGGGTTTGCCCTCAGGCTGCTTGCCCCAGAACTTGGGGGTTGTTCCATTTTCCAGTCCCAAGGGGTTTCTCCTGAACTTCTGCAAAGGTTTGCTGAAATGTAATTTCTTTCCCATTTCCTTCAGCATGTCTGCATGTAGCCTTTCCCTTTTACTGCTTCTACAGATCCCAGGCTTTTTATTAACTACCCCGATCTTATCTCCCGGTTTCTTAACTCCTCAGCAGTTTCTTAACTCCTCATCGTCTGCTCTCAGTAATCAGATTCTTGCTTAAGAATACATCTGCTCCGTGGCAGCCAAAGGTGCAAGCTGAGCGTTAACATTTTCTTTGCCCTTTTCTTTCCCTCCGAGTGCTCTTTAACAGCCTTATGGAAGAAAACGCCTCCTCTCCTTGCTGCATTGCCTGCTTATGCTCTTTCAGATGATCCAGGCTGATCTAAATATAATGAACACATCAGTATCTCCCCCATCAGGTGTGTTCAGCTGTGACCCAAGCGTAGCTTTGCTTCATTGCCTTCTAAATGTGCAAGTGCATTAGCAGGGACTGCTGGCAGGAGGTTCCTGTGGCTGTTGCAGCTGATTGCAGTCCAGGCACAAAGGCCTGGCCCTGTAAGTAGTCTTGGCTCAGACTAAAAGTGGATCCTTTGTGGATCACTGCCCTCTGTGGAGCACAACCCCTCCAGCTCCACTCGAAAACAACCAGCACTGTGCACAGCAAGGAGTTTGGGTTTCATTCTTGCAAAAACTAGGGCCAGACTTCTGCTGCAATGCTCTCACTTGCTTAGGTTGCTGCTTGATCCCCATCTCAGCTCTACAAGCTGATGATTACTAGACTCTGTGATTAAAGGTTGACTGAGAGTAAATCCTAAAGTGTTTTGACTGGTTTCTCAACAGGCTGTGCCGAGGTCGGTCCCTGGTTTAGCATAATGTGGAGAGCTCCGGGTGCTTACTGGTGCTGTGGCAGGTGGCGCAGGAGCTTTTTAACCCTCACAGTGAGAGGACGGGCACATTTTAATGAGCTTTGTGCAAACATTTATTGGTCTGCCTCGGTTTTGGGTCCTGTGAACCTGCCAATGGTCCCTTCCCACCCTAGATGAAAGTGATCATTATTTTAGGCTGGCAAAGAGCTGACAGAGCTGCTTGCTCTTGCTGTGGCAGCCTGCTGGGCTGAAGGAGAGTGGCACAGGGCTGCAGCAGAGGGCTGCCAGGTCTCCAGCCAGCACGAGTGAAGCTGGCAGATTTTTCTATGTGGTGCTTGTGAGACCAGAGCCATCAAGAACTCCTCAGAAGTGCTTTGCCAGCCTTCAAGTCCCCCCTTGCTCCTGAGCTGTTTCATTTCTCTGGGCTAAGAAACCTGGGAGGCTGCAGGACTTTGGGCAGAGGCACAAACCCAAAAGCAGCAGGCAGGAAGGTGGTGAGGACTGTCACCTGCTCTCATAGCTACAAGCTGCAGGCTGTGTCACTGTCTGTGCTCTCCCTTGGTCTGCAAACCATGGTTATTGCCCGCAGTCAGCAACCACCCCACAGAGCTGCATCTCCTAAGTGCTGCATTGTGCCTCGGTGCTGCAAGCCTGCCTTGGCTAACCTCTGTGGCTTTACCTCTCCCAAAGAGATTAAAGCTGCCACCTGTTGCTCCAGGGCTGGAGGATGGCCTGTTTGGAAGCACAGCCTCTGCTGTGTGTGAGAGTATCAGCATGGTAGAAGAGTACATTTCCCTTACTTGTGTGTCACCTCCTAACACGCAGGTGGCTGTGGCACTCGGTTCCTCTGCTTCTCTCACTTGCATGCATTTGGTGTCCCTTCAGTGCTTCCTCCATGTCCATATGCACAGAAACCCAGCTGAAGCTGCAGGCAGAGGATGCCCTCACGCTGCCATCAGTTACCCAGCTGTGCCCAGTGCCTGCTTGGCCACCTGCCTGCCATGCCCTGCAGAGCTGTGAAGCCACTGGCTGACTCAATCAGGTGTCACACAGAATAAACTCCCAATTAGTTTCACAAAATAAGGGAGCATAGAGAGGGGAGAGATGTAAAATCCTCTCAAACTGTGCACAAAGTGGGCAGAGAGGATTTCAGTTTGTCCCTTGCCAAAAAGCCTCCAGCTGGCACTTACTGGTGCCAGGAGCCAGCTTGGCCATTGCCAGCACAGAAACCCAGGGGAAAGCAGATCTACTGTGCAGAGCGGGACCCTTTTAACTGGCTTCTAACCTGGCAGGGCTGTGGCAGACCCTCACAGGGGTGGAGAGGGCCACATTTCGTGCCAAGATGCAGCAGCAACAAGAGGACTCCTCAAGGCCAAGGTGCTAGACCCTGTGTGCACCACCCACGGCAAGTGCCCCAGCATGTGGCATCCTGGGGATGGCCACCCCCTGCCACTGCTCTGCCAAACCTCAGGCCTCTGTTGGAGGCAGAGCTCAGGGCACAAGTTCAGTTTGGAATGGCTGATGGTTGGCAGCGGTTTTCAGGAGTGGGTACTACTTGGCAGCTTCACATGACCTGAACTTTGGCCAGTGCTGTGATGGCCTCCCAACAATGATGGCTTGGAGAGAGCTTGGCACTGGGAAGGAGCAGAGCTGTGGGGGTTGCTCCATCCACACTGGACAAGAGGGCCCAAAGAGTGGTGGTCAATGGAGTTCAATCCAGCTGGTGGCATCCGTGTTAGGACCACTTCTCTTTAACATCTTTATTGACAACCTTGATTCAGGCATAGAGGATGTCAGCAGTGAGTTTGCAGATAAGACCAAGTTAGGTGGCAGTGCTGATTTGAATGAGGGTAGAGAGGCTCTTCAGAGGGACTTGGGTAGGCTTAGATCCATGTGCCAGCATCAACGGGGTGAGCTTCAACAAGGCCAAATGTCAGGTCTTGTAAGCAAAACTACAGGCTTGAGGCAGTGTGGCTGGAAAGCTGATGGCAGAAAGGGACCAGGGGGCTGTAACAGACAGGAGCTGAGTGTGAGACAGCAGTGCGCCCAGGGAGCTGAATGTCAGCCAGCAGTGTGCCCAGAGAGCTGAGTGTGAGCTAGCAGCATGCCCAGGCAGCTGAGTGTGAGCCAGCAGTGTGCCCAGGAGGCCAAGAAGGCCAATGGCATCCTGGCTTGTATTGAAAATGGTGTGTCCAGCAGGAGCAGGGAGGGGATTGTCCCCTTGCACTGGGCTCTGGTGAGGCCACACGTTGAGTGTTGTGTTCAGTTTTGGGCACCACAATACCAGAGAGATGTGGAGGTGCTGAAGCAGGGCCAGAGGAGGGCAACAAAGCTGGGGAGGGGCCTGGAGAATAAATCTGATGAGGAGAATCACAGAATCATAGAATCAGCCAGGTTGGAAGAGACCTCCAAGCTCAGCCAGCCCAACCTAGCACCCAGCCCTGGCCAATCAACCAGACCATGGCACTAAGTGCCCCAGCCAGGCTTGGCTTCAACACCTCCAGGCACAGCCACTCCACCACCTCCCTGGGCAGCCCATTCCAATGCCAATCACTCTCTCTGCCAACAACTTCCTCCTAACATCCAGCCCAGACCTGCCCTGGCACAACTTGAGACTGTGTCCCCTTGTTCTGTTGCTGCTTGCCTGGCAGAAGAGACCAACCCCACCTGGCTACAGCCTCCTTTCAGGTAGTTGTAGACAGCAATGAGGTCACTCCTGAGCTAAGCTGGAGATGGTTAGTGTGAGGAAGAGGAGGCTGAGGGCAGACCTCACTGCTGTCTACAGATAGCTGAAGGGACACTGTGCAGAGGCTGCTGCTGGGCTCTGCTCACAGGTAATGAAGACAGAACAAGGGGGAATGGCCTCAAGCTGAGGCTGGGGAGGGTTAGGTTGGACATTGGGAAAAGGTTTTTCACAGAGAGAGTGGTCAGGGACTGGAATGAGCCACCCAGGGAGGTGGTGGAGTCACCCACCCTGGCTGTGTTTCAGGGTGGTCTGGATGTGGTGCTTAGGGCTATGGTTTAAGGTGAATCTTGTAGAGTAGGGTTCTAGGTTGGACTTGGTGCTCCTGAGGGGCTTTGCCAGCCTGCGTGTTGCTGTGAGTCTGGACACAGAAGCAAGCCTCAGATGGGAAGCTGGGGATGTCTGTGTCACCACTAGCAGCTAAACCAGGTCTGGCTCTGCTTTCCAGCTCGGCGTGGGCCGCGCGGTGCAGCGCCTGTCCGTGGTGGGAGGTCCCCCCACTCCCACAGAAGGGTGGCCTCACCGGTTCCACTCGGCAGGAAGAGCGCTGCCTGGCCCTGGTCAGAGACACAGGGGAGCTGCGCTATGAAATGATGTCCTCTTGGGAAACTACGTGGTCAGCACTGAGACCTTGTCCTGGTTCTCATCACCTTGCCAGCAGCTGCAGTGTCCTGAGAGACATCCGTGCCCTGCCCTCTCCACGCTGCCATCCCCAGCTGTTACCTGGGGCCTTCGGTGCAAAGGGCTGGCAGGAAGGCCGCTGAGAGCAGCTGCTGCCAGAGGTGAGCAGGAGAGAACGAGAGAGGCTGCTGTGTGTGTGCCTCTATGCATGGCTGCCAGCTTGGCTGCTCTATCAGGGGCATGGTGGCCCAAATGCCACCACCACCACTTGCAGAGGGGTAGCTGGGGAAAGGGAGAGGTGTCCTGGAGGGTGGGAGGGATTGCCATGCCATGGCATGCACAACCCTGCTCTGCACTACTAGGCCCGAGGAGAACTGGCAAGCAGGATGGAGCAGGAGTGAAGTGCAGAGGGAGGGAAGATGAAGCAATCATCTGAGGCATGAAGTCATGCAGAATGCTTCCAGAGAAGCCCTGACATTCCATGTGCTCTGGAGCGGCTTCCTAGGAAGGCAGATGCCCTGGCTCGGGACAGGGCTGCTGCTGCCTCGTGTGTGCCCAGAGACAGGCAGGCAGCAGCTGCCTGCCACCAGCGCTCGCCCAGCCATCACCTTGCCCCTGTGACCATAGGAGAAGCCGTAGCGGTCTCCTGCTTTGCTCACTAGAGGCAGTTTGAGCAGCAGGATGTGCGATCTCACCTTGCTTCCCAGTGCTGAAAGTATGTCTGAAGACTTAAAATCCTGCAGGCTTTGGCAATCCCCGGGCACAAAGATGAATCTGACCCAGAACATGCCACGGTCCTGTGGCCTACCTGCAGCAGAAGGGCTGGGGATACACACCCCAGGGGCTCATCCAACTCACAGGACATGCTGCAGCCAAAGTCATCCTCCCCACCTCCAGCAGAGTCCAGAGTTGAAGCAGGGAACAGGTTTTTACCGTTGGGAGGCCCCTGGTATTTGCAGCAGCCATGAGCTCCCTGTCCCCTTGGCCAATGAAGGTCAGCCTGCCCAGGGCATCACCCATGTCTACACCTGGGCTGAAAGTCAGGCATGGGTGTGGAAGAGGCAGCTGGGCAGAGAAGCCTCCAGCACCACAGACAAATGGGTGGGGAGTGAAGGCCAGAACTGCTACTGCATTTGAAACCAAACTAAACCCAGAAACTCAGCCTGCTCCAAACCATTGAGGCCAGGCAGGAGTATGTGAAAGCAAGGAGAAAAGGACACCTGAAAGTCCTGTCAGGACTGGAGGTGCCAGTGGCCCTTCTCATCAGCGCTGGGGAAAGCAGAGACACTGGCAGCATGCACCTAAAATACAGGCAATGCCAAGTGGCAGAGCCCACGCTGGGGATGAGGGGAAAAGAGGCAGATCTGGGTGAGCCAGCTGGAAACAGCATCCCCTTGTCCTAGGTGCTTATTGACATGAGTTCACATGGCTGAGGAGCACTGCAGCCAGAGAGGAGGCAGGGTACAGCCCTTCTTCACCAAGTGCAGCTGCTTGGCACACTGTGTCTGCTAGCTGGCCACGGAAGGATGAGCAGTGTGGTGCTGATGGACTAAAGCCCTTCAGGAGTGGGGATGATGTGGGTCTAGATGTCCCTGAAGAGAGAACCAACCCTTGGCAGTTGTGGGGAAGAGCTGAGAGGTGCTTTTGGAGGTGTTTTTTATGATTTGCATTGCTCCATGGCACTCAAGGACCCAGCTGCAGACTGCATCCAGCTGCCTGTGGCCTGGGCTCCACCAGGAAGAGGGAGACCGGAGCACCACATCCTCATCACTGCAAGAGCTGGACAAAGGGGCAGCTGTGCCAGGTGCTCTGGAAGCTCAGAGGCAGGCTCTCCATGTGCAGAAGGCTTCACTGCCTTCACAGCTGGAGGCAACTGAAATCAGCTGTCACCACCCTTTCACCTCCAGTGATGTAGTCATCCTGACATGCTGTGCTCACAGCCCACTGCCAGCAGACAGCTTCTCCTGCCCTTCCTGGTGGGGAGCAACAGCCCAGTCACTGGCCTGTGCCCTTCAGTGCCCTAGACATGGGCATTTCTCCATCACTGGCTACACGTGTCCAGAGGTGCCATTTCCCTGGTCACAAACATGGCACTACAGCAGCGATGGAATGGGAATGAGTCAGGCTGGACCAAAGGGCTCCAGCAGAGGCTTCAGGCAATCAAAATAGGCCCAGGAACCAGCCTGAAGCAGGGCTGAGATGCCAGCCTGGCTGGCCGACAGAGCTCACAACAGCTCAGCTCCTTCTTCCATCACCTCTGCTGGGGACACAGGCTGGGGAACTGCCACACTGGCAGCAGGAGCCAGGCATATCTGCAGCTGATGGAAGTGGCACCTGATGTAAGAGCTCCCTAGGGCAGTACCAGTTGGGCAGTGACTCCAGGGAGCCCACTGTGACCACAGGTACTTTGGAGCAAGTACAGAACTTTGGTTGACATCTTCCATGGATCTCTGAGCTCTGAGACGCTGCCGGCAGCACAAGTGCCTGGTGCCCGTGCCTGCCACACGGGGAGCTTCAACCAGGCTGCCGAGGGACTGAACAGCTCTCAAGCGGCTCCAGGGCACTGCTGAGTACGTGCCCCGGTGGTTGTTGTGACTCACGGCAGCCCTTCCTTCCAGGGTGTCTCCTGGGGAAACAAAAAGAAGACTTGAGAAGATTTACTTGCAGGTTAGTTACCAAATCTTTTTGAAAAGACCTGACATTTCACTAAGGGGTTTTGGACCACTGGAACACGAAGTCAAATCTGATGGGAAACATCTCACACTGACACAAAAGCATCTTAAACCAAAACAATCCAGTCCGAGATTGAGGACAATATTCTGGACGTGCCCTTGGCTTATCTCTGTTCTCAGGGCAGAAGGGTGCCTTTCCTTTCGACTACCTGCCCTTTTCAGCCTTTCACAGCAGGCATGAGCAACGACCACCAGAGCTGTCACAAAATATTAGGGACAAAAGGAATGGAAATGTTCCCTAGTCCATAGGTCCCAAGGCTGGATTCACAAAGCAGTGGAGTGGCCTATGGAGATGTTCGACAGCATCGCATTGCCACTGGCCATGGAGCAGAGGCTGGACCTGACCATCCTGCACTGCATGTTTTGTGGGACCTCTGCTGGCATCAGAGGCTCCTGCTTTGTTTCCCAAAGACCCTCCTCACATAACTGTCCTGTGCCACCCCTGCCTTGGCACAGGGCCTGGGGGACTACATATGAGGAACAGGAACCATGCTGGGACTTTCCTCCTGGGGGTGTTTGCTGTCTCCTGGGTGGGCTAACCTGTGCAAAACCACTTTGCAGGCTGCTGTCCTTCCAGGGAGCGTGGTGAGAAACTACTGCCCAAAGCGCTGCACAGGACCTGATCCCTCTGGAGGCTGTTGGCAGAGGCAATCATCCCCTCTGTAGTTTCAGAGATAATTGCAGATGTGGAAAGAAATTCCATTGAAAATCTGCCAGCACTTCCTTTGGCCATGGAACGCAACA
Organism: Tricholaema leucomelas; assembly: GCA_013400475.1. Classification (NCBI taxonomy): domain Eukaryota; kingdom Metazoa; phylum Chordata; class Aves; order Piciformes; family Lybiidae; genus Tricholaema lacrymosa; species Tricholaema leucomelas. The sequence continues at coordinate 57,794 of WAAF01006096.1, forward strand.
GGCTGGGACATGCCAGTTGTCTGCTCCGGCCTTGTAGGAGGCTTTCATCCCGTGCTGCTCAAACGAAAGCTGTGTGGGCACTGGCTGCTAAGCACCCGAGGCGATCTCCCGAGGCTCACCTCCCTGCGCAGCACTTCGGGCTTTGGGTGGTGCTGGCAAGAACCCTCAGTATCACCCACAGCACTGCTGTGTGGGCTTTCTGCTGGCTCCTACAGCGAGGCTCAGCCCCTCTTCCAGACAGGGACACTGTCCTGCTGCTAGTGCTTCCCAAAAATCCCTCCTGGCATGCCCAGAGCCTCCCTGCAGGCCATGCTGCCCTGCTGCTCCTCACCCAGCACCAAGGGTGGGGCAGGATGGGGCTATGGCCACACAGCTCCCTTGCTAGCAGCTCGAGTTTGCTTTCTTTTGTGACCACAGTGCTGCTTTTGAGGGCAACTCCACCTTTACATCTCTAGGTTAGTATTTGAAACCTTATTTCAGTCTGCATTTTGATGCCCTGTTCCCAGAGTAGGGTGCTGAGAGCTCCTGAAAATGCCCAGGGAGTTTGTGTCCTTTGTGACAAGGACAGAGGAAGGACTTCATGGAGACACCTGCAGGGCTGCGACTCGGCAGCGCTCCAGGACAGCTCTGCAGCGCACTTCCCTGTCTGCCGGTCCTACAGCAAGCGAGCACAACTCTCCTCTCCTTACAGGCTGAGGGGAAGTGGTGTCACCTGTTGTTTTGTGAGACCCGGCAGGGCTCCTAATGGCAGCATTTCTCCAGTGGCTCCCGTCCTGCAGCCAGTGAGTGCTGGCATGGGCCTCAACTGAGAAAAGCCTCCCCACTGCTCTTGGGGGAAGGACTCCAAATCTTGCTGATAAAATGCTGAAAGAATCCCATGGACTTCTGCATGTGTCGAGTGGGAAGGGTCAAGGCAGCTACTAGACAAACCACAGTGAAGAAGCCCTGGGAGACGCTGGGGAGGTAACAGGCAGCAAAAGCAAAGCATAGAGTGGCAGATGCCAGAGCTGGAAGTGCCTATGGACCTGCATTACCTTTCTGCTCTCCTGGGAGGTGGGGACATTAACCTGGGATGTCTGTGAGCCAGGTTTAACCTCTCACAGACCACTTGTGGCAGGAAAGCATCATCACTGTGCTTAGCAAGGAGTGGAAGTTCTCAGTTACCCATCTGCTGACAAAATGCTAACCACTGCTTCTGTGCCATGCAGGGCCAGTGCTTCTGTGCTCCCTGTGTGAGGCTTGCAGTGGGGGCAGGGAGGCAGTGAGTATGGGGACACTGCTAACCCCCAGTGCCTTCCCTCTGTCCTTGCAAAGGAAGAAGCACCAGCAGCAGTCTCCAGCAGCACAGCTATGACCATGGCCTACACAGATCTCCATAGGAAGGGCCTCACTACCTTCCCTTACACAACATGGGATGTTAAGAAGCCACTTTCAAAGGGAGCTCAGGCTGAGGTCACGCTGAAGCATTCTGGAGTGCCTCTGTCCTGGGCTGTTTAAGTTCAGTCACGGTGGGAACCGGCAAAAAGCAGTCACAGAGGGAGAGGTTGCATAAGAACCCATCTGTGTGTTTGCTTGGGTGTGAGGACTTGTGTTTGCTCTTTATTTAACAGAGCTGGCAGGATTTAGCAAACTGTGTGTCACTGCAAGTATCAAACCCTTTATAACCTGAATTCTTCCATCAGCTAGTACTTCGGGGGAGGCATCACCCTGTGATGGCCTGTCTTGAGTGGCAAGGAGAGCAGAGAGCTGCAGAGCCCACACGAAGGATGCCTTTCTCATCCTTCAGAACCTCCTTACCCCTGGCAGAGGAAGAGCCTCCTGAGCTGTGATGGCTGCAGTTATTTACCACAAAGCTTGCCATCACCAGCTGGGCTGTGGTCAAACAGGGCAGTTGGCTTTGTGCCAACTAGCACTGGGGAGCTCAGGTTCTTTGTGGCAGCACTGACAGCTTCCTTTTCTGATTCACTTTTTCTCTCCCAGTAAGAACTGGGCCTACAGGAGAGATACCTTAATGGAGTAAAATACATAAAGCTGCAAAAGATCCATGATGTCCCTTGAGTGCTCTGGAAGAGCAGTGACAGCTTAAAAGGAAGAGGATGCTGAAGTGCAAGTTGCTCAGACAAGTGGTCTGGGTGCTCCTGGCAGAGTCTCTCAACTAAACTGCACCTGCAGTCCTCTGAGGCTCTCGTTCTCACTGGTCCTCCTGGGATATCTCCTCCAGTAACTCATTTCTCCCCTGGTTAGATGCCACCTGAGATACGTCAAAGCCTAATTGTGCTCTCTTGTCCCTATGCTAACACTGCCCTTTAACTGAAATCCTTTTTGTTTCCTGCTAGTTACTTCCTCTGTGTTAGCACCTCCTTGCAGCCCTTGCTCTCTGTGCTGAAGATGTCTGGGACACCACTCCTGGGTGGTAACCTGGCAGATCACGGCCATGAGGTCTCAACACTGCCTTCAGCACTGGCCTCAGCATTGCTTTTCCTGGAGGTGCTTTCCTGCAGCAGTACAGCAGCAGTGTGCTCACTGCCATGCTGCTGGCAAGGGAAGCCAGCTGGCCTCTCTGCTCATCTGCCTGCTCCCACACCCTGTACAGCACAGCACTAAGACACCCACTGGCTCTTATTCCATCTGTGCAGTCCCTTGTTGCTCTACCCAACCTGTGTAGTTCTACAACCTTCCCAGGGATGTGGTAGAGTCCCCATCTCTAGAGGTTTCCCATATGCCACTGGACAGGGTGCTGGATAATCTCATCTAGGCTCCTTTTCCTATCAAAGGTTGTACCAAATGATCTTTCAAGGTTCCTTCCAACCTGAGCTGCTCTATAGTTCACGATTCTTCTGTTTGAAACAGTGTTCCTCCGTGTCCCAGATGGGGAGTGTCCTACAGTGATGCAGCTCCTAGCAGTGTAATCAGTGGCAGTAACATTGACATCTCTGGGGGATCCAGCAGAAGACATGGTGCCTGAGCCAGGAGGCCACCCCGAGCCACTGGCCTTGCCCAGACAGCTGCCTGCAGCAGCACTCAGCTGTCAGCAGCCCTTGCTCCTCACAGACCAGCTGCACTGCTTTCCTCTCTACCTCTGCTCTTGTGTTCAGAGTCCTAGGCCCTCTCATGCCCCATGTCTGTCTTCTGTCGGCCTTGCTCAGAAGGCCTTGCTGTGCTCAGAGGTCCCCTCCCTCCAGTCTCATCCAAGCACCCTTTCTGTGCTCCTTGTTGTGATTCATTCCTCTGCTCTAGCTCCATAAATCTTCCCTTACAGGGCAGTTTGTCTTCATGGGGGACTTCTGCTTGCAGGGTGCTTGCCCCAGCAGGAGAGCTCTGGAGATGCAGGGGCATCTGCTCTGAGGCCACACATGGCCCGGCATGTGCTCACTGTGGATGCAAGCCCAGATTGTTCCAGCTGTGATGTGAGCAGCACTGTAGCTGAGTGAACCTGGATTGCAAAGGGATTTCCAAAGCAGAGTCCTGAAGCAGTATTTTGGTTTCCTTCTGCCTCTCCAAAGCTGCACTGACATTCAGCATCTTCCTCTGAAGCAGAGCCGCTCACAAATATGAAAACCTCTGCCCTTCCTGCTACATGCAGCAGAACCATCTTGGCTAAAAATGTCAGAATTCTTAATTCCTTACTCAGCCTCAAGCTGGCAACTACTACACAAAACTTCTTCCCAAGCAGGTCAAGCCTGGTGATGGAGAGCCGAGCCCAAGGTCTCACAGATCAGTGTTCCATGGATCCTTGTCCTGGTGACAGCAGGAGACATAGGGCAGGCCTGTGGCTGTATGAAACGATCCATTGCCTGCTTTTGTCACTTGCCCAGGAAAGCTCACGCAGAGCTGCTAGGTGTAGTAATCCGTTTGCAACTTGCTGGGAGGATGGAGAAGCCTGTAAGCATGCAGCATTGCTGCATTCAGCTGTTACACACTGGGCAGAGACAGAAACAGCAGCAGCCACTGTGGCTCAGCGACGAGCCATGGGATGGACCTGCCTATTCGGTAACTTGGTGCTATGGTGACACGAGCTCCACAAGTACTCCACAGAGACCAGGGCCACATTTTCTGTCCCTGCTTACACAGCCTGGTGCTGCCTAAAGGTAATCTGTGGTAAACTCCCTCGATTTGGGCTTTTTTTCTACCTTGCTCTCCCAGAGTGTCCTTTGATGGGGTTAAAGACACTTCAGAGGCTATTTATAACCCACTTTATCTAGTGGGCTCTTCACTGGTACTTACCTGTGAACAACAGAGCCCTTGAGTCCCCAGCTCAGCCTGAAGCAGTGACATCTCTCCTACTAGAGAGTTCTTCACTTGACTCCAAAGCATTTGTGCTTGTGCAACACAGTTGTGACTGTGGTGTCTGATGGAAGTGATGCTTGGCACGCTCTGGTTGCTCCTGTGCTCAGTAAGGCTGAAGCCACGTCAGGCCTGCAGGGAACACAGAGCATGGTTACACCAGTGAGCAGATCCTGAACGCTGTATGCAGCTCCTGTCTTCTGTGGTCAAAGTGAGGGTGATTGCAAAGGCCACAAGATCAAAATGGCTATGGCAGGAAGACACCAAGATGTACCTGACTGCAGGGTGTAGAGGTCAGCAGTCAGGCTGAAGCCACAGTTTGCTCCCTGTTCCACACAGGGCTGTAGATGCTAAATGCCATGACCAGAATGGTGGTTTATTTGGAACAGAAAGGTTATCTGAAGCCCGCTGACTCGTGGGGTTCCTGTGTAACAGTGTGGAGGCCAGAAGCGTGCAGGGGTGCAGTGCTCAGACAGATGGACACAATGAAGCAGTAACTCAGAGATGCAAAATGCAGACACATAGATCCAAGCAGAACAGAGAATGCCTGGAAAGAAAAGAGTGATGCTTACTTCTTCCTAGAGTGCCCTGGACAGGGGCTCTTGGAGGGGCACAGTGCAGAGACCCTGGTCCAAGCCAGGTGAGTAACTGCAACTTCCTGCAGTGGCCGTGGGCTGGGGGAAGGGGCTTGTCACCTGTTCCTCATCACTTGCTGAGAAAGGCTTTCACTTTGGTTTGGCCCACTGCACAAAGCTGTCTCCATGCTTATGCAGTCTTGCCTGTGGCTCTTGAGGAGCTAGGACAATAAATGCAAACCTCGCTGTTGTGCCAGTCAGGCTAATGACACTCCTGAGCAAAGAGACTCCTTCTCAATGAAGGTCACATTAAGAAACTGTACAAATAATGCTGAATGACTCAGGGCGCTGCTGGGTCCTTTAATCAAGGGAAATTTGCTCTAATTATATTTGGATTTCTTCTTTCTCAAATGGCACCAGCTAGCACCGCAAGGATAAAGTCTTGTCAGCCACGGAAGCTGTTCATAAGTAAAAAAGACAAAGAACCAAGTGCTTTGACATCTTAGTGAAGTGAGGTGCAAAGGAATTGCTGTGTGACAGGAATAAATACAACCCTATTATGCCTGACACGTTTGTAACCAGCAGGACTTAGCACTGGTGCCTCCCACGGTTACTATCAGAGGACTCCCTACTCCCACTCTGCAGCTGAACTACGGAGAGCAGGAAAGAGGAGGTGGCTGCTGCACAGGCACACAATGGCTCGATTGTCAGGTATGCAGCAGTGAGTGGAAATACACAAACACGGAGCTCTGGCCACGAACGGGAATAAGCTGTGAAAGACTGAGCAGCTCTTTCTGTTGCTAAAAAAGAAGGGTCACCTACAGTAGTAACGCCCTCCCCCCAAAACCATCTGAAAAGCACCGGCAAGGACCGGTGAAAAGCACCGACTGTCCCCACAATTTGTTCAAGATTCCCTGCAGGGACTCGGCGCTGGGAGAGGCTGCTGCAGGAGCTGGAAATGGGGCCACTTGCTACAGTTCAAGTGGCTTTACTCCAAAACTCCCGAGGCCTGGGTTCCTGCTAACGGTGGAGCTGAGATTAACTGCATATAAGCGATTTAACTGTTTCTAAACCAACGATGAGAGTTTCTCCCCGCCACGTTCGTGCCGGGCCGGGTGAGCTTCTGAGCTGCGCTGCTGCGCCTGTGCCGGGCTGCCGTCGGGGAACAGCGTCTTCCCGAGCGCTCCGGAGCTGTGCTGGCATCCATCCACAGAGCTTTGGGACCGATGCATACCGTTCAAATCGCAGCATTTCCTTTTTTTTTCCTCCCCCGTGACACTGATCACGTTGAATTCTCCCTTACCGAGATTCTTCTCTCTCCAGGCAAGTATAAAAAGGGGCAGCTGCTTTTCACAGACCCTTCCTCAGCTCCTCTTCTCTTCCGATATTTACTTTACTTCTTTACCTCGCAAACAGCTCAGCGTCTTGGAGCCTGGGCTAAGCCCAGCCCTTTTGTGCCCCGCAGTCATCGCTGCATCTTGAAGGGAAAGCCTATTCCCAGGAATGCTGTGCATGCACATACCTGGGCGCTGCACTCGCACCTGCCCACCGGGGAGCCCAGTGCTCGCTGGCCCTCACAGCCGCATTCCAGCCCTCAGAGCTATTACTCGCTAATTGTTACCTGTCAAACAGGTAAACGAAGCTCTTGGGCCAAGTCCAAACAAGAGAATATTCCCACGAAATCCTAAACCAGCAAACCTTTGACCTTTCCATAGCCCCACACTGATGGTCTCTACGGCAGCCAGAGAGGAGGTGGCCCCGTCTGGCTGCTGGTGGTGCCGCCGAAGCTTTCTGTGCATGTCAGTACAAGCAGGACAGCAAAGCAAGCAGCCCAAGGAGCGCAGCACAGCTCAAGGAGTATAGTACAGCTCAAGGAGCACAGCACAGCCCAAGCAGCGCAGCACAGCCCACGTTTATGGATGGTGAAGAAAAAACATGCACAACATGCTGAGGCTGCAGAAGTGCATAAAGCAGCCCAAAGCTGTCTGGGAGGGCTGGAACTGCCATTTCCGCTTCGTTTCACTCTGTTCAGGCTTGCTCTGCCCCGCATAACACGATCAGCTCCTCTGGAGCAGGAAGGTCTCTGCACACTTGGCTTTGCCCTCCTTGGCACTTTCTGGAGAGGTCATTGAGGCAAAGTGGCTCAGACCAAACTGCTCCATCATAAAGCCCAATCGTCCTGGCTAACAGCACACAAGACATGCCTTTGCAGAAGCACACACAGAAAGGCAGCCTGCCTTTGCATTGTACCACTTCTGACCCCAGCTGGAGCAAAGCTGTGTTACTGAGGGAGATGGCGACACGGGAGGAAAGTTTTGTGGCTTCTGTAATGTTCAGAAGTAACATCCTGGTATTTGTGCTCAATGCCTGTGTGAGGTTTCATCCTAGTTAGTTTAACTGAGAGGGTAAGCAATAGCTGGAAGCTGTATTTACAGCTGTTTCAGATTTGGGTATACATGTGAGGGAAATAAGAAACTGTGGAACTCCCAAGAGTGACCCAAAAACCCTTAAATGATGACATGAAGAAGGGATTCTCGCAAATGACTGCAAAGCACTTCAGAAAAACAGCACCCATGGGTTCTGCTGGGTTCAGCGGCACCAGTGACACTTCCTACACTTCTGCATGTCTCCTTCTAAATGCCAGCTGCTCAGATTCCTGTGACAGATGGGTGCTAGCCTAGTCTCTGATCCTTATACTTCATTTGCACACCAGGGAAATGCCCGAGAAGGAAATACCAGGACACAGTCGGGAGATGAAACCTTTGTTTTTCAAATGTCATGATTCTCCAGTATGATGCAAAGAAAGGGGTACCTGCACACATGCACTTCAGAGCCTGAAGCAGCCTTCGAAGTGCAGGGCTTTTGCAGTGTGTTCTGTCATCTGCTGCAACATGGCATTGGAGAGACAGAAAGATAACAAAATTCATGCATTTGTTACAAAGGGGAAAAGAGCAGTTCTCAAATGCTTGGATCTTTGCTGTGGCTCAGGACACAGTAAGCACCTCTGACACGGAGCCCGCACAGTTCTGACACTGTATCTTCCTATCACCAGTCTGTTGTCCACAGTAAGTGCTTCACTGCTCGTGGGATGGACTGCACGGACCAAGCTTCCTGCTTCTGTCAGGGAGCTGGGAGGAGGGCACTCCAGCTCCCTGCCACTACTTAGCTACTAAGCTCATGCACCAAGATTCTCACACGTCATTCAGGCTTCCTTTGGTGACTTTTCAGTTAGCAACCTAACCCCCCAGGCTTTGAATACTTTCTGTGTATTTATCTTTTATTCCAATTGTCAGGGCCAGCAGACATAAGTTAAACCAATTTAAGCAGATCTGCACATCTGTGATTTGGCAGCAGTTAGCGTAAACCCACACAACCCTCTCCCTCCTGAGAGCCTGACCCATTTCTGTTACCCTGGGTGTGATTGACTTGCACTCGCCCACAGAGAATAGCAAACACCAGGCAAGTGCTGCTGCACAGCTGCAATTCACCTCTGCTCTCACTGCACTGAGCCGTCACATCCAGAGGCAGCTGATGCAGGTCTGCTGGCCCCAGCAGGGGTTGTGTGCAACCAGTGCTAAAGGATCTTCGGGAGAGGACCAGGCATGGGGCATGGAGACAAGCTCCTGTGAATAAAGAGTTGTGTTTGATTCCTCATCTAGAGCCACAGATCAGAGCTGAAGAACCTGTTGCAGCCCTCAGCATTATACAGGTAGCAGCACCGACCTACAAACCAACTGAATTCAACCCCACGGGGCCTGATCAGCAGCTCACAGAAAGGTTCTCAGTGGACTCCACCTGCCACAGGATCAGGTCGTGAGAACCAGCAGCCAGGTGCTCTGAAGGAGAAAATGACACCTGGGGTACAGAGAGACCTAAAGCCAGGAGGCTGCAGCCTTGGGAAAGTGACCAGTCCAAAAAGCGCAGGTCTAGCAGTTCGTGGGCAGGGAGGCAGTGACTTCCTTGGCATGGCACAGAAAATTCCAGTTCCTTCACACTGCTATCCGTGATGTAAGGTAGCTGACACAGGCGAGCCTATAGCCAGGCTGCCGCTGGCTGCTGGAGCTGTAACGACCCTGTCTACATAGCACAGCACACAGCTCCCAGCCGACCCAGCACTATTGTCATCGCCGCCAAACTCTACCCACTGGAGCCAAGGGCTGCAGCTGCTGGCGTTCTCTGCATTACCAGTCAGTCTCCGAGCAGAGGCACTTCAAAGCACCCTTCCCGGGCTCAGAAGGGTCTCCCTATTACAGCTCAATTGGCTGTTTACACTGAGATAATTACTGTGTGCATAATTGGCCTTGTTTACACCGAAGATTTTCAGATATCCTTGATCTCCCATCCCCCTCCCTGCCCCGATGTAAGCTCTGGAACTCAAAAGGAAGAGCACAGATCAAGGGGAAATCACCCCTCCCCATCTTGCAAGACTGATTTTGGAGGGCCAAAGAATCAACCTTAAGCCCAGGCGTCTAAGAGAAGTTGCGCGCTAGCCAGCTGTGAAATCACTTCAAAAGCAAAGGACAGAGGCACAGCGCACAAGACAGCCGGAACGACTGGCATTCCTCCGACCGGCGCCTGCAGCCCCCAGCGTGGCACCTTCTGCACATCCACCTTTCGCGGGTGGCCGCTTCACCCGCGTCTGGCAGCACCTCTCAGCACAGAAGCCTCCCTGGCTCTGCAGTGCTGCCGGTCCTGTGGGTTGTCCCGCACTTGCAGAAATTCACAACCACTCCCACCAGGTTTAACAGATGTGCCCGGACTGCTGGTGATGCCATGCCTCTTAAATGCCCAGCTGTCCTGTGTAAATGTCTGCAGCCCTCTGCGAGGCTGCAGGGGAACTGGGCTATGCAAGTGCTGTAACTAAGTTGCAGTGCTCACAGCTGACAGGCTTTAATCCATCCCAGAAGACTGCGTGCACGTTCACCAGCACTTAGCTCAAAGCCAGACTGCTGCCAAAAGAAGTGGGCCTGCCCTGTCCCCTTCCTTTTGCTGGCTCAAGCACTCCCACAGTTCAACTATGGAGTTTTAGGGGGCCAAACCAGCTTGCTTGCCCATCTGGAAACAAACCCTACTGAAGAAACCAAACCAAACCAGTTTTCAGGAAGATGAAAAAGCTGTGACACAGGAGGGCAGAAATGCATGACCCAGGGTAAGAAAGAGAAAGCCCCTTTGGGCAGCCAGATGCTCTTCTGCTGGGCTGAGCCATGCAGTGGTGGCTCTGCTGCACTCATCTGCCAGGAATCTCAACAAAATAGGCTTTGTTCAACTTCACTGCCAGAATGAGGGTTGAAGCACGAAGCTGTCCCACCTCACCTTACAAACAAGATACCAGGAGAGCAGGTGGCAGGACCTTCTGAAACAGACTGCTTTTGACTCAAGTTGCTGCCTGCTCATTGCTGTGATCTTGGGGATACCACAGGAACACCTGCTACAGGATGGCTCCCTCCTCCACTGTGTTGTGGCAACAAGCTCAGTGTCCACCACTTCATACACACATAAACCCGAGGGAAAAAGGGACCGAGAGTTATAAAACTGGAGAATGGGCTCCATTCTGCCCAAGGCAAGGCTACCCCTGTTACGACACCACATCAGCTGTTCCGTGCAGATATCGATCTCATCTTAGAGCTATTAATGCAACATCTGAAATTCAACCTATGCTGCACATGGGATGAACCAATTAGCTCTGATAAAATGAGATACAGACAGCTGGAGTTAAAAAGCCTCTCTTTCAAACGCAGTCTGTCTGCTTTGCAAGTCACCCTGAATTGTTTTCCTCCTGTAAACTCCACCTTCACCTTTCCTACCAATTTAAACAAAGGGGCTGAAACAGGCATCTTTCACTCTCCCGGGCGCTGCCGGGGAGCACACAGGACAGCTGAGGGATTCTGCTAGGCAGCAGCTTTAATGAGCAGCTAAACATGATGATGTTTCAAGAGCGAATCCACAAGGCACTCCCTCTGGCACACACTCCTCAAAACACGTAAGCCGTAAGCCCTGCCTGGGCAGTTTAAAAATAAATGTGCTCTAAACTGGGGAACTCACTGGTTTCACTGGGAATGCAAGAGTACTCTCCAGGAGCCAGGCAAACTACCTGTGTGCACCTGGCACCGTGCTGAGGTTTGGGCAAGGGGTAATACATTCCTGGCTCTGCACAGATTGCCCACATAAGCTTTGGCAAGTTTGCTGCTCCAAACCCTCACGTATGAGATGGAGAACTGCTGCAGCTGCCTCCCCGTGCCTGCACCTCCTTTCATTCACAGGTCAGAAGCACCTGGTGCCTAGGTTGGGAAAGCTTAAGCAATGCCAAATGTCTTCACCTTGGGGCTAGCAGACTGCAGGGAATCAGTTTGACTTCCCTCTCACACGGGTTTCCTGACCCTCTGAATGTGTCCTCATGCACCTAGTTCACTCTGGAATGACACAGCCCAAGCATGTGATATTGCCTCCCTCCCCAAGACCCCTAACCATGGTATGGATTTTGCAGAGGGGTGATTAATACCCCAAATGATATCAAAGCAGAATTTGCCTTCCTCAGAGTCCTAGTACCAAGCAAAGTTTACGGTGAAATAAAGAGCAACATACACATCTCACCACCACCCTTCCTTCGGGGCCATTGCTCAAACGTGTGCGCTAGAGAGGAAAAAAAAACCAAACAGTAAAGAATGTAAATGTAAATCTGCCTGCTTTGCTGCTCACACCCAAACACTCACATAAACAAGCAGCCGTCTCCAGGTACTGTTTTCAAGTCCAACAAGACAAGCAAATACTCAGCATCTCTGTCCTGAAGCCACATAAAGCTCCTTCCCTGCAGAACACCTTCACCTTGCCTCTTCCCCAAGCTACTCGGATAAAAAGAAATCAAAGCGTAAGAGGAAAGCAGGGATGTTGGAAACCTGTTTAGCGAGAGATTTACTTTCTCTGCTGAAACAAACAAAGCAGTCTGCAGGGCAACTCCTATTCACTTGTGGTGTCCAGAGCATGGCACAGGGAGAAGCTTCTGCATCCTGACTGAACTGAGAAAAGAGGAGTTTTGTCTGACCCTTCTCTTTAATGAGTGGCACAGAGAAACAAAGCAGGGTTATTAAACAGCCTGTGCCACGGCCATGGAACACAGCTAAAGGAACTGGAATCACACTATTGGGTTAGGCAGTGGAATAATGCAGACAGGCAACAGAGACTCTGCAAAGCAAAAGCCTGTAAAGAAACTTGGAACTAGCACTCCTAGCAGCAGCTACCCCACAAGACAGGGGTGGCGTGAAACAGAACAGGTATCACATCTCCTTGGGTCTCAGGGAAGTCTTGCAGCAGCAGGGGAACAGCACAATCTCCCTTCCACAGCAGCCTGAGCAGAGATAAAGCAGGCGTGTAGCTGCATGCAGGGCACGGGTATTGTATCAACACGGCATTGCCGAGCTGTGAACCTGACAGGACAGGCTGAGCAGGCAGCTGCAGGGGATCCAGAACTGAGGTATTCCCCAAGCCACAGACCAAATTATCTTGAAACTCCTGAGCACACTGAAAAACCAAAGACAGGCAATATGAAAGGCCAGAGATGATGTCCACAAGCTCTGGTCCCACACTGCCCCCAAAGTCTGCTGCAGTACTATTATACACAGCCCTTATGCTTGTGAACTGAACCACTTGGAGGCCACTCTCTGAAACACTCCCGAATTTCACAAGAGAACAGCAACAAATAGTAGAAAGTGACACTGCTACACCTGTCTGTAGAGGAATTAAAAGCAGAGCTGACAATGCTTGAACAGAAACCCAGAGACACGTGGTCTGGTGACCTTTCCATAGAACAAGGCACTGCAGAAATCTCCTGGCTTCAACACTGACTCTTTTTGTGCCACCAGACAATTCCCTTTATCCTCTGCCCTTCAATTAAAATCACATTTGCTTGCTCCTGAGGGCAGCCACAAGGATAAACCAGCACCGTGCCCGGGGGCTATAACTCCCACCTCTTATTCATCAGCTTTGCAGCGATTTCTGAAGCACCTTCCTCTTCAATTGCAGTAGTGACCTATTTTGAGGGGAACCCACAGATTTCCAAGGACCAGGATGATACCTCCACAGCTTTGATTCGCAGCTCCTGCTGCTCTGACTGCAAAGTACTTCTGTGGATTCTTTGGGCTGCAGTCACTCTAATTCCTGAGCGTGGGAAAAGCAAACAAGCAATTGTTTATGTGCCATCCTTCACCTGCTGCCTGCTGGAACACTTAGAGCTACTTCAGGGAGCCAAAAGAGACACATTCCTCATGGCTTTTAGAATGCTCACTACTGCAGAGCTGGATTTTAGGCCTGTGGAGCTTCCACACGTTCCTCAACACTCAATATGCTTCCAGCCAATGCAAAGGCATTTGAAGCTCTTAGCTTTTCCACATGTGGATCACATCCCCCTATTTCAGATTCAGATTTCAGATGTTAAGGTGATACTCTGTTAAGTCACAATGGTTCAAGAACTGAGTGATAAGAGTTGGGGGCAGCAGCCTCCGTGGCAAAACCAGACTTGACCATTGCCACCCCGAAGCAAGAGCCCTTTGTTCTAGGTCTCCATGGAACGAGGAGAAGGCCAGCACACCTCCCCTGGGCACCCACTGCAGCACCAAAACTAGCCCTGGGCTCATCCTGTACAAATGAGGGAATTCTGTGTTAGCAAGAAAAGACAAAGAGAAGGGTAAAGGAGAGGACGAAAGGGGGAAAGTGGGGTGGAGGGAAAGGAGGGGGAAAACAGAAAGAGGGAGAGAACAGGGGAAACCCCTGCATTTTGAGGAAAAGTTGGTTTTAAACTACTATTTGTAATTAACACACACACACACACACACCCCCAAGTGTTCCAGTCATCAAAAAAGAGATGTAGCATCACAGAAAGATTCCGGTTAGAAAAGCCCCTCAGGATCACCAAGCACAACTGATCTCTCTACTCCAAACCATATCCTCAGGCACCACATTCAAATTTTAAACGCATGCAGGGTTGGTGGCCCCACCACCCCCTGGGCAGCACATTCCAATGCCTTAGGTATTGGGACAGTTCTCTTCTTGCGTTCTCCAGCAACTCCTCCCAGCCTAAACAGACTAACAGCATTTGACCTTCAGCCCAAACCAGTTCAAATCAAGATTAGTCAACATGTGTCTATGAATTTGCAGTTTTGTTCGGTCCTGACACAAAGACCCTGCCGATTAAAGCAGGAAGCTGGGCAGACTTCAGACGGCCTCATTCCCACCGTTTCCCCACAAGCCAGCTTATTGAGGTGCTTTAGCTCTGCCCCAGGATGACAGCAGACTGCTTTAACGTCAGCTTAAGGAACACATTTGCAGAGTCCTGCACCCCACACAACATTAGATTGTCTGTCAGAGGTGCCTTCTTACACTTCCCCACACTGCAATTGTTCACCAAGGGAAGATTGCCCTCCCTAGTGACATAACTGCATTTTCCCAGCATTTCAAAGCCTGTGAGCGAATCACTGCAGAAGGCTGCCAGGCAGCTCCAAGTGTCTGCAACAAAGCTCTTACTCTACTGAACTGGCTCCAAACCTGTGAGCAATCCTAGTAGCACACACTGGTACTTTACTGTCTGACGAATATTACAGTCTCAGACTTTGCCACCGTCTCAGTGTCTCAGTCCTGCGCAGATCTCCATGCTGGGAGCTGTTTTTGTCTCCTGCTTTCAGCTGCAGAAACAGTGTGTGCCGTGCTGCCTGAGCTCAGCATTGCAGCTTTACAGCACAGTCACGACGCTGACACCTTCCAGAACCAGCAGTCCTGCACTCATCATGGGTCCCTCCTTTCCCCCTGTGTGTTTCCATACTGCTTTGATCAATCTAAAGAAACAGAAACCAGCATCTCAAATCCAAAGTGCCAGGGTCCTCTATGCCTTACCTTGTGCCCAGGAAATGCTTGGTATTAATTCCATGACCCTCCACAGTACTGAACTGTTGCTGTCATACCTGACGTGGAGGCACTCTGAAGTTGCCAAAGAGATCCCAGCAGGACTGTTTGGGGAGCACAAGCTGCAGTGTCTAGGCAGCCTGGCAGAGATCTTTTCAGTACTGCCACTAGCCACAGAACCTGCTGTTGGACAGCACTAGTATGGTTTCATTGTGCAACATTAGAAGTAAATTGTTACCAGGATCTTGGTGACTTGGAATGACTCTCTTAAAGCTAGGAGTGCAGAATAACTCTTCCTTAAAGTGTAAGAATGACCTCTTTGGGGTAACAGAGGGTGCACTGTAATCACTATAGGATTATTTTGGTGTATGTGATGGCTGCACCCAAGTCACTCAAGGATCAAGGTCTGCACAAATTCCAATAAATAGTTTCCTGCAGAGGACAACTACAAAGGAAAGGTTGTGGGGAGGGTTAGCAGTAAATGTTTCCTATCACAGAGCTAGTAGGTAGGTGTCTGTCTTTGCACCTGCTGTGAGAGAGCGTATTTTATATCAACAGGCATCAGGACACAGAAAGACACCAACAGAAACATGCACTAAGCACTGCCGACTGAACACAGCTGTTTGCAAACATCTGCTCCCACTGAACTGCTTTACAACACTGCTTTCACATAAATATCTCTCTGATATCTTTTAGCACAAGCTTCTTTTAATAGTTTTCTGAAATACTGGGTGTAATTAGCAAGCCCAGTTAAGACTTCTTTTACACTCTGCTTTCTTTACCCAGTGCTGACAAGTCCAAACGATACTGATGCTAGCTGCTGTGGAGCAAATAGTGGAAACCTGACATAAAGCTTTAGACAGCTGAACTCAACACTGAATCCCTGCAATGCCACCCCTTACACCACCCACCCAACTATCGGCTTCTGTGCAAGCAAAAAAACAGGCACAGTATGAAAAACACTGATGTGCTCTTTTAGCTTTTCCCTGTATGTTTCAAAGACGAGTCCTAGACTTTCACTAATGCATTGCACAACTTTCATTCCTGCTCTGCACAGCCCTTACTCTGCAGGAAGCGAGGCTGGTATGGCCAGAAGGAGCACTAGCTGAGTTTTCAATGACTAACATTAGTTTATAATGAACTCACAGATCAGGCTGAACTAGGCAGGACTTGCTTGACCTGCTCAGCTAGAGGTGGGCTCTGAGACTCACCATTTGATTCCAGTCTGCAGTCTGAGGCAAAAGGCTTACCCTCAAAACAAGTGCTACGCCTGCCCACCCACCTAGTTACAATAATTGTCAGGGTATATTTTCCTATCTAAGCAAGTCTCAACTTGCTGTCATCTCCAACAGCCCCAAATCAAGAATTCATTACTGCATTTCCCACTCAGATCCCTAACTTTGACCTTAGAACATCACCTAAGATGCTGCCCAGCAATTCAGTCTCCTGACTACATCATTCTAAGAAAATGTCTCCTGAGAGCAGGCTGCTAAAGGCAGGTTTTGTATGTGACCCAGTACTAGAACAACAAACTCCATTTCAGTCTGAGTTACAGCTTGGGCTTGGTCCAGGACTGCAGATGGCATCAAATGCAGTTTTCTTTCTTGTAAAATCACACATCAGCAGCATTTCTACCTCAGGGAAGGTGGCATTTTCACTGATCTTTCTCTCCTTTTTCCTTTACATTTCATACTTGAAAAAAAGAAAGGGGGTGTGGGGGGTGTGTAATGACATCCAAATGTTTCTCATCATTGAAAAATTAAAACCAAGGAAGAGGATACCTGAACTGGTGTTAATCCTCTTGACAGTGCTCAAACAGGTAACCTTTCCAAGTCTTAAAACTTTCAGCATAAAGAAATACTGGGGAAATAAACCTTGTCATTTCTGCAGGTAACAAGAGAGACTTCACTAACTTAACCCATTACAGCAATTCTACCACTGCCTCTGCCAGACAGCTTGTGAAGGCTCAGAGTAATGTGCCTGAGAGGCTCAACAGCCTGAGAGGCTCAGCCTGTTTTAGGACGACAGAGCAGTACCGTACTCAAAACAACTGCATTATCTGTGAGGGATACATTAATCTGTCTTTCTTCTGCATTTTATGAAGTCTTCTGGCTTCCTCAAAATACATCACACAAAGTAATTCCTAGCAGCATTCTTCTGAAGAACAGCCTACAAGTTCAATACTAGGATTTGTCATTCCAAAGTCAGGCTGCACTAGCAGCTTCTGAGTGGATTTACGGATTGGATAACAGTTTTTTCCTGTAGCTGGTGAATGAAGGGAAAGGCTAACTAATATCTTGTGCTCAAAGTGTTACTAATCTACCTAAACAGGAACAGAAAAGTGCCCTAAAGTGATGGAAACCTTCATGGGGCTATGCTTAAGCAGATTTATGAATGCTTTATACAGAATTGCCTTAATTTGATTAGTCACTATAAATACAGTTAAGGCACATTAATAGATATTTGTGCCCGATTGTAATCTCTAATGCCAAAGATGTTACAGACTCAAGTTTGAACTCAGCTACAGGAGTAGGGGAAAGAGGCTCAGGCCCCACGCTGCAACACCACCCGTTTTATA
This sequence comes from Tricholaema leucomelas, assembly GCA_013400475.1. Taxonomy (NCBI): domain Eukaryota; kingdom Metazoa; phylum Chordata; class Aves; order Piciformes; family Lybiidae; genus Tricholaema lacrymosa; species Tricholaema leucomelas. Next base: position 75,119 of record WAAF01006096.1, read on the forward strand.
CACACACGCGTGTATACAAACACATATTTATGTGTACACGGATATATCTGCTCACATCAGTACACGTTTCAGCCAATATCCCTTCTACTGCACTCTCCTGTCAGGTGAAATCAAAGGCAGAACACGGAAGATGCCTCCACCTAAGTCTGACATAGTCCAGATGGCACTCCTGCAAAGATGAGTAAGCAATACAACGATCTGCCCCACACAACGGGGTACTCTTTCCACGTACAGCACTATCTGTGCAGCAGAGGTTATCAGCGCTCCAGTCAGACGCCTGCTAGATGTCTCCAGGAGGACAGGTGGTAGCAGGAACCATTAGTGGGGTCCTGATCTGTCTCCGGTGGAGGAAAGGGGACTGAGAATGGGTGAGAGCAGATAAAAGTCTTTCTGCAACCCTTGCATTCCTGCTCAAACTGACCCAAGAAAGAGATGAGGCCGCCTTCACCTCTCCCCACCAGGGGCAAAGGTGCTGCTCATGCAGCCTGACCTTGTCCGTTGTGAGCCGGTGTAGATCTTAGGGCAAAGTACCCTGTAAAGTGGACGACACCGAAGGGTGACAACTAATTGATGTTGCAGTTCTCTCCATCCACTTCGCCCCTGCACAGCTGGGCCCTTCTCTGCGAACATCCTGTTCCAGCTTCCCCGTTTTCTCTCTAGCTTCCCTTAGCCGACAACACAGCCCCCTCGACCTCTCCCCGGCTCGACTGCAAACACACAGATCCACGCGGTGGGTGTCATGTCCTGGCACCCCTTCACGCCTCTCCGGTGAAACACCTTCTGCACCAAGACGTGACCAACTGGGTCCCAACCGGGGTCGGGTCCAAACCCAGTCCCCAAAACAAAAGGCTTAAAATCTCTACGACCCGACCAAAAAGCTATCCACGAGACTGTCCTGCGAAAGCCATCGCCTAGCTGGGCGCCATCCGACGACAGACAGCGTCGGGGCCGGCTGGCGGAGGGGCGTCGGGGCCGGGCCGCCTGCGGGCCTCTCTCCGCCGCACGCCAGCGACTTGTCCTCAGCCTCGGCAGCCAACCGGTACCAACGAGGTACCAACGGTCCTGTGCCTCGCCTCGGCCTGCTCCGTCCGCGGCGGGGGAAGGGAGGGGCTGCCTCCCGGTGAAGCGCCCGGTGAAGCGCCCGCCGGCTCCGCGCCGGCTCCCCCTTGCTGCCGTCCCCTCGGCAGCGGCCCCCGCGGCTGCCTGCAGGCGCGGCGCGGCGCGGCGCGAGGAGCGTTACCTGGAGCTCGCGGCAGGCTTACCTGCGCGCCTCTTCCAATGGCAGCGCACCTGCCGGCCCGCGCCGCCCAATCAGCGGGCGGCTCGCCCCTCTGCCCCGCTCCTTTACTGAAAGAATCCGGCGCCGCTCGGGAAAGTTACCTGTGCGTGCCCGGCCGCTCTCCGCGCCGAGCCGTGCGAGCCCAGCCGGCGTCCCAGCCCCGCCGCTCCCCACATGCGAGGGGGAGGGGGGCTCTACCTGTCCTACCTCGACGGCTGGCTGCGGAGCCGGGAGAGGGGGGGAAGGAAAGCAGAATTACCAGTAGCTCTGGTTCTGCCGTCCCGGGCGTTCACACACGCCTTCACCTGCACAGACCTGAAAGTCCAGTTCCGCCAGGGAGACGGAGGCACCGGGAAAAGGGGAGAGAGTTCATTGGATCAAACATGTCACAAGAGACGGACAAGTAAGTGATCGCAGGCACGCAGCTGCTCCCGCTGCGCGGGGCCGGCCGGCCCGCCTGGCTGGTTGTTTCCCCCTCTCCGGCGGCGGACGCGGAGCTGCCGGGACGGCGTTTGTCCCTCCGTAAAACGACGCCGACCCGTGTGGCACAGCAACTCCCAGAGCGCCCGAGGACAAGGCTGCGGTTCTCCGCCCCTCACCTCGTTTTCCACCTGGCCATGGGGCTTTGCGATTGTATTTTTTTTTTTTATTCTCTTTGTAGTTAGGGCTTTTTTTAAAAAAAAAAAAAAAACAAACCAAAAAAAAAACCACAACTCTTTCATCTCGATGGCCTCTTTTCGGGAGGGAGCTGTCCTCGTTCTAAAAGAGCGGAGCAGCCTCCGCTCGTCAAGGGCCTCGGACGAAAAGTATTCCTTGGTTTTTCTGCAAGCGCAACAAAAGGCTTTTATCCAGGGCCAGGCACGGCCATCTTCCTCCAGTCGCCTCCCCTCGGCTAATGCCGAGCGGGTAGGGCGGGGGGCCATGCGCCTGTTCTGCGGGCTGCGGGAGCAAGGGCCCCGGCCCAGCGCTGCCAGCGTGCTCTGCGGCCTCCGCCGCCCCAGCCGTTGTGTGCGGCTCCTTAAGCCTTGGCGCCCTGACCTTGCTTTCCCAGCGGGACGCCTCTTGAGGCCCGCCGCTTCCCGGAGACCGGCGCCTCCGCCCTGGTTAAAAAGTAACTTTCCCAGTAGCGGCGTCGGAGGAGGAGGAGATGGGAACTACCGGCTCTCGCCGATGTCGGTACTGCCACAGCCTGTCTCCGACCCAGGCGTGCGAACGGCGGCGAGGGCTGCAGGCCGCGGCGGCCGGGCCTGGGCCTCGCAGCGGAGAGGCCTGCGCAACAGACCGGACAGAGGCCGGGGGAAGAGCGGCGGTGAACTGGGGAGGCCCCCCCTTGCCTTCCGGAGGCGCCTGGAGACGCCGGCCATGGTGCCGGGGCCCCGTGGGCAGGCAGCATGACCGAAATGGAGCCGGCGGTGGGCTAGGCGGGAGCGGGGCCTGGCCCGGGGTGGGGAGAGGCGTCGGGAGCTGTCGTTCGGCCCACAGGCCGCGCCTTGCTGTTCTGCCGCCCCGGCGTGTGTCCGACTCCACCAACCCTTCGTACCGATCGGGCCGAACCTGGGGTTATTTTTATTTGCCCCCTTCCCTCGCCCGACCCGGTACGCTGTAGGGTAAAGCCGATGCCTGCATTCCCACGATGTCCGCGAAGTGTCTTGGCGTGAGGGCCGGGTCCCGGCTGGAAGCACGGCGGCGGCCTGCTGCTGTGCGGCACCGAGGAGCCACCGTGAGGCAGGCAGGCGGGAAGGCCATTTTACCTGCGTGGGTTATTGGTGTTCCTGCAAGAGGCCACCGGGGAGACTAATGGGGCAAGAAAGTTGGAGGGCGGCAGACTGCAGAGACCGTGCAGGAGGCAGCGGTTTTGTTTTACTGCTGCTCTGGGTCAGATAGGAGAGCGCCAGTCATGGGTGTAATCTCGGCTATGCTTGGTGCTGCTCAGATGCAAACCCTTGGACTCCCCAAGACAAAGGAAGGCGAGAGGAGGAGCCTGATCTTGGAGACGTAGGACTGAGAGAAACTTGGAATGAAAGAAAGAGATTACCGAACAAAGGAAAAGAGGTTTGGCTGCTGTGGTAGGGAAGAGATGGACTGTTCAGAGAAAAAAGATTTAAAAAAATGTTTAGTCCTGGCCTTTTCAAACGTCGGCCAGTGGGACAGCACAAAGGCAGTTACTGACGTGAAGATAAACCGATTGTGGTAGGAGTTGGGAACAACTTGTAGTTTGGGAGTTCATCTGAACAAGGATGGGAACTAACGCCGCAGGCAGGCAGATAAGAGCAGTAAATAATTTAAGTGCAAAGAAGGGAATAAGGGCAGAGCCCCGAGGGATTACAGTGAGGCAAGGAGCAGCAACTGAAAGAGTTTGGAAAGGGAGCCAGATTAACTTCAAAAGAGTTGAGATCTGCCAAGAAACAGTGATGGGGGGCATCACAAAGCAAGGGACGCTTAGAGAACTGCACGAAGGTGATAGGAGCTCCTGATGTGCTCTTTGGCTGAGCTGCCAGTGGTTTATGCAAAGCTCAGAAACTATGTTGCAGCTAAGGGGAACGTAGAGGGGAGAAAGAGCAATTTAGTGTCACATCAGCTTTGAAACAGCGTCAGTGCAGTGGAAACCTAACGCACCTAAAAAACTGGGTCTGAAGTTCTTCCCCTCTGGGTGTAGGATGCAAGTAAATGAAGGGACGCTCCACCCATCCCAAGAGGAACAGTATGGCATAGTTGTGAGCTGCTGTGACTGGAGTATTACTGCTACTCATCCCACGTTCTGTGTAGTGCTCCTGCTGCTACCAGCGTGAGTGTAAGCACTGCACGGCACGTATCAATGCTTTGCCCGTTGCAGGTGTGCCTGTGATCTGTATCTGGTTAAGGTGTTTGGAAAATTCAAAGGCAGTAGGTAAGAATTTGAAAAGGAAATCAACAGTGAAGTAAAGAAATCCCCTGGTCTTCCTATACACAAGTTTAACAAGAAGACAAATGCCTTTGTTTTCAGAAAAGATGACCAGTTGGAATGAGATATTAGAAGCTGGGAGGGAAGTCTGCATGGAAAGTTTTGGGTAGTTCTTTGTTTTGGGTAGTTCTTTTTTGTTTGAGTGGTGTGGTTTTGGTTTGTTGTTGTTGTTGTGTGTTTGGTTTTTTTTAGGGGGGGTGGGGGTGGGGCGTTTGTGTGTTTAACGTTCTAATTCTATCCAATTTAAACTTAGTCCAGAGACTACAACATTATTCTCTTCCACATGGCCCATTTTTTACTTAAAAACAAATCTTCCCTCCAGGTAAGACTGGAGAGAGAAGCTCATTATTTTGAGGTCAGTCAACTTGTCAGTGTCATTGGACATATTTTGTGTGGTTTGTGCTAGTGAATTGCTGATGTAGAGAACTAAGCAGCCAAGGGGATACAGAAAGTGTGGGAAAATAGTGTGTCTATCTCATCTCGCAGTGGCGTTTGCTAGGTATTCTGGAGAGGTGCTACACTTCCCTGCATAATGTCCCCACATTAATTAATTAATTAATGTCCTCCTCTAGAGGGAGGAGCCACCAACGTGGGTGCTATCTGCACCATGAGCTTTAAGGGAAGAAGGTGGGCAGTTAGGTGAAAAATGCTGAAGTAGACATCTCATTCTAACGCTAATCGAGGAGCTTGAATTGGGAGGTTAGCCTTGAGATACTGTGCATATTCCCCCTCTTTCCATTTGGTCTCTCTACCTACGCTGAGTCTTGCTTGCTTTCTTCCAGGGACTCCAGGAGAGTTTGGAGAGTTTGAAGAGTTAAGGCATGGTTTCAGGGGCCTTTCTCATCCGACTGAAGCAGGCTCTGGCCACTTGTTGCTGCCTTCGTTCCACTCTCAGCTGTGTCAGTAGAGCTGTTTGCACAGCTAGAGAGCTGGCTCAGGGGAGCATTGGGCTCAGTAGTCCTGAGCTCCTCTAGAAGGTTATTTTCAGCAGTCGTTTTCCTTTGTTTTACATTCTTCATATGCAGAGGAGGTGCAAGTGAATGGCAGGTGTTAAAGACAGAACTACTCAAACTAGAACCTGTGCTGAAGGAAAGGTGTTGTTCTGCCTCTGTGTAGAGGCAGCTGCTTCTGTGACTATCCAGCTCTCAAACCCATCACAAGGGAACGCTGGGGGCTGAACAGCGGCCAGGGTGCATGGGGAAAGAAAGAGGGATTGTATCCCCTTTGCAGGTAAAGGTGATTTCCAGGATTCACTTCTGCCTAGGATACAGAGCGGGGGAAAATTATCATTACAGAACTCTAGATCAGTAGCATCAGTGAAATCAGCAATGTCAATGTTTGTGACACGTTACGGGGTTTTAGAGATTGCCAGTAGTCCTGTGAATGAGGAGCAGCACCGTACAACCACTTGGGATCTGCCACAGTCCTGTCCCCACCACTTCTGGTGGTGTGTAAAGTTGAGAGTATCAGATAGGCTGGGACTACAGTTGCACAAAGAGCAGGCTTTGTGCAGCTGTAGTCCCCATGAGAGTGCTGGTCGCTGTGGCTCTTTTGCTAGATGGTCAGCCACATGCCTGTCAAGTCAGGGTGGTCAGGCTCCCAACACTCCTAGGGACACCAAATATGAGAGCTGGGGGCATGCTCAGACTGGTTGCATTGAGGAGAGCTTGGGGCTACCTAGATCTGGAGCTGAATGTGTGCTTGTGGGTGAATAACTGAGGGGAGAGCGAGCCTGGAGGTGGGAAAGGGTTCAGACTTGTTCCCATGTGTCAGTGGGGTTCTGTTTGCATCCATCATGCTGCTTAGTGGTGTCTGTGGCAGAAGTTCATCTTGGGCTCTTCACAGAGTAGTTTCCTCCCATTTCTTCCTTGGTGTGCAAATCTACATATTGCCTTCTTATACTGAACTTCAGCCTCTAGTGCTTGACAGCGCGGGGAATGTTGGGTTACAGGGTGATGCTCTCAGCTCTTATGTCTCTCTTTGACATGTTTCCCATCAGCAGATGCTGAGTGGCAATTAGGTCATAGACTACTCGGTAATTTGTTTTTTATTCCTCATGGCTGAGTGTCTGGACAGGATATCCACTGAGATGAATTTTCCAAGGTGTTACTCATCCCAGAATGAGTGGAGAAGCAGGAATTAGAGCTTGCACTTTTCAGTGTCAGACATGCACAAATAATTTTCTGGGGAACGACCATGCCAGCAAGTAACACGGTGTGCACAGAGCTTAGGGCAGAGGAGTAAGGGTGTCAGATGGTTGTGTCTCACTGTTAACACTGCTGGCTGGCTGGTGCTGAAGTCTGAGAGCAGACTGAAGATCAAAGAACAGGAGGGAGGGGAATATCCCAGGTTGCTGTCTGGATTATAGTGATCACACACTCTGTGGGTCAGCAGGGACGTCTGAAGGAGAAATGATATTACACCAGCTGACATTTGCTATCAAGGATTTTCACAGATTTTAATTGAAGGCAGAGCATTGGTGGCTACCTTAACTGTTTCTTCCCATGGCTGTGAAGCAGCTATAGACACAAAATAGCACTTTCTTATGTTGACCTAGGAGTTCATCCTGGGGTGAATCTTCATTAACTTTGAAACTAGTTGTTGAGGCAACACCAGCTAATTAAAAGAAGAGAAGTAATTCTTTCAGACATCCTAGTATACCAGGACACTGTTCTGTTCTTCAGGAGTACTAGCCTCATACAGATAAGAAGGGCTGCTTATGAAATACTTAACCAAGGCAACCACTTTGAGTGCATGTGAACTATGGAGAAGTAGCTTGAGAATGTCTCCAGCCTCGGGGGTTACTCACAAGTATAGATTTGTTTCTAATAGTGGGAAATAAGGGCAGCTTCCATAATTCTGTGTTTTTTTGTTCTGTGAAACAAACTTTTGGATTTGTGTGCTTTTAAAAAAATATTTGTGGGAAGTCTTGCCTCCCAGAGTTGCTTAGTTGTTGAGTTCACTGTAAAAACTCATATTCTGAAAAGCCTTTAAGAAGTGCTATCAATGCAGTCGCTCTTCCGTCTCCACCAACTCTCTGGAAGCAAGGAATGCACAAGGGCCACAGGGCCAAAGGTCAAGTTGAACTGCAGCAGGTCTGGGAAGCCTTGTCGTGATCTGGTTTAATTTTAGAGCCTACTGATGGCTACTTTGAATCAGCTGAAAGAACTTTGAGTGCTCTACACACTGGAAGTTCTCAGCAAAACAAAGCATGGCCTAAGAGAACACTGCTAAATAATTGTGAATTCTGATTGCCTGTGAGCTACTGCAGTCACCTTGGGAGCCGAGTCCTCATCTTTGGAGAAGCCAGTGGTGTTTTACAGATGGGATGGGACCTGCCTTTTTGTGAGACGCTTTGTTGCTTGGCTTAAAAAAAAAAAAGGCAACAGGCTACTTGGTGCATTAATAACAAAAGATTGGTAGGAGCAATATTTGATTAAAAGTGAACCCCAAAATGTCCTGAAATTGCAGGTGTAAAAAGTCTGTCTTGAGTGAGTCACTGCCTACCTGAGGTAGTCCTCAGCAGTCGCTGTTTCATCCTTGTGTCAGCTCTGGTTTTGGTACTTCCACTTTGACATAATATTTTTGTGTCAGTGTTAATGAATCGCTTACTTGTTTTAATCTTTTTAATCACTATTACATGCTCCAGTAACCATGCTTTGGTTCTGAATAACAACAAATCAAGCTTGTAGTAGGCATCTAACTGCTGAGCTGATCTGTCTCGCTGCTCTGCTCTCAGTATACTATTTTACTTCCTCTCAGAGCGTTCTGTGAAGGTAAAATAATTTATTTTAATCATTTGATGAGTAATCTTGTTCAGATTTGTCCTGTGCTCACAAGGAATTGTTGTCCCCAGATTGCAAGAGTCACAAAGCTGCGTTCATTAGCAGGCAAGATGACTCAAGTCTCTTTAGCGGGAGTTTCTTCCCTCGGCTGGGCCAGAGAGAATCTCATCTGGCTTTCTGGTGTTCTACATGCTTTGATTTTTCCCTCACCCAAAAGTAGTTTGTATTTTTTTATGCTCACTGGCTTGGGTAAGTGCATTTTGGAGACCTGATTGTGCTTCTGGGAATGCTGTGATTGTAACCTGTGAAAGACAAAGACATGGGCCTGTTTTTCGTGTTGGTTAAACATTTCTGCTGTAGTTTGAAAGGGATACAATTAGCTAACTGAAACAACAGTGCTACTGGCTTTTGAATTACACTTTTGGGCAATAACTCCTGAATTGTAAAGGCTTTTTAAAACCAACCCAAAACTTTGGAGTTTTTTTGGGTGGTGGCATGTATTTTTGTTGTTTGTTTTTAACTTGGTGTCTAGGCAAAGGAGTATGCTGAGGGCAGTAAATGTGAGCTAACATTAGAATATTTAAAGCAATGTCGTTGAGCTCTAGGGCTAGTTTTGATTGATACTTCAGAGCACAAAGAGAAATAAATGTGTGATCCAGAATCTAAAGTATGTTATCTTTCCCAGCTTCTGTGAGATCTGTCTTTGGCTGCTTTTTAAAGGGTCATGATTCCAGTTTGTGCCTGTGAATTCATCTGTATGTACAGTAGCTGTAAGACAAATTGCATGAACATTCTGTTCTGAATCTGTATGTAGTAGCATTATTGCTGAACTGAGATTTATGTAAGTGTAAACTTAAAGGACTTTAGAGCTGCAGAAATGCTTGTCAGTGATCATACTCTGCTCTCCTTAGCCATGTCAAAACTGAAGTGGAAGCTTCAGCTCTGTTTCTGGCTATTGGATACAGGGGTGTGTTCTCCTGTACCTTTTGTCATACCAAATGAAATGGGAGTGTTCTCGGTGTTCCCTACTTGTTACTTGGCATTGGAGGATAGTGTTCTTCCATAGCAGCTGGAGTCACAGCATACTTCAGCCAGCTCTGTGATGTGGACAGTCAAGGATGTGTGGTGCACATTTGTATACAACACAGGAGTGGTCCCTTTGGATAGCTTTGTTTAGATTTTGTGTTTCTCCCAGCATTGCCAGACTAGAGACTGTAGCCCTGTGTAGCTTATTAGCATTCAACTGTAAAGGAGTTCATGGTAATTATGCCTTGGACTTGATGTGCTGGGTTGGGAGTAAAGATGGCCTGAGTCTGTTTTGCTTTTCCCAGTTATATGACTCTGCTAATACCAGCTCTGTGGACCAAAGCCTCCTGTTCTCCTGAGCTGGCAGTTGGCAGAGGATGCATGCAGGTGTGCTTGGTGCACTTCTCCCAGGCATAAGGATAGGCATGGGCTGAAATGTGGGCATAAGGATTGCCTCGCACAATTCTTGCAGTGTTCCCACCTGGCCTTTGCAGGGAGGAGGAAGCCCTAATGCTTTATCAGGGGTCAAAGAAGTCTGCAAGGACGTGCATGGAGCAGCTTGATTTTTACAGTGGGTTATTTGTTGTTGTTGTTTGTTTTTTTTTTTTTTTTAAAGTTTTTGAAAGAACTGATGCAATGTTAAAAAAACAACAACAAAAACAACCAAACAACCCACAAAAACAAATAATGAAGCCCTGAACAAGCAGGAAGTGCTTGTGCTGGGTGTCTACCTTAGAATTCTAACAGCCTGCTTTGGATTTCAGGGGTGAATTTCCTAGGCGAGGCAAAAGTTGAGGGGCAGGCAGGATGAGACTTCTTCCCTATTAGCACCAAGTGGGTGAAGATGTCACACTGAGCATGTGATGGAGGAGAGTGGAGTTCAGGGCAGGTTTGTCAGAGATTGAGGGCTGCATGAACTTTGCAGATTGAAGGGAAAGCTCTTAAGCATCAAAATTGTTCTAGAGAGGCAGATAGGACATGTGGTTTCTGAGCAAAGAGCAGGCTGTGATCACAGTCATCATTGTTTGTGGATGTGTTAGAGGACATTTCTGATTCTGGACAAGCTAGTTCACAAATCACATTGGATTGGGTGAGAATTTTATAGCTCCAAGTGCTGGCTGTTCAAAGTTCATTATCTCTAATCTGAAGATGAAAGACCAACCCTTTCCATTCAGCTGTCTACTGACTTCAAGTAAAAGATTCCTCTCCAGCTGATGCTGTACTACTTCGGTCACTGAAATGAATATTTTGGGACATTTCTATTGGCATACATTCTATAATCTTGATTTTAGGTAAATTTGAGACTGTCAGTTACCCAGCTGCAGCAAGCACCAAAAATGGTGTGAATCTGGGATGCTTAGGTATGTCTTCTGTTAGGAGGAAAGCACACAAATAATGGAAGATGCTTCACACAAGAAAGTCCCCCTAAGTTTGTGTGTGTGTGTGAAACTGCCAACATTTTGCAAAATAAAGATTATCTGAAGTTTGATGTTGACATAAAGACTCAAGCATCAGGAGACTAGCTTCTAAACTAGAGCATTCCTCAGAAAATACCTCTTACCCTCACAGCCCGATGAATTCAGATACAACCACTTGTACTGCTTAACACAAGCCAGCTGCAACAGCTTGCATTCAGCTGGAGCTCATCTGGCTGCTTCAAGGGACATACGTCGCAGTTCTGAAGCTGTATGCGTGCTGATGTACTTTCAGCTACGTCAGGCACGGCCCTCCTAGCTGTACTTTGCTTAGCACAACCCCTGACTAGAGAGGGGCGGTGGGCTAGCCCAAATGAGGAATAGGCATGCTTAGGGCCGGGTTTCTCCTCTGCTTCTTGGCAGGCTGCTTTAGCATGTGTGCCTGGGGCTCCAGCGGCTATTTGCTGATACTGCTGGCCTGAGTGAATGGGAATCGTCCTTTCTCATGCGAGTGGTTCTCTGAGAATGTGTCCGCTGATGTGTTTGCAGCTTTTGATAAGATTTGTGGATGTGTTGCTTAATGGCAGGCTCCAAGTGGTGCTCTTCTTACAGGTGTGGTGTTCAGAGCAGCTCTTTTAGGTGGGACACTTTCATCTTCTAGGTTTCACTATTTGTCCCCGTGGGCCAGGTGCTGTAAGAGTCTCTCCAAGCAGCTGCCTGGTCTCATCAGTTGGCTGCCCCGGCATGGAATTGTGTCGTCTGGGTCCAGGGGAGCTTCCCTGTGCATTCTCTTCTCGGAGCCTAGGTTTCCATAGCACATGTTACAGTATCAAGTATGCGGCTTCTGGTTACGGGGACTTGGCTACCGCCTTGTCACATGTGGCTGGGACTGCCCGGGAGGTTCAGCAGTCGTGGCAAAGGAAAAGGAAGGTGTGCACACAAGGTTCACTCTTGAAGAGAAACCCTCCCTTACGTCCAAGCCATGTACAGCGCAGTGTTCTTGCCGCAAGCACCGTTGTTTTGGCTGACTGCTCTGGATGTAACCTTTGAAATTATTGACTATGTCAAATCGTGATAATTAGGCCTGGCCATTAACCTCCCACAGAGCTGATTACAGGGATGGGGGTGATGAGGAAGTTTTTCCTTTTTCTCAGTGCTTTTGTCTCGGTCTGTTTGCAGAGTAAACACAGTGAGTGCATTGGCTGATTGTGCTGCAGACCGTATCTCAAGCCAGAGGAGGTGGAGATTTAGTTTTCAATCGTGAAAATTTGGATTTTATAGAAAATGTGTCCTGGGGAGATGTTGGGAAGGTTCCAGGTCTATGCATCTTTGCCTTTCCAGCCATCCCGACTGTTTCCTTACCTAGTGTCCACTCCCAGAACGTGTATCCTCCTGATCTTCACGCCGCAGTTCTGAGGTTCCGCACGCTCCGAGCCTGCAGCCGGGCATTGCCTGCTCGTCGGCAGCCTCCCTGCAGCCAGCACAGCCCATCGGAGAGGTGTTCCAAAGGGGAGCCGACGCTCCGCCTGCGACGTGCACGCAGCAGTGCCGACTGCCGTGGGGCTGCGAGCGCCCGAGTGCGGGGCACTGGGCAGCTGCCTGCGCAGCAAAACAGCCTGCGTTTACCTGAAGGGGAGCTTTGTTGAGGAAAAGAGAATCCTTACCTGGAGTAACTGCCCCTGAGCCAGGAAAAAATTGCTATTCCAGAGTGGGAGCAGGCCCTCAGCTGCCTCTGGCACAAACAAGAGGGCTATTGCAAATCCGATCTGAGTCACTAACAATGAAGTATTGAAAAGGCAAGTGGACTAGCAGGTCTCTCTTTCCTTGAGCTCATGTTTGCTGCTTCAGCTTCGCTTGCTGAAACAAACCTGTAGCAAGAACAAAAATCTTTAGTAGGAGAGACAGCAAAAGGCCAGGCAGAAAAAGAAGGAAACTTGTAAAAATGCAAATAGTTTAGATGAAAGGGAAATAGAATCTGAACTGCAATTGCTGTCTGCATTTTATGATACAGAGCTACAAAATGCTCTCTTTCCCCCCAGAGCTCATTAAACTCTGCTCTGTGTATCAGATGGATTACTTTTTCTCGTTACAGAAACTTGTAAACAGTGTTCTGTACCTTAGAGATTATAATCTTCACCTTTTCCCTCTTCTTCCTTAAACACTGAAGCATGTACTTTGCAGATTGCACTGGGGCAGCAGTGAAGCCCCAGCCGGAGCCCCAGCCTGCTGATCATTGCAGCGTGGGGCCAGGAGAGAGACTCTGCTGGTGCCTGAAAGCATTTGTTGTGTGGATTCAGTTGTGCTTTTCTCAAATCCTATTTCTGACATAAAAGAAAAGGCTTGGTTACACGGTGCTTGAATGTAGCAGCAGGAGGTGAGGCTAGGTCTGTGGAGCGGAGGGACTGCGTAACTAGCAGTTTTTATGTAGAAGAAAGCAAGAAACGTTTTGTGAAGGTCACTAGCAATGTCTGCTCGTTCTGTGAGTGAGGTCAGTGTGTTCAGTTACTCTGCCACCGTTGCATCTCTGAAGTTTGTAGGCTGTGATGTGTGGAAACCTCCATCGTCACCCTGGGAACCTGAGCCACAGCTGTTGACAGTGCTGTTGGAGTGCACACTGAGCAGCGCACCCCTGCTCCACACTTTCCCTGCCCAGGGTTTGCCTGCTTGTCTTCTCTAACAGGAATGCTGTCGGTTTTGTGCGTTCTGTAGTTCTCTTATCCAGAAGTGTATTGAATGTTTCACAGAGCCAGGTGCTATCACCTCCATTTGTGTTTCCATCATACTGGAAGTGTCAGCTGTAGCTGTGGCACAGCAGCTTGTCCCGTGCTGTACACAGGCGCTGCTTGGCTGGTGCCGCTTTCAGGTCCCCGCTTACGCATGGTCTGGTGTGTATTGCCTTGTAGTGAGTGATAAAGTGTGAGCTGTTGATTATGTTGACTACTTCTGCTCCACCCACTGGAGCCACTGCTCATGTCCTGCTACAGAAAACCTCTGAAGTGACAAACAAATTGCATTCCAAAAGCAGAGAACAGCTCAGTTGTAGGGTGTGCCCGGGTATTAGATGCTGATCTCCACTTGCTTTGGGTGGACGCTGGATTTGTATTGGCTGCTTTCTTTTCATTTGTGTCTTTTTATTATAACTGATGTTAGCTAAATGTATTTTTCCCTAATCAAGTGTCCATCTAGCAAAAACAATGGGGAAAAATGTTTATATATTACATTATTTTTTTTCCTCGGGTAGTTTAAAAATATTTAGGTGGCTCTGTGTGTTAGTAAAGATACACTGGAATTATTTGCACAGGATCTGCACATGTGCAGGCTTGTTTTTGGTTAAGCACTGAAGATAACTATTGCTGGTAAATATTTATTCCACCAAGTTTAATACAGAGATGCTTGCTTGATGTAGTCCTATCACTGATCAATGTGGTGTTCTTTGACATGCCTTGTGACTAAAGTAATCCCTTCTGGATCACCCTTTTATTCTCCCTGTCTATGCAGTAACAAGCGCCTTGTGGCCTTAGTGCCAAGTGACACTTCATTCAACACCAGACGAGCCTACACCAGCGAGGATGAAGCGTGGAAGTCGTATTTGGAGAACCCTCTAACAGCAGCTACCAAGGCTATGATGAGCATAAATGGTGATGAGGACAGTGCTGCTGCCCTTGGCCTATTGTATGACTATTATAAAGTAGGTAACTCTATCGTTACTCTTCTCTGCTGCACTAGCAGGGGACCGCTATAGGAAGCATCAGAAGAGACAGTTTTCAAAGACAGAAATCACTGCATCTTGTTTTCTTTCTGATACTTGCACCAAGCACCTTTCCACTTTAGGAAGCCTGTCTGAGGTTGTTTTGATGTGTTCAGCTCTGGAGAGAAAAAGAAAACCAAGATTCCTGTGTTACATTTGCACCCATCATTGATTTTCTGAGCATAGCTGTCATCTTCTTCCCTTGCAAGGGCCCTTCTTACCCATTGCAATTAGCCCTCTTACCCATTGCTCAGGTACTTACAGCTTTATGTTAAAGAGTGAAAAAGGGAGGCCTTGTCCATTTTGGGTTTGTCTACTTTTCTGGTTCATTCCATGCATGTTTTACTTTGCTCTTTAACTGGATATCTGGTCTGACACTTTCCATGTGACTGTTAATTGTGTGATGATTGTGGTAGGCTGTATAGAAACATGCAGTGAGGTCAAGCCCTTGCACTGGAAGTTTGCAGTCTGAGTAGAAAGGTGGAGGACAGAAATGAAGCTGAACACAGAAATGTCAGTTGAACAACCTGATCTAGTGCGAGGTGTCCCTGCCCATGGCACAGAGGTTGGAGCTAGATGATCCTTGAGGTCCCTTCCAGGCCTGACAATTCCATGCTTCCATTTAGAAGGAAAGGCCTGACACACAGTTTCAGTTTATGTCTAGTTTAAGCCCAAGGCTTTACCTGCTAGGTAATGTAGAGCTATGGAGAAAAGAGCTATGTTCAAGTTTTCTGCTGAAACCAGAGGAGAGTCATCTCTGTGTCATATCGAAATGTCACCCTGACAGTCAGGCTCTTTCTCCACTCTGCAAGCACAGTCAGTATTGCCTTCCACACACTGAAACTGTCTCAGGACTCCTGGAGTCTCTTCTCTAAGCCTCTGCTGGACAGCTGTTCTTCTGTGACACCCAGCAGAAGGATGCCAGCTCTCCTTGCAATTCATGAAGTGTCAGAAGTGGAAATGTAAAATGAAAATCCTTTGCTTTTAGTGTTTATGAGTATCAAAGCTTTTAGAGAATTGGCTGCTCCTTTTAGTCTCTGCTACAGTCATGGAATGAGTGCTCAGGAGAGTGGGCTGTAGGCAGGATGCCATACTTCAACCTCAGGGTTGTATTTGTTACATCTCTTGAAATGTAATCAGTAGAGAAATGTTCCTTGCTTCTGCACGGTGGTGTTAGTAGAGAACAGCTTTTTGTAACGGGAGAGAAAAAAGGTCCTTTTATTCTGCCTGACAGAGCTGCCATGAGCAGAGCCTGTGGAGCTGAGGTGGATGTGTAACATGCAGCATGCATTTGATGTTCATATGTCATATGAACATCTGATGTGCTGCCTTCTGCTTCAGGAATGCATTTGTACGTAGCAGATCATTCATCAGCTGCATTTCTCAAAGAAAACCAGAAAGCAGCCCTTTTTCTTCCCAGAACTATGCTCTAAGAGACAGGTTTGTTCCTTATTCCAGGCAGTTGCAAAACACTTGGAGCTGAAATGGAGTAAGATGGTGATTTCAGAGGCATTTCCAGCATTCATCTGTAACTGGTTTTGTCTTGAACTGGAAGAAAAGGATAACTCTTATCGATGCTCTCAAATAGGAGCTTAAAACCTAAACCTCTGTGGTGCAATATGAAGTGTGGAGAAGCCCTAGACTCTCTTGCAGAGGTGCAGCAGGCTCCCTTCTCGCCTTTAGTTCTCATCTGGCTCATTGTTCCTGACATGCTGGAACATGTTTCTGAAGTACTTTTTTCAGTCAATAAGAACGATTTGAACTAAACTCCCCCCGCATTTAATTTTCCTTGTATTTATCTAAACATAGATAGGGATAAATATGGGATCTTAACAAGAGGAGCTGACATGTGAAAGTGGTGGCATGGAACCCACTTCTGCAGTATGTAGAACAAATTTTGTGATGAGCAGTATACTTGATAGGGAGAGAGGATTTTCTGTAGGAGAGGGCAAGGCTCTGGCTATCGGTGTCTGACTTTGCTGTCTTGCAGATGCAGCTGATGTTAATCTTGAGCCCTGCAGTGCACTGTAGCACTGCTTCTCCTCTAAATTCAGATGGTTTTCTGATATTTCTTTAAAATCTTTAAAGGTAAAAGGCACAGCTGCAGCATATCCTTTGATCTATTCTTGCGCTTTAAGCCTGAGCTAAGTGCTGTTTTGGGGTGGCTCTGCCTGATTTTGGAAAAGGTAGATTCAAAGTTCTAGCTCCCAGATTGCTTGTTCAACAACAAACACCAACAAAATACAGGTCATGGCAGCAACTTTGCCCTTGGTGATTTCATAGCTATGCTGGTGTCAGGAAATGGGTATGTGGGAACACAAATCTTTTGTCACTTGGTGTCAATTCCGAGTCTGTGGAGGGGTCAGATTTGACTGAATTTTTACTTCTTATGACTGTAGATGCCCTCAGCAAAGTGGAAGTCTGTGCTCTGATGGCATACTGGCATGCCCTCACCTGTCCCCATGCCAGGAAAGGGTAGGATCCACAAACTTCCCTGTGGTGCTTGTTTTGCACCATGCAGACAGCTCTGTAGCAGGGTTTAGCTGGTGCTTGTCACTTAGTTGAGGACACCTCCTCAGAGCTAAAGGGATCTCCATGCAGCAGCACCGAAGCATCGCACCCTCCACCTCTTCTAGTCTGTAGTGACACGTGTATGTGTGTGAGAGAGAGATGGTTTGGCTTAGCTTGGTATTCCAAGGATGGAGAAGGGTGCTGTCTCCAGACTGTTGTGCCCAAAAGCTAGAAAACAATTCCTACAGTTCTTCCCCCCCTTGGAGGTTATCTTTCTGTTCAGTCCCCTGCAGAAAAAGGGCTCCTGGCATGTGTGAACTAGACAGCCCTGACATGGTGATGTTCTAGTTGTTGCAGTAGAGCACTCTGAAGCTGCAAATTCCTGGCAGTTGCATTTGCCTGACCCCATGCCTCGTGTTGTTCTCAGGTGCCCAGAGATAAAAGGCTGTTGTCTGTTAACAAAGTGAGTGATAATCAAGAAGACCAAGATAAAAGGTACAGTATTATTCAAAATCATCCAAACAGTGTTGATCAGTTGTGAACTGGAGGAGCTCTGATATCCTGGGAAGGGGGGTTATGATTTTTTTCCAAAAGATAAGGTCATCAAGACTGTTTTGGAAAGCAAAGTTCCCTGCTTTTCACTTTATCAGAAACATGAACAGTGCTGTTAACCATGCTGGCCACAGAGCAGCATCAACTGGTGGCATTGGGTTGTGGTGGGTTTTGTTGTTTTGCTGATGCTGAGTAAAATCAGATTATACTGGCAGCTGATAGTGCCTTCTTGCCATTTTTTTTTTGCTTCTAGAGTGAAAAACGAGTGGTTTGGCCTCAGTAACTTTAGACTGTTTTTATTAACATAATTTTGGGGCTGACCAGAAGCAAATGGAGTAGCTCTTAAAATAATGTGCTCAAAAGTTTTTTTTTCTCACTCCTCTCAGATTTCAGCCTTCCTCTGAGGCTGAAAGTGACTTGAAGATTCTGAGGAGACTGTTTGCTGTCTTTATGAAGACTTGTGGACAGGAGAGGGAGTGTATTTAGGTGGGAAAGGCAAAGTGTTTATCTGTGGGAAGATAGCTTCTATAACTGAAGTGGAGCGAAGCTGCACAACGTTTATTCCAATGTGCCTGATTCTGAACCAGTGAAGAAAACAGTGGCCTCCACTCTGCACAGGGCAGAAGTTAAAACAGGCAGCAGGACAAATTCTCTGCTTTGGAACACAAAACAGAACTTTTTGAGGGACAGTTCTTCTGCCAGTGCTGGAGAAACCCATAAGTTGAGTGTGACTGACAGAAGTGGCCTGCTGAAGGCTTTGTGAGGAAATAGCTACATGTCAGCTAATAGATTTATGTCAGTGCAGCTGTCAGCAGTCAGGCTGCCTGCAGCAGCAACTGCAGGCAGACATGGGGATGCTGCTGGAGGTTACTCTGCAGCCGCTGGGGTTGCTGACCTGCTCTGGTGCAGTGGTGTTCCTGGGCTTGCTCCTTCAGAAGAGCATTGGTACCAGAGTTACACAAACAGCCCTGTCAGCAGCATGAAGAGCGAGCAGCATAGGAATGCTGCAGCTGCCTTTCTGCCTGTCCCACAAGCAGATGATGTGCTGTGAGTAATCCATACCTGCCTTACGCTCTTTCTGCTTGTTTTGGTGCCTAAGGGCACTGGTGGATTGATTTTGCATCCAAATTACAAGCCAAGGCAAAAGCAACCCCTGATACCCAGAATTTATTGTAACAACTCATACTGACTACAGGTCAAATCAAATGACTTCTCTGTCGCTAGCTGTGGAGGAGCTCTGGCCCTCTCTGCTTGCCTCACTTCTGTTTGCCCAGTGTTTGCTAACCTGCTGCTTCTTAAGGCAGTGGCTTAACATTCTGTGCCATCTGAGAACACTGAGCTAAGGAGGAGGTTTGCTGTTAGGACAGTTCATAACCTTTTTTTGGTTTTGTCTCACAGAAATTGCCTTAATACCACGGAAGCTCAGAGCAATTTGAGTGGGGGAGAGAACCGTGTGCAAGTCCTGAAGACAGTGCCAGTTAACCTCTCCTTGAACCAAGACCCTTTGGAGTCCTCCAAAAGAGAATACAACACAGCTGTGTCTGGGAGCTCAACACCCATCACGGGGACTGCAGTGACTGTGGTTAAAGCAGAGGAGTTCACCCCTGTGTTTATGGCCCCACAAGCACACTATGGCAGAGGGGAGAGTGAGGAGCACCGAGGGGTTATTTTTGAGCCATATGAGGTGTCCAGCATTGCTCCTCACACAAACTACCTGAAGGATGACCAGCGCAGCACTCCAGACAGCACCTACAGTGACACCTTCAAAGATGGAGGAGCAGAAGTAAGTGTTCCACCTCAAACTAACCTGCAGAAACTCAGTAACAAGCTGTAAACAAATGAAGGTCAAGCATGTAAACGAGTTGAGCAGTCAGGAGCCATTAGAAAAATATTGATGCTTGTTTCAACAATTTAATCTCTGCTGCTTGCTGTGTTTCTGTCAGACTGTGCTCTGGCTGTAGAGGAGCAGCATGAGGCCTTCCAGAAGACAGGTTTAAAGTTTGTTTTATTGGCATCTCTGGGACTAATAGATCCTGTCTTCAGGGATGTTATGTCAAGTAAAGTGTGGCTACCATTCTGAAAGAAGATTTGTTTTCTATTAGCAAGCTCTGCCTTCAGACCTGTTCTTGACAGTAAGAAGTAGTAGCCACGTGGTAACTGGGGAGTTCTTCCTGTTCTGAAAGTCAAAGTGAGCTAGATAAACCAAAGTAACTTATTCAGAAGCTGCCTATTGCACTAAGATCTACTCTGCAACATGAACAGGTGGCAAACAGTAGTAGAATTAGGTGACTAAAGGGTAACGGAGAAGTTAACAGGGAGGGAGGGACTCGAGTGTATGTATCAGTAGTGGAATAAGGAGAAGAGAGCCAGAGAGTTAGTTACCTTTAGCTGTCTTGGGGTTCTGCTGAGGCCAAGTAATGATATAGTCAGCTTTGATCTGCTGAGTACCCTTTGGCTGCTCTTACCTCCTGCAGAGTACTGCAAATAAGCCAGAAATGTAGAAAGGTAAAAATTAAAACTAAAAATAATTGCAGATAATTGGCAAGATTAGGTGGTGAAAGTCTCCTCAAATTGCTCTTTTCTGTGAAATTGTGACTGTAACCAAAGCACAAGGTAAGCTGCATTGAAACTGAGGTATTCAGGGTGTGTGAGACATTCCCTCTGTGCTTGTGTATGTGCACTGTGGAAGAGGAAATGGTCTCCACACAAGCATCATAGATCGGAAGAGCTGCAGGTGAAATCCATTTTCAGTTACAGAACACAGCTAGGCTAACTGCATGAATAATTAATGAAGAAATCTTGCTTGCCTCTGCAAAGTCAGTAAGATCAGCCCTTGGATTAGGAACACTGCTGTGCATTATCAAATGACATCATTTCAGCTGCTGTGTATGGTTGCTGGTAAATTACTCTTTATGCAAGCCCAGGCCCTGTGGCTGTCCCTGGGTGTTGTAGCTGAGGAATTCCCTGTCCTTGCTTTGTGCTGGGGTGCTGCTGAGAGCTGCCTAAAAGTCTGTGCTGTGCAGTGTTCTGCAGAGTGCAAAGCTCTTGAGCTTCAAGGTCAAGAAGGAGTTGATGTCCATACCCCCAACTCCACGTTGCAGCAGTTGTTGGAGTGGTGCTATTTTACTGCACATTTTCCAAAGAGATTGGCTAACAGCAGGGTATGCTTCTCATCAGCTAGACACTCTCCAGTCTGTGGAGAAAGAGGCAGTTCAGATCTGGCTGCCAAAATGGGTGGGATGGTCTGCCAGGTGCACTCATCTCAGTCTTCACCTCATCTCTTAACAGTACGTCTGGCTGTGAGTGTCCAGCTGCAGCTGTTAGCTGAAGTGTGTGCTGCTGTTAGTGGCTTTCCAGCCTCAAATGCTCAGGTGGATGTGGCATAGGAGGATGAGCTTTCACACCCTAACTCAACACTTAAACTACCCCTGCTCCCTGCAGGGGCAAGGGAATGGATGACCTTTGGGGGTCCCTCCCAACTCAAACCATTCTATGATTTTTTCTTCAGCTACCCAAATGCCAGGGTGTGCTCTGACTGCTTCTCCTGACGTGTGCTTTTGTGTAGGGACAGATGTGTGAAGCAGGTGTGGGGAGAGTATGAAGATGTCAGAACATGCCAAAAGAGAACCTTGGGCTAAATTAGTGTTCAAAGTAGGACTCCAACTGTTCTTTTTGGTGTTCCTGTTCCCGTGGTGACTGAGCTTGCTGCAGTAGATGTGCTTCAATACCCACTCGGGCTTTCAGCACATTATGAATTTAGAAATGGGTGACAGTTCTGTGATCCCGAGGGGCTGCTGAATGTTCAGAGGGGTCCCTCTGGTAAGTGGGCTCTTCAGTCAGTGGCTTGCTGTGTTACTGGGATACCATTTAGCAATCTAATGGGACTTTCTCATCTCTTTCATACTCTTATTTATCTGTAATTCACTGGTGCTGTATAGCACACACCGGATTTTCAAAGGTAGGCAATGGAATGGTTTTGACAATGTCAGCCTCTAGCCTGTGACAAGCATGTTACTGTGGGACCATTTTTACTGTAATCCCTCTGGGATGTTACATTTCTTGGAGTATTTAGCTTGTCTGGGCAACTGCTTGTGGAACCTTGACTTTTGATCCTCGGGAAATACTCCCCGGGGTGCCTAATCCCTGAGACAGGGTAAAAGTAAAACTCTTTTCAAAGTTGCCTGGCTTTACACTTCTGGAAGTGAACCAAGTTTGAATTGGTAGGTGGTGACCCATGAAAGAAGTCCTGGAGATGAAATGTAATGATTCAGCAGTGAATTGGAGAGACAGAAGCGAGAGCGCATTTAAGGCAAAAGGCAAGCCAGGAGGAAGCAGCAAGGTGCAAAGAGAGGCTCCTTGCAGACAGGATACAAATCAGTGCTTAATCTGTGCAAAACCAATCCTTTTTGTCAGAATTCCACCTCTCGATGAATGTTTGGTTTTGATAGATGTGTTTGCCTGTTTTAAAGACTGACTGACTGCAGGTCTCCTTTCGTCTGGGCAGGGGCACATTTGGCACAATTTAAGCTAAAAGACTTCGTTAGCCTGTGTCACCACTGCCATTCAAAGCAGTCAGTGCAGCAAACTAAATGCTGTCAGCATTTCATGGTTTCAGATTGCAGCTGAACATCTTATCCTTGAGACAGGTTTGTTCTAGAATGTGTTCATGCCTAGGCAGGAAATGCTACGTTCCTGTGGCACTTAGGTGGTGAGAAACTCCAAAAGCTTGACGCAAATGAACTCCCACTGTCAGTTCTGGTGTAAAGACCATGCAGGGTCCTGTCCAGTTTTTAAGGGTTTTAAGTGGTGGATGGTTCCCTCTGAGGCGTCCTCAGCTAGGTGTGGCAGTGCTTTGGTTGGCCTTTGCAGTCTGGTGGCATCAGCTGTTTCACTGCTGCCTTTGTTTTGCAGAAGTACCGAAGCGTGTCGGTGGGGGCTGAGGAATACATCTACGAACAAACAAGGTATGGCCTCAGCTTGGGAATGTGGTGAATGCATTGAGGGGAGGCTGCCTGCCTGCACTCCATGCCCTCCCTTTCATCACCTCGGGGCACCTGCAGGACTCCCTTCATGCTGCCCAGCCTCACTCTCTCCTCTCCTGCAGATGTTGGCTTTCCTATCTGAGCAGATTGTGTCTTCATCTGCTGTCTTCCGTCAGCATTGTTTAAAAGTAGTAACTCCCCTGAGACCCCTCAGAGACAGGAGAGATTAAAACAGCTGAGAGGTCCCTCAGATAACAGGGCACAGCTTGGACAGCCAGGTTCTGGGAAATCTCCCCCACCTCTCAGGGTGGCAGGATGCTGAACTGGCTCCACCAACTTTATGCAGTTCCAATCTTTATTTCCCCTCTTCTGTTTCTTTCTAGTTACTCCTGGCAGGTTTCCTGGGAAGCCCTCTGTCTCTTTACGCTGCTTGTTGCAGTGCTTCATGCTTACCTCTGCAATAACAGAGGAGTCTATTAAAAATCATCTGCAAAACCCTAAGACTTCAAAAAGGCTTTTAAAAAAGTTCCATCAATTGAAGTTTGCAGGAAGTGTCCTGGCCAGGCACAGAGCAGTGCTTACAGAACAGGCAGACACTGCAGAGTCGCTCTAATGAAGACTGGGATCAGTACAGCTGTAAGCTGCTCTTTCATTTCAGGCCTCTGCGTAGGTCCACCTGAGAGATTCCTCTCCCTTCAGAAACGGGAACATGCCTGTGTATGTTACTTGGGTTAGGCATGTGCATGCTGCTGCAGTGGAGGCTCTGCTTCCCAAAGAGTGTAGAAGCAGTCATGAAGTGCAGTGAGCTCAGAGCAGAGTCCTTATACAGGCAGTGCAGATGAGACAGGTACTTAGCAGAGACTACATACTTACTACCCTGAACATTCTGAGGCATTGGCATTGGTAGCAGATCTGAGGCATGGTCTCTCATGCTATGGCCCACGTGCCTGCCAGAATGACATCTCCACCTCTGTATTAGTTGAAACAAAAAGCAAATTGCCTGGGTGTTATGAAAACTTCAGACTGAAAAGAGGTGGTGAAAGTGATTGGAAGCCTGAGAGAAGGTTTCTTAATGACTACACAGGACTTTAGTTCAGATTGGTGGTGAGACTCAGAGTAGTGCTCCAATCAGTGGAGTCACTGCAGTGCATTTTTAAAGGTAGTAGTAACCCTTCTGCTACAGGGCACGCTTTGACTGCCAGCTGGGAACAAGAGGATATTTCCCAAGTGGTCCCATGCAGAGGTGTGAAGCTGTCCAGGTGCAGCAGGCCTGGGACTGACAGTTTTGACACCTTGCTGAAGCACAGGGAATGCCAGCAAGCAGAGGAGCAGCCGGGGCAGCTCTGTTAAGATTCCATATGTCTGACTGTGGTTTATCCCAAGCCTTTCCCAGCACACATCCTTGTTAGGCTGTCTTGTCTGGGGGGAGTGGCATTTCCCAGTGTACTTGGCATGCTTTGGTGTGCATCACGCAGCAGTGATGCAGTCCCTTCCTGTCACATTAATAGGTGTGCCACCCTAATGGTGAAGCCGCGGGACCAGCACCTGCAGCAGGGTGCTCTGGAGCCCACAGCAGTGTTGTGCTTGGCTGCAAGATGTATTTAGCTTGCAAAGAGAAAACTGTGTTTTCATAAACCTGTGTGACTCTGCCCTCAGCTTTGTGCTGAGCTTCTGGTGCCTTGCTTACATGTGCATGGCACCGGTAACACATGGGAGCAAGAGGAGCCAGTGATGTGGATTTGGTTGGTGTTTCTCTTCCTGTCTTTTCAACAGCACTTTTCAGTACACTCTGGAAGCTACCAAATCCCTGCGCCAGAAGCAAGGGGAGGGCCCCATGACCTACTTGAACAAAGGCCAGTTCTACGCCATCACCCTGAGCGAGACGGGGGACAACAAATGCTTCCGGCACCCCATCAGCAAAGTCAGGGTAGGGTCCAGTTGCTTTCCTAGCTGAGGATGGAGCTTTGCAGAAAATTGTAATTGTCGTTGGTTGGCTTTGAATTGTGTTCAAATTCTTCTTGTGTGGGAGAAGACAGAGCAAACTTACTCTTATGCCCCGTTTAAAGGTGGGAGAACATCCACAGCCTGTCCCGCATTCACCAGGCAGGAACCTGACCATAAAAGGAGATCAGGTTGGTCAGGCAGGATCTGCCCTTCCTAAACCCATGCTGGCTGGGCCTGATCCCTTGGCCATCCTGTAGGTGCTGTGTGATGGCCCTCAATCATAGAATCATAGAATCATAGAATGGTTTAGGTTGGAAGGGACCTCAAGGATCATCCAGCTCCAACCCCCCGCCATAGGCAGGGACACCTCCTACTAGAGCAGGCTGCTCAAGGCCTCATCCAGCCTGGCCTTAAACACCTCCAGGGAGGAAGCATCCACAACCTCCCTGGGCAACCCGTTCCAGTGTCTTACCACCCTCACTGTAAAGAACTTCCTCCTAACATCCAGTCTGAATCTCCCCTCTTCCAGCTTAAACCCATTCCCCCTCGTCCTAACATTACTAGACCGTGTAAAGAGTCCCTCCCCAGCTTTCCTGTAGGCTCCCTTCAGATACTGGAAAGCCACTCTAAGGTCTCCTCGAAGCCTTCTCTTCTCCAGGCTGAAGAGCCCCAACTCTCTCAGCCTGTCCTCATAGCAGAGGTGCTCCAGCCCTCTGATCATCTTTGTGGCTCTCCTCTGGACCCGCTCCAGCACTTCCATGTCCTCAAGATGACCTGTTCCATGCCCTTGCCTGGCACTGAGGTCAGGCTGACAGCTCTGTCATTTCCCGGTTCCTCTCTGCAGCCCTTCTTGTGGATGGCATCACATTGGCAGCTTCCAGTCTCTGGGGACCTCTCCAGTGAGCCAGGACTGTTGATCAATGATGGAGAGTGGCTTGGCCAGCTCATCTGCCATCTCTCTCAGCACCCTAGGATGGATCCCATCCGGTCCCATGGACTTGTGAGGATCCAAGTGGCTCAGCCGGTCCCTTACTGCTTCCTCCCTTGTGGTGCCAGCTCTAGCACTTGTACAGCTGAAACAGGAGTTGGGAACACACTGGGCTGACTGAAAACCACTCTTGATGAGTTTCTTTTGGTGCCTAGTTTTTGAAGCTGCGGCAGCAGGAGGCTGCAGATGAGATAATTTATTTTGGAGGCTGTGTGGTTTATAGAAGGTTGTGAGCCTGCAAGCAGCTTCCATGATCACATTCTGTTTGCCAGGCCCAGCCAAGTGACTGTTGAATTTATGTCAATTACATCTAAATCCTGCAGAGAAGTGAGAGGTTTTGAAGATGCTAAGCTTCTACAAGTTCCATGTGAGGGGCTCATGGAGGAAGAAGATTAACTCTGTTCTTGGTGGAAAAGCTGCTGTCTGCACTGCCAGCTGTGGGTGAGCAGCAGCTGGGCAGCCAGTGTGCATGGGCATGAGCCAGGAGTTACCCACGGGGGGCACTGCCTTGCACCCACACAGCACCTGGGTATGGAGGTCATAGTGATGGCATCCAGATGGTCAGAGGGCATGTGAAGGGTTGTCGTGGTGGATCAGTTGTGCTCTAGCTCCTTGGCTTGTGAAACAGTTTGTTGGTGTTTTTCATGAGCTTGGTGATTCAGGGTGGTTGCAGCATAAATAGAAACAGGAGAGGAGACTTAAAATGATTTCTTTTCACTCTGGTTTACCTGGTATGAGCAGGCTCTGGCTTTGTGGGGTTTGTTTTCTTGCTCCCAGCAGGGCTTTTTGAAGAAGCTCATGTGAAGTTTTGCATGCAGTTTCGGTCTGATTCACTTGAATCAGTTTCAGAAAGGGAACTCAAAGCCTGAGCTGCAGAGCACTGCAAATCCCAGTACCCAGTCACGCTGAGTTTGTCATTAGATACATGGGAGTCAGAGTCCTCTTCTAGAGCAGGAGGATTGTCCTTAGCCAGCGAGCACATCTCTCTGCAATGCAATTTCAGCTTCCAGGGTGACAAGGAGGCTGAACCCTAGCACTTGGACTGGAGACTGGACTTGGGTAGAAATTGGAACTGGAAAGCCTCCAACTTTGAAACAATCACTTTTTACTTCAGGCAATTTAAACCTCCTAAATCCAAGAAGATCAAATCGATTTGGACTATCAAGACCATAACCCTAGGCCCTGCCTTCTTTTAAAGCAACTCTGCCCTAAGGCTTTACCTGCATTGCAGCGCTGGGCTGCAATGAAACTCAGCAATCTCCTGCAACCTGGGCACTGGGGAGGGTGGGGACTGGGTGAGCAGATGGGCAATGTGAATTTTTGTGTTTCCAGTTGTTAATGACACCCGAACTAAAGCCAGTTGTGTTGGTTTTCCTAGAGTGTGGTGATGGTTGTTTTCAGTGAGGACAAGAACAGAGAGGAGCAGCTGAAGTACTGGAAGTACTGGCACTCTCGGCAGCACACAGCCAAGCAGAGAGTCCTGGACATTGGTGAGTGGCAAAGGATCTCCAGCTGCTTCGGAGAAGGCTGCAGAGTATGGAAAACTCTGGCACCTTGAGGCATGTGGTGGGAAATACTGGCATTGGCTGCAGGGCTTAGACCACAGCTTTTAGCAGTGGCTTGTCCTTGCTGGAACAGGGCTGTGGGCTTTAGGGATCAGGACAGAGACCATCCAAAAGGAACCAGCCTCAGCAGACACAAGGAAGAGCTGCCCCTTGCCTGTGTGTTTAATGTTCCACCTTCTGCTGCTAGGAAGTCAAGGTTTGCAACTCCTCAGCAGTGGCAGTGTTTGTTTCCTTTGGATTTTCAAAGGCTGATGCACCCTCTTGGATCCAGTGACAGCAGCAGCCCATCTGACAGCTCTGTTGGCTAATCTGATGTGCAAGTCTGAGAGCGAAGGTGCTATCATTGTGGTGACTGCAGAGGAGCATACAGGACTCTTACACACCAGCTTTTGGGTCTCGTTGGTGTCAGAAGTGAAGGAGAAGCCAGCTCTGGTCTGCCGTCCTGTGAGACCTGTTCCTCTTCATCCTGCTTGAGGGGTTTACAAGCCCGTTTCAGCCACAGCTGCCCTACCCCCGTGCTTGGGAGGCTGTATCAGAGGAGGGACAGGAACCTGCTGTCAAGGAGCCCGAAGCTGAGATCTGTGGGATTGTCTAGACATCAAGCACTTCTCCCCTCCCACGGGCAATTTACACATGCAGCCATCTGCGGAGGATTCCAGGCAGAGCAGTGGGCAGGGCCAAAGTCTCTCTTATTTTGACCGCCTGAGGGAACCGAACTATTGAACGGCGGGAAGGAGAGGGGGCAGGGGAGGATGAAGCCGAGTTACTTGCAGAGAGCACTGCAAGGCTTCAGGGGTGACTGAGCGGGGCAATTAGGGCATCAGCCTCTGAGTGGTCCCGCTCATGCCTTTTGACTTTCAAATGCTTTCAACAGCCTCTGTTGTGACTGATATTAGTTACAGTCAA
The DNA here is from genome assembly GCA_013400475.1 of Tricholaema leucomelas. NCBI lineage: Eukaryota > Metazoa > Chordata > Aves > Piciformes > Lybiidae > Tricholaema lacrymosa > Tricholaema leucomelas. The sequence continues at coordinate 102,761 of WAAF01006096.1, forward strand.
GAGTATTTGGTCAAAGCAGGTCTTCCTGAATCTCCTTTCTCTCTCTTGTCTTCTAGTTCTGGTTGAACCGTTTCCCCAGCTGTTTGGTGTGTGTTGTTCTTTGGGGCAGTTAAAGCAGTAAAACCTCCTTCCCAAACCAAGTGACTCCTACCATGACAGGTTAAGAGAGCAAGTCTGCCACGTCACAGCTGCTTGTGAAGTCTCCCTGGCCTTCTGTGCTAGTCCCTGCAAGCCTACAGTGCTCAGCTGTAGCTCTGCAGGTTGTGCTGAGGAGCTGTGCCGGCGCAGTGCTCGCACCCTCCGATGTCACTGCACACCTTTCAGTCCCTTTAGCTCTGCAGGCCAGCTTATGAGGCCCATTTTGTAGGAGAGCTTTGTGTGAGCTATGTGGTTAGCTGTGCTGGAGTGGATGTCTCTTGTGTGCCCATTAGCCCCAGCTGGGGCAGGGCTGTGCTGGCTTCTGGCTTGTATTTTCATTTGGGTTGCAAACAGGAGCAAGGGCTGTTGTGGAGAGACTTGGTGACACAGCCCTTCCCATCAGATGGAAGGACTCTAACAGCTCGGCTTACATCAGTGCCTTCAGAAGTGTTTTCTTGAGAACAGCTGCAGTATGGTCTTAATTGCTACCCAGTACATTTCTGTGAGGGCAAAGTGGCTCCTGCCGACTTTTCCATGCAAGCATCAAGCTGCATTTACCAAAAGCTGCCATTTTTTCATCAGATCACCTAACTGAGCAGCTTCACCCAAATCTGCTTTGAGTATGAGCAGGGTAGCAGCTGAAGCAGATAGCTTGGAAGGGACTCCTGGAGGTTAAGTCTGTGGCTCTGAAGATTTCAGATCCTTCTGCCCCTTGTAAAGGAATGCTGAGCTGGCATCCAGGCGCCGTGTGGTCAGCAGACAGAATAGATATCTGCCAGGACATGCCATGGAGAGCTATTTAAGCAGACAGTGAGAGAAGCTTGCTAAGGACAGAGGTCTGCATCAGGCTTGTCCCATCTTCGAGGCATGGTCTGGCAATCATCTAGCGGCCCCAGTTCTGTCCTGTTCTGGATTTCACTTTGACTGTCAATGATACACAAAGAGTTAATTGTGTGCTAGGTTCCTTCGGAGCTGTTTTTGAATAGCCATGAATCTGTGTCACCTGTCTCAATGGTGCTCATAGTCATGAGCTGTGCTCCTGCTGTTTGTAGCTCCCGTCTGACATCTGTGAGTCCTTCATTGTTGCTGCATGCACTTTGAATCTGGAGCACAACCTGGTCTTCAGCAGGCAGAGAATCAAATTAATTCGGGCTAGCGTAGTTCTGGGGTCCTCAGCCCTCAGGCTGACCATTCTGCTTTTGCAGCATTCCTTGGTGGCACAAGTCTGTGGGTCTGTGCATGATGGCCTCCTCCTGCTGCATTCTGGAGATGAGAGGAAACAGAGTAACTTGTTCCCACATTCCCCACTTGCAAGGGTCACTGCTTTAATTTGTTCTGTGTACTGGCAGGGCACCTCCTGGGAAGAGGGGTGCTTGAATGGCCCAGATGCAGTACTGGGGCTGAAGGTGCAGGATCAGCAAGACCTTGGTGCTTGAGGAATGAACCCGAGTACTTGACACATATTAAGCAAGAAGGAAAAGTGTCATCCAGAATTTCAGCTCTATCAGAGATTTTTTTTGGCTGCTTGCAGCACGAGTGAGGATAAGGCTTTGTGTCCTGCTCCTCCAGTGCTATGCCATGGGGCAGTGGCTTTTTTCTTCCAAACCCTGTGACACAGAGAATAGGATGCTGGCCTGCAGCAAGCAGGGGTTATTCATAATCAGTACCACTGTCTGGCTGCTGCTGCAGTAGGTTCAGTCATGACTGTAAGCTGGGTGTGGAAGTTTCAGACTGGGCTGTTTGTGCTCCAGAGTCTCGCCCGTGAGTTTCTGCGTTACGGTTGCCATGATGTGCACCATGCAAAAGCCGCAGCAGTGCTGCGCCGTGCGTGCAGACGAGTCATGTCCGGTGCTGAGACCTGTCTTTGCCCAGTGTGCACTTAGGAGGAAATCTCTCCTGCAAAGCTGGGACTCTGCATGCTGAAGAACCCCAGTTTTCTGTTTCGGGTAGCTCACTGCAGCAGAGGGGAAAGCTGCAGCCACACAATCAGCTGCCAGACATCCCTGGATGCTTAGGACCCCTCTGCCATTGTCTGTAGCTTGAGAGCAAGAGGATCACTTCTGCTTACAAAGAGTCTGTGAGATCTGCACGTGCCACTCCAGGAAGCAGAGGCCAGTGTTGGGGAAGAGAAGGGCTGGTGGGACATGATTTTCTGACAGCCCTGCAGGAGACAGTATGTGTCTGAAGCACAGATTTAGGCAAATGGTAGATCGAGATCACTGCATAGTGTGACCTCTGCCCTCTGACAGTGAAATGATTCTAAGGCAAGGTGGATGTCCCCGAGTTGATGCATTGCCTGAACCATCTGGAAGCTCCTTCAATCAAAGGCTGTTTCCTCCTTACAGACCAGGGCTTTGTCTTTGTCTGTCATCACAAAGAAGAAAGGATGTTAAGCTGGCTGGCAAGGGAGAAAGAAGATCTGGAAGTTGGCTGGTTTGGCTGGTTTTACAGCCGTACTGGTTTAGTTTGTTTGCTGTTTTAGTATCATGCATACTTTGGAGAAGGGGGCTTTGTGGGTTTGGTTCTTTGGCTTTTGGCTTGTCTGTGGGTGTTGTTTGTTTGTTTGTAGGACAGTTGCTGGTTTTGTGTGCTTAAATATATTTATTTGTTTATTACATAGAGACCCAGCATCCAGTGCTTTAGTTCCTGGGGAAGCTGAAACAGCTGGTAGCTGTTAGCCTTTTAGGAATTTTCTGTGAGAGTCACCGTGACGCCATTTATACATGTCAAGGTCCGAACAGTCTCTTTGAATGTTTCCATAACTTCTGGTTAATTTTCCAGTCTTGGCCGTTCCTTGGCCACTTCTTCCCACGGCAGTCACACAGACCTGCCGCTGCAGAGCGAGCGGGAGCATGTGTCAGCTGGCATCTGACCCTGTGCTAGACTCAAGCTACAGTATAACCAGATTATTAATAATGCAGCAGACAACACAAGAGGTAGTTCTGGTGGATTAGGCAACCTAGTTGAGAAAACAAAGATGCATTAGGAGAGAGTTCAAACCTTTCTCACCAGTCTCCTGTTTGTTTGCTGTCTTGCAGCTGATTACAAGGAGAGTTTCAATACCATTGGGAACATCGAAGAAATCGCTTTCAATGCTGTGTCCTTCACTTGGGATGTCAATGAGGAGGCAAAGGTGAGGAAAAGCCATGCAGATGGCATCCTTCTGAATGCCACTTGTCTCCTTTCGAACAAATAATGATAAAAGTCAGTGGAGGTGAGTTCTGCAAAGCCAGGACAGCTGTGGTCTCCCACTGACCCCAGGGGTTCTGGCCACCTGCTGTAAGGGCTGTCAGGGTGATGCTTTCACACTCCTGTCACTGGCAGATAGAGATGTGCTGAGAGAAGCCTGCAGGGCTCTCACCTTGGAGTTTCCCACCTGTGGCCTCTCAGTGATTTAAAACCCACCCAATCTTGGAAACAGCAGAGATTTCTTCTTTCCTTTTTGCAGCATCAGTGTAGGACACAAGGTGAATGTTCCCCTCCTCTTTCTCTTTGGCCTCCCCTTCCACGTGCAGCGGTCAAGTGCCCTCAGACATGGGGGTCTGCACTCGAGCCTGTGCCTGCTGCAGTGAATTTACAAGCCAGAAAAGCAAAGTACAAGTTTCTCAGAGTTATGCAAAGGGTGGCAGAGCATTTCAGCTGCATTGGACAACTGTAGGAGAAGTGGAAAGCTGGTGCTAATTATAAGGAGTTGGCCCCTGGAAAGCGGAAGGGAAACAGGCTTTGTACAATGAGGGGGGACAATGTGGGGCTCCCAGGGATGTAGCAACTAGTGCTTAGTAAGCTCCTGATACTGTATGGGTGTAGAATACAGGATGTCCAGTGCTCAAGCAGTGCCCAGGGTCTTTCAAATGCAGACACGAGCCCCTGCATTGCTAACAAAAGGAGAGCGATTGCATGGAGGAGTGAGCAAGCTGCTGCCTGCAGGTGCTGGGCTTTGCAGTACCAGGAGCTTCACATTTAAAGGCTATAGCTCTGTAAAGCACCTGGCCTTGGTGGACAGAGTTGTACTTGGCCCGGCTGCTAATGGTGCTGTTTACTCAGGCAGTGATTCCATACTCACCACCTCAGACACTCCCCTTAGGTGACTGCATTTCAGAATACAGCACTGTGGTGGCTTCTGCAGTCATGACAGGTGACCCTTGCATGCATGTCAAGACCGTTACAGAAGTTGTGCCAGGGCTGGAGCATAGCAGTCTTGTCTCAACAGCAACTGCTGTCTCTACTGGCAGGGCTGGCAGTTCTTTAACCCGTGCAGCTGAAAGCCAGGCTTAGCCAGACACCACGCTGACCAAGGAGCAAGAAAGCCACAACCACTAATATCAGGTGCTACCCTCATCTGTTCTCTTGCAGTCTCTTGCCTTGGGTGCCAGAACATTTAAGAACAGAACTCTGACAGTGATAGCAGGAAACAGAACCCAGTAAGCTTTTAAAACAGTGGCTCTGGTGTTGCTGGATTGAAAGCTATGTCAGAGTGGAGTTTGTGGAAGCCATTTGCATTGCTGCAGGAGGCAGCCATTCAAATGCAGACTGGCCCATACACATTTAGTTATCAACCCCTGATCTTCTAGGAGCTTGAACTGCAGATGTATGGATAAAAGCAGGAGAGTTCATAACATGCTTTGGTCTTAGGCTATCAAGCATAAATCGGGTGGTACCTGAGAGCTTTGCCCTGCACTGCAGTGTTTCCCTCCCCACACACATGTGCAGGCACCCACATGTGGGCTGCTGCTGCGAGTCCAGTACAGGAACCAGTTGTGCTGGGGATTCCCACAGGATGCCCCTCGGTGTTTGAAAGCTGGTGACTCTTGGGCATGTCACCGAGGGCTGTTTTTAATCCAGCAATTACCTCATCTTAGATGAAGAGTTTCAAGGCTTAATTACAGACTCTCTTAAGCTTTTGGAATGATCTTTCAGCTGGCTCCATCAACAGTGAGTGGCTGCTCACTGTTGTTTTCCTTTTTCACCACAATTTCAAGATGAAAACATAACCTCAGAGGCACAAAGCCCTTTCTCTTCCAAGGCAGACAGAAGGGGCACAGGGCAGTTCTTTCCAGAACCTCTGAGATGCGGTGTGCTGAAGGACTCTGCTGGCTGGGAAAGAAACCAAGAAAACAAACTTGTGTTGGAATGGCACAGGGGAGCGATTCTGAGAAACCAGGCAGAAACAGCAGAAATCACCCGGCCAAGAATTGTCCAGGCAGGTAGCCCTGTCTCTCCTGGCAGATGGGTCCTGCATCTAGGAAGGCTTACCTGAAGCATGAGGTTTCTTCTTTCCTACTCTACCTGGAGGACGGTTAATTTAAAGCCAGAAGCAAGCAGAGCAGTACCCTGCTCCTGGAAGCCCTTCAGGGTGAGGGTGTGACAGCCAGATCTGCCTCTACCAGTGAGCCTGCTCAGGCTTTCTGAGGCAGCATTTCAGTTATGTGGAAGAAAAAGACATTCAGAGGGCACAGGCAGAGGCCTCTGTTATTTGGGTAAGTGAAGGGAACTAGGGTGTTGGCTTCGGTTCTTTGTGTCTGGCCCCTCATTCTCTGGCTGCTACTTGGTAGAACAAGGCAGGGGAAGAGGGATCATGGCCAGCACAGTTGAGCTGTAGAATTCTGTGGCTGAAGGGAACAGCAGCAAAGTCAGAAGAAGCACTCTGATAACATCTTCTCTATCTGACCAACAACAGCAGTCCTCTGCTGGCAAATGGAAGCTGGTCCTGGCACGTACCTCCCTTTTTCTGGAGCAGCATCTTTCTCTGCTGGGGCTGTTGTCTAGAGGTCACTGCGGGGCTCGTGGTTGAGAGCAGGGAAGTGAGGGTAAGAATCTACAGCCACTTCAAACTGATACTTCCTTGGGACAAAAGTATGGTACAGTAAGGAAGCAGAGGCAGGCAGTAAGGACACTTCTGTGCAGTCCATCTTGTTTACTTATGTGTATAAATGGGCAACATTTATGGGCAAGGTGATTTGTTGGCTCCCTTGGTTGAACCTGAATGCTGTGTTTTGGTATTTTTAAAGGGGTTCTTTAAAACAAAGATGAGGAAACAAGCAATTACCAGGAGTGACTGACTTTGTGACCATCTCTCACATGTCTTTATGGTCTGCTAGAAGGCATTTGGGTGTCTTGCTGTTGCCCTGCAGAAGATTTTGCTGCAGCATCTAGGTGGTTGAGAAAGTTCTACTGGAGGCTTTGAAACAGAGAGCTCAGCTTTGTGTTTGACAATCACACTTCTGCCAGTTTGCAGTCTTCCTTGCAAACTAACTTCATCAGCAGTAAGGTAATTGAGAACCAGAGCTCCTCCATTCTGAGGAGAACATCTTTACCATAAAGCATGCCAGCTCTTTGGTATGTGCCCTCTTGGTTAATACTGCTACAACAATGGTACATGAATTGGACATGAATTGTTTACTTCTATGGGTAATACTTTTTAATCTCAGATTCAGAAGTGTGACTTCAGAGGACACTTGCTAAAGATGTCACGCAAGGGCAGACAAAACTGCATTTCACTGATCCCAAGGATGGCCTGATCTCTGCTAAGCACAGCATCTTGGACAGACAATAAGGAGAGGTCTTGGCAGCCAGGTGGCTCAGGCAGGTGCTGGCACATGTGTGTTGGTGTGCACAGGAGCTGTGTGCTGTGCAGCTGCTGTGTGCACTTGTGTGCAGCCTTCTCCTGCTATATTTAACTGGAGATGTGGGTCTGAGCCAAGGCCTGCTGAAGCCTCTGGGAGCCTTTCCAGCTATCTAATGAGTTTTGGCATAGCCCATACAATAATGAGCTGTTTTCAGTGAAGGTGCAAGATGAGGTTCTTGGGTACTGTGGACTGAAGTGAGCTGTGATTCAAGTGGGCACAGTGGTGAAGTCAAGCTCATGGAGCAGCAGAGTCTCAGTGGTGTATGGTGACAGTCCACGTGTCTTTCACATTGCTACTCAGGGCAGCTTTTGGGTAGTGTAATTTAGGAAAGAAATTAAGAACAAAATAATTCTTACATCAAATTTCATTTAATAAGGAGGGAATTAATTTTTTAAATCTACTTTCAAAATGTAAAAGTTGGAGGAAGAGATATTTAATCTGGGGAATTAGTACCAAATGATGTAGGATTAGGCTTGCGGCTGCTTTATTAAACCGTGTCTGTGTAGAAGAACACACACCTGTATTCGCTGTCTGCATGCACGCTCTCCCCTTGTGCTCTAAGAGTTAACCTGTGGTGCCATACAGCGCTGAAATTTCAGTGCTGGCAAACGGGACCGAAGGCAAATGGCATTCCTGTGTAGCTGCTTGGGTGTGGTGTGGGCTGAGGAAGCTTCAAGAGAGGAGAGTAAACATTTGCTGGAGACATTGGTGTTGAAATAAAACAAAAGCCTTGCTTGCCTTTGTGTGGGTTTATAAGGTAAAGGGCTGGCAGGAGAAACTGTAACCCAGGCTTTGAGTGTGTGTGTGTGAGGAATGATGGGATTGAGATTAGTCATTTGAGACAAGTCATTTAAGCCCTGTTGTTAGTCTGGAGGGAGGAATCGTTTCAAAGCAGGCCTTTGAAAGACTCATCAGCCGGTGCAGTCTGTGCGCTGCCACTCTTCAGCAAAGCTGCTTTAGCTTGCTGATTTTGCGCTCTAATGCACTCTTCCCTGCCTTCTGCCCTTGGCCCTTTTGGAGGTGACGGGAGCCAGAAACCTAAATAGCAGTAGAAGGCTTGTTAGAAGCTTCAGAACTGCAGTGCTTTAGAGTGTGTAAGTTGAGAGCCTGCAGGAGGAGTCCTGTGGCTGGATAAAATGAGAAAAGCATTTCTGAGCCTTGCTGTCTCTTCAGACAGGTTGCCGTGTTTGTGTCTTGTGCTGGCTGGCTGTGCTGCAGCCTGCACTAAACAGTAATTCACTTAGTAGCAGCCAGGCTCTGCAGGAGCGCTTCCCCCAGAGTGCCTGTTCTAGACAGGCTCCATAACAAACAGAAGAGCTGTTGTTATCTTGGGCCACTTCTGAAACCTCAGGCACCCAGTGGTTCTCCAGGTTCGGTTTGTGTTGCCAGTGGCACGCCTGAGCTGGAGACCAGATGGGTGGAGCTCTGTCACTGAGTGCTCTCACGGAAAATATGCTGACATTAAAAAAAAGCCACCACTATAATGGCAACCCAAAAGTGCTCCCAACAGCAGAGCATTGCTAAAATCCAGTTTGTACAGGAAGAAAATGGTCTGGGACTGAATTTGGGTACGGCCAGAGTCAGGCCCACTGAAGTAGTTGAGTCAAGTGCAGGCAGAGTCTGGTGCCAAGAGCAGTGCTGCCTGCTGCTGTCATTGCTCCTCAACTCGACATTTTCTAACCGTGTACCTCTGCTGTGCAAGACACTAGGTCAAGAAGCATCTTAAATCTGGGTGTGTTTCAAGAGAGGCAGACCTGGACTTCATCTTGCCATGACTGCCCCTTGCCTTGCTGAGAGTGGGAGTGCCTGCAGTATGGACAGAAGCTGCAAAGGAGGGAAAGATGAGGGCTGTTGATACTCAGAGCAGGGGCCATTTCTTCCCCCATCCCGCTCTGGAGAGGCAGAAGTTTCTGGTCAGAGCAGGGACAGAGAAAGGAACTGTGCAGATGGTTCCCCAGGTCCTGCCCACTACAGCAGCCTGCTGCACCTCAGTGTTAAATCTGGTGCAGATCTTCAGTCATGCAGGGAAGGAAACCCTAAAATGAACTAAAGTAAGCAGAACTGCACCCTCTTCCCTTCCCTCTCACCCCCACCCCCTCTGTTTGCAAATCCAAAGTCAGTGTTGTGCCTTACAGCAAAACTAAGAGAAGACTGTGTGGAGACAGAGTTCCCCCCAAAACCCAGATGATGTGTGTTAATTTGGATCCATCTGTCTGTCTGCAAGGTGCACACCTCACAGGCACTGCTCCTCGGAGGGATCCTGATGTACCACGGTGTCAGGACAAGGATAATGAATCTTAGACCATCAATCCGTTATTAATGCTCAATAATCTGTTACTGCTGTCTGGGAACTCCTGCAATGGCAAAGTCTGTCCTCCTCTGTCTGGTCTGTGACTGGAGGCAGCAGGTGACACAGTCTGTGTATCTGGGAGGAAATCTTCATTTCTCAGCTTGAGTGTGCAGGAAAAGTGGTAGATGCACAAACTGCTTTGTAGATAGTTTGGAAAATCCCTCTGCGATGTATGGGATAAAAGACAGCAAGAGCAGATCCTGCTCTATACCAGACCTCATTCCTGTGCTGTGTGCACACACTTAAAAATGTTTCCCTAACCCTGCAGAGCAGTTTGAAGGCAAATGAAAATGCAGACTGTTCAGGGGTATGTGCACCCCGATCCACACTTAGCCTCGGCGCTGCAGGAGAACAAGCTGTAATTTGAAACAGAAATAACACTATCAGCTTCCAAATCAGTTTCACCTCTAGGGCCCTTCCCCACCTCCCTCCTCTGCCCGCAGTTAAAGTTCAACCATTTAATTTGTCAGTGCAGCTCTGTGGTGCAGTCGGCAGCAAGGCTGCAGAGGGGCCTCGGACAGGCAGAGGACCTGCTCCAGCTCCGTCTGAAAATCGGACTGTAATGTCACCCCCTGCCCTCAGGGCGAGGTGTCCCCCCAGCAGCCCTGGATACCTTTCTTTTCAGCTGCCTCTCTCCTAGGCAGTTTGCTTTGGTTAGTTCTTCCCCTGCTTATGGCCTGTGGAGCAGTCCCTTCTTGAGTCCTCCTGGAGCCCAGGCTCCTCTGCCTGTCCAGGTGTGCATGGGCTGCGTTAGAGAGCCCCCCAGCTGTCGTGCTGGTGCTGCTGGAGCGGGTCCGATGCCTCCTGCTTTAGGGAATAGGCCAAGCAGTTTGCCGTGTCCTTCTCCTTAGGTCACACCCTCTTTCCTTTGAGGGGTGCTTGTGCTGCCGTCTGTTTGGTTCTGCTTGTCTGGGCAGGTTTTGGTTTTGTCGGTGTGGGTTTTTGTTTGTTTGCTTAGTATTAAGCTGGGGAAAGTGCGCAGTGAAGTCAGGCCAGTCCCAAAGGCCCATGCAGTACTCTTCCTGGCTGGCAAGAACAGATGGGTTTTAATTCAGTTCCATCTCTCCATTTCCGTGCAGACTATCCAGAGTGAAAGAAACAGAGGCACTTCAGCTCTCACTGCTTGCTCTGCATCAGAGTAGTCCTCGGGACCCCCTGCTGCCAGGTCCTGTACAGCAAAGGGGTGGCAGAGGAGACACACTTTGTTTTCTGGTGCCATGGAGCTCAGAGGGCAGGAGGTCACTAGTGGATATCAACAGACACAAGTGCTCAAGACGGGTTCCTGAAACAAAGGCAGACACGCTGCCAGGAAACAAGGGGGTGACAGGTTGTGCATGGGTGGCACATGGCAAAGGGGACTTCTCAGAAGAGGTAGGGTGTGGTTTTGTGTTTGAGGAACTCCTTCCCAGCTGCAAAGACAATGAGAGGCACTTCTGAAACTGAAGACAAATAGTGAAGGCCCCTCAGAGAGGATCAGGAGTACCTGTTGAGGGGATGGAGGAAAGGATATTGCTGACGAGAGTGAAGGAACTTGTGAAACAAAACAGAGGGTAGGGCTTACTCTAGCCACGCTGAATGTGAGCCGTGAGCCATCAGAACAAGCCAGACCCAAAGGCATCTGGAAAAGACCCCTGCAAGGTGATCTTGCCATGTTAACAGTGCAGCTTGTAGAGTGAAACAAGTCAGGGCTAAAGACCTGACATCTGTGGAGATGTTCTGGAAGGTTTTATCTCAGGTTATCTTTATCTGGTTCCTGCAGACTGAGCAACCCTTGGCAGCTGGGGTGTGTGAGGTGTGCTCCTGGGACATGTCTGGCCTGACTTCTCCAGAAAGAATCCACCTGGTGCACTGTGAGCTCTGTGGCGTGAGGCAGAGCACGGTGCCCTGGGACGGTCACACGTGTCCCCCCGATCCCAGCCGGAGCAGCAGCTGCATGCCTTAAACCTGTGTCCTCCTTCCCAGCAGGGCAGCAGCTTTGCCGGGCCCAGGCCAGCTGTGTGACTTGGCAGTGCACTGTGCCTGGTTCTCTCTACCGGGCTGCTGCTGCCTGCCCTTAGCTCACCTTTGTTTGACTATTGCAGCACATCTGAGCACTAATCTCTCTGGCACACAGATCTTCATCACGGTGAACTGCCTGAGCACAGACTTCTCCTCACAGAAAGGAGTCAAAGGGCTTCCTCTGATGATCCAGATCGACACCTACAGCTATAACAACCGCAGCAACAAGCCCATCCACCGAGCCTACTGCCAGATCAAGGTGTTCTGTGACAAGGTGAGTGCGCATCCATGGACGGGGGAGGCTCCTTGTTAGACACTCTATTGGTGCTCTATTTTAGCCCTAATTAAATGTGGGGTTTTTCCCTCCAGCGTTGTGTTTCATGGTAGAACTCGATCTGTCTCTGTCACAGATCTAACTGATTATCATGTAATTATGTGCCTGCTTTTTGGCCCTGATTTATCAACTTGTGAGCAGCAATTGGGCTGTTTAAGAGCATGACACAGCAGTGTAAAAAAAGTCATAGAAAGCACAAAGATCTCTGCTTGGAAGCTCAGTGCTGCCCATAGGCATCCGAGTGCCAGTCTGATGATGTTATCCTTCTGGATCTAACAACCAGGAGAGGTAACATGTAAACTTTGTGGAGAGGTCTCTGATGAAAGAATGCACCTGTCAGAGGACCTGCTTAGCTCTTGTTTGGGATGCAGTGGAAAGCACTGAGCCTCAGTGATGTAGCCAGTGTTTTTTTTTCTCCTGGCTTGACTGAAAGCTTCATCTTGCTAGGATTTTCCCACTAAAATCATAGAATCAGTCAGGGTTGGAAGGCACCACAAGGATCATCCAGTTTCACCTCCAGGCTGAACCTCCCCACCTCCAGCTTTGCTCCATTCCCCCTAGTCCTACACCAGTGAGTTCTTTGGGTCTTGGTTTTGTAGATGGTAGACTGCAGACCCGTCAGCCATTCCCATTCTGGAACTGTATCTTTCTTTTTGGGGGCTCACTCCTTTTGCAAAATTTGCTTCTTTTGCAGTGAGTGTTCCTATATGAAAGTGGAGATACTGCCCTGAAGGGTCAGCATCTCCTGTTCAGCTGTCTGCATCACTGAGCAGAAACAGTTGCTCAGCCAAGTTATCTCAGGGATGGTTATTGGATGTGAGGCTGACCATATTTCAGCTGTGTTTAACACCTGCCAGCCCACACTTCAACCCTGCTGGGAAAGGTCTTCCAGGGAGCTGGCTGCTGCATGGTTTCTAGTTCTGGTTAGTTTTGCAGAAAGCAAGCACAGCCATTTCCCTTGGTAAGTGCTGTTCTCTTTCCTCTGAAAAGATGCTTGTGGTTTGCAATACCTGCAGCTCCTGCTGCCTTGCTTCCAGTGGGGACTACATAGAGGAAACAGTTACCAGAGGTATTGGGCAGGCCTCCTCTTTGGCTTCAGAGAGCAGGCTGAAGCCCACAGGCCTCTTGAACCACGTGTAGGATACTTTGGCCCTGAACTAGAAATGGATGCGCGTGAGCTCCAGTGGGATGGTCAGGGCCTTGCTTGTCTGGAGGCAGAATGCAAGGCAAGCTTGCAGGCTGCCTGCACTGTGCCATGCAGGGTGCTCATAGCCCAGAAGCAGTGGTGGGCAGCACTGTGGCTACTGCAGCTTCTGCACTTGGGAAGTGACTGTGGCACTAACAAACAGCAGGGGCTGGCAATGGCTGCACTGCTCAGGGCTTGCTGGCACCTAAGAGGACGTGGGGGTCTCTTGCCTTGAACGAAGACAAAGTGGTAAAGTTTTACCAAGATAATAGAGGGAATATAAAAGAAAAATCAACAGAACTTCTGTGTTGTGTATAAAAGGATGAATCCGCAGTTTTTGCATCTCTGAGAGGAAACTTGGGCTTGCAGCCATGTACAAAATTATTTTCATGGTTCATCTTGGTACCTGTGGGCAGCAGAACTGGAGCACTGAGCATCAGATAGGGCTGTGGCTGCCTGGCAGAGCAACATGAGGCTCTCAGACTTCTGCAGGACAGAGGCTGTGCACCATGTTGTGGCTCCTTTCTGCCGAAGAGCAGGTGGCCTCTAAAGATACAGATGTAGCCCTGGAGCAGTTCTGAGAGGGACACGACTGAATCCCTTGGCTTCTGTGGCTGAGATGGCAGACAGCTAGACTGGGAGCTGGGTCTGGAGGCAGTGTCTCTGTTGGACATCTCCCTGTTCTTTCAAGAGCTGTTACTTCTTCCACCTCCTTCAGTTTGTGAAAATCTATTGATAGATCACAGCCTGTACATCTTTCCTGGCATTCTTTTCCAGCTTACTTCACTGGTTCGTGTGCAGTTTGCCATTTTGTGTGGATATTTTTGGCTTTCTTTACCTTCCTCCCCCTCTCCCTCCCCCCTTCCTTTTAGAGAAACTTGCATTTTAATTAGGAAAAGCTCTTTAGTTCTGCATGCTGACTGTCTGGCAGCATATGGATTCTCAATACCCTTCCCAGCATGGCTGCTTATATTTCTAGAGTAAATCAGGGGACCTTCAAAGGAGGTGTTGCTGCTTTTTATGTCAATAGCAAGTTTGATTTTCTAAACTCGGAGTGTATTTACATAACAGAAGCCTGCGACTTCCCAGAACTGCTGGGGCCCAGCAGGGCAGTGCTGCACTGCTCCCCGGTCCCTGTTTGCAGCACCTGTGTTTCTCTGTATACACACAGCACTCTGTTGGTTGCAGAGGCACCAGGCTCGGGGTGCCCTTTGTGTAAGCTGTGATGGCAGCAGCCCTGCTGCAGACTGCACACTGCCTGAGCTGGCCATCCTGGCTCCTCCCAGCCAGCATATGGATATGTTCCTCTTGCTGTTTCCAGCCCTGGGGGCTGCTGGATGTGCCAGCCTGAGTTTCAGGCACAGGTGATGGATGTGAGGCTGGCACGTTCCCGACAATCCGGGTGGATTTGTCCGTAGTAGGATAATCACTTTTGGCATTGCTCATGTGCCCATTGCTGTAGTTGCAGGCATTCGCAGTGATTCCTCCTTGGATAATATCTGTGGGTTGTCTCTTTTGCATCAGGGAGCAGAAAGGAAAATCCGTGATGAAGAGAGGAAGCAGAACAGAAAGAAGGGCAAAGGGCAGGCATCCCAAGCCTCGTGCAACAGCTGTGAGTGAGGCTGGCCCTTTGGGCTGGGGCTGGGGCTCGGTTGTGTCTAGCTTGCCTCCTAACCGTGGTGCTGTGTGATCCCCCTCGCAGCTGACGGGAAGCTGAGTACACTCCCTCTGCAGAAAAAGAGCGACATCACCTTCTTCAAAACCATGGCTGACCTGGACTCCCAGCCAGTGCTCTTCATACCAGACGTTCACTTCGGAAACCTGCAAAGGACCGGGCAGGTAGGAAACGAGAGTGAGAGGAGCTGGTGCTCCCTTGTCATCCAGCTGCTGTGTTCTGAGGAGGCTGTGGGACAGTAAATCGCCGCTCCTGGGGCTCTTGATAAATGCGGCTCCTGAGGAGTCACTTAGAAGAGACAGGTGTCCTCCCAGGTTCTGGATGAAAGAAAACAGAGTTTATGCTCCACTAGCAACTGACTAGTTTGTGTTCCATATGCTTTTGCCGTTTTTCGCTTGGAATAAAGAGTGGAATTAATAGTGGAGAGTTTTGAAGCAGGAGGTTGAGCTGTGAATGAGCTCTGAACGCCGTTTGGCCGGCTAGGATGAAGAGCCATCTAGTGGTGGATAGGCTCCTTCCACTGCAACCGAGAGCACCGACCCAGCTTTCCTCGGTGTCAGGAGGTCAAGAGTACACTCAACGGCACCACCTGTTTTCTGTTGGAATCACTTCAGGAGCTGGGAATTCCTTGGAAGAAAATATTTTCACTCTACACAGTAAAACCCTCCCGTGCTAATGTCAGCGTTCAGTGTGGTCACCCAGGATCACCAGGAGCTGTGAGGAAGGCTTTGCAGCGAGCTTTGGCTCTCAGACCTGCTTTATTGCTTTGTGGGGGATTGCAAACCTGAGCTGGAGGGTCAACTCTGACAATTTTTTAACGTGAACCTCTTAGTTACTTGCACCTCAGGGAGTATAGTGAGACCTTTATGCTTGTGTTGATAGAGACAAATAGTGGGTGAGGCTATTTGACGTGGATCTTGCTGCAAAGGATTGAAATAATGAAGGTTAAAGGACACCGAGGGGCTTGTCATTCACTTTTGAGCAGTGAGGACTGGGCTGGAGCAAGGCACAGAGAGCACAGAGGCTGCAATCACAGCTGCCACTGCCTCTCCAAAATTGGAAAGACACCCACTCATGTAGCTGTGCTGGGTGCCTTCTGCCCTCCTGCCTTTAAACCAGAAGGTAGATTTGTGTGAGAACAGGAGAGGGTGGAAGCATTCCTTAGCATGTGTAACTCTAAGTTTCTGGAGTACCTGGAAGCTCCCCTGGCTTGCTGGCTCCTGGACAAATCCTGGACAATGTTCAGCCTGTTGTTTGCTGCTCCTACAGGCTGCAGTGTTGGCATTGTTGCTCTCCTGAGCTCTTCGTGTATTCCTTAAGACTGATTTATGATGACCACAATTTATTGTTTTCTAATGTTGCATTACGGAAGTGAGGCCACTTTCAGGTCCTGGGCATCACATGAGTCACAGACCTCAAATCTGCACACACACCTCTGAGCTGTTTGGCTTGTGCAGGTCCAGAAGTGAAGTGTCTCGGTGAGAATTGTGCTCTGAGCCTTGCCAGCACAAGAGCTAGAAACTTGCCCAAGACTTGCTCTTCCCCAGCAGAGCAGAGGCCTCCACTGCCCTGCCCTGCCCTTGCCCTGTGCTTGCACAGTGCCTCACAGCTGGAATGCTGGACACTTGGTGCAGAGCTGGCAGGCACTGTGTGAGGCTGACTGTTCTGAAAAGCCTTTGACAGCAGACTGTGCTTTTATACCTCCTCTGCTGCCGTCAGCTGTTTGCTGCCATTGCAAATTTGATCCCAGTAGCTGTGAGCCTTTTTTGTTGCATTTACACAAAGCAATGGTCTGGGCTTGGGCTTCTGCCTGCAGCCTGTGCAGGACAGCTCAGCTGCACCACCAGCAATTGTATCTCCATTAGGCCTGGAGTTTAATGTTGGTCTTTTTAGTATAATTAAGTTTTCATACAGCATTAAATACAAAGAAAAGCTGGTGAGTGTCATGGCTTAAATCATATTAGGAGTAATTCAGATGAGTACTAATCTGGTTTAGAGGGCTACAAAACACTAGGGTAATGATAGGAACCAGAGGAGAGGGCCATGTCTGCCTGAAGGCTTTGATGTATCTCTGCTAGAGGATCTGCAGCAGCAGTTTGTCCAAGCCACACTTCTCCCTGGTCACAGCTAGCACCAAGGGTGTTTGTGGGCTGTGGAAGGAGGAGGATTTCTAACGTGAAAGCCTGAAATCCACTTCTTGTCTTTTCTCTCTTTGGAAGTAATTCCGCTAGGCAGGTGTCTGAGTTTTGGGAATAACTGTGGGCTTTTTTTCCACCCCTCTAGGTTTACTACAATACAGACGACGAGAGAGAAGGGTAAGGCTTTTGTTTTTGCACAAGCTTTGCAGTTAGCAGTTCAAGCTCTTAGCAGCCATAATATACAGAATCCAATAAACCTGATCCCCTTTCTCCCCTTGCTCTCCTGTTTTCCTGTCACCAAGTGGTCAGTGTGCAGAGCTCGCAGGGGGAGGTTCACTCTATGGTGCCTTTCTTCTCCTTCCTGCCAACTGCCTGCTTTTTCTATCTATTTTATAAAGACATTTCCAAGTAAAGTAGTTTAAGAGCAGTAAGCTTCTGTGTAGGGACAGTGCAGTATATGTGACAGTAAAGCGCCTTTTACAGGCATAAGGGTCCTCAGATCATTTAGAAAGCAGGGGTTTTTTATTGAAGCACTGTCCTTCTTGTATTCCTGCAGCAGATAGAGGAGGTGCAGAGAAAATACTCAGGCACCAGAAGAGAAAGGCAGAGAGAGAATGGGAGATCCTGGGAAGGGGGAAGGCTGGATGTGGGAATGTGCCTCTCGAGCTTGGGAGGGACTGGGAGGGTTGCAGAAAGTCCCTCAAAGAATTGGCAGTGTGATGAAACGAGGGCTGCAGCACACATGGGTGCAGTTCAGCCAGGACTGACTGTCACCTCTGCAAGCCCTGTGCTGTCAGAAGTTGCTTCAATCCCAAGTCAGGACTCCCAAATCTAAAAGCCTGTAGCAAACCAAACCATGCCCAGGTAAGCCTGCAAATGCGGCCTGTGGCTGGGCACCTGCAGCTGCCATGGGCTGAAAACATGAGGCCCTTTCTGTCTCTCTCACAGAGCTGATGTTCTTAAGGTGGAATTCCAGAAACAAAGGGGTTTACTTACCTGAGCACGTTAGCTTCAGTTCTCATCTCCAAGACTAAAAGGGAACACTTAAGTGCTGGCAGAGCTATGCTGAGGGGAGGAGGCATCTGTAGTGCCTCCAGGCCTCAACTTCCCTGGTGGGGCACCTTGCATCTTCAGACTGGGTTTGGCTCAGCAGGTTATTCCTCTTCAATTTGCTGGCTTTTGTGATCTCAGCTTTTAGAAATATTGCTGGTGTTTCCTGAGGCTGTCTCCTTCACCCCAAAGAGGAGATGAATCGATGTATAAATGTGGGTTCAGCTCCATACTTGGTTGTTCCTTCCTCCTCACCCCCCCTTCCCTCAGTGTTTAAACTGTTAAGAGCCTTCTGGGTTTTCTGCACCACAGGAGCATATTTTCCTGTCACCTCTGAGAGCCAGTCAGTCTGGACAATCTGAGAGGCCTGGAGAGCTCAGATAGGCATCAAAAGCTGTATCTGTAGTTTCTGGTTTGGTGCTGTGGGGTAGGTATGGGGTGTTTGCCAGAGTACAAAGTGAGTTGTGGCTGCTGCTGTTGTCTGCTCTCCTCCAGGGAGCACAGTCTGACTGTGATATGGTCCTTGTGTATTTTCTAGCAGCAGTGTCTTGGTCAAAAGGATGTTCCGACCTGTGGAAGAGGAGTTTGGTCCCTCCCCTTTGAAACAAGTAAAAGAAGAAGGCCTGAAAAGAGGTAATATCAATTCTTAGTTAAAAATAGGGGTGTGTGACTCATGCCCTAAAGCTGGGAAGGGCAGGTCTGGCTCTGACAGAGTCTGTTTGATGCTAGCACAAACATGGAGTAGGTGGGAGAAGAGCTCGTGGCAGCTGTCAGTGTACAAGGAGCTATTTTAACAAATGCTTGTCAGGACTTCAAAGCTGTGCTGCCTCGATCAGGACGCAGGTGTGTCTGAACTAGAAAAAAGCCAGAGAGACTCTGGATCCTTGGCTCAGACACAGAGTTCAGGAGTGTTGCTGCAGCAAAGCCAGGGCGCTCTGTTGTTCCTTTGTGCTTATCTTTCCTGTTCTGTCTGGGTTCACCAGCATTTGCTGGTCAGAGAGACCTTAAACAGGCAAGCTCCTGCTGACTGCAGGTTTAGCTTTCCTACCCAGTTAGAACTAGGAGAGACAACTCCCAGCAGAGCTAGCTGCATGGGACAGGAGTTTGTGCCCCTGTCCCCAGAGAGTATGACTAGAGACGAGTTTTATGTGCTGTACCAGTACAGCTCCTGCCTTCCATCCTGCTGCAGGGAAGCTGAAGCTCCATGTAGAGCTGTTGAGCTCTGCACTGAAGGTGTAGAATCATAGAATCAACCAGGTTGGAAGAGACCTCCAAGATCATCCAGTCCAACCTATCACCCAGCCCTGTCCAGGCAACTAGACCGTGCACTAAGTGCCCCAGCCAGGCTTTTCTTGAACACCTCCAGGGATGGTGACTCCACCACCTCCCTGGGCAGCCCATTCCAGTGGCAAATGCTTTGTGTCCAGTCACTTCCAGTGCAGTGCTGGAACATGATAACTTCCTACACTGCCAGTTCAGCACTGGAGAGTGTTTGCCATCCTTCAGTCTCATGAGTTCTGTCAGGTAAGGTTTGTGGAGGCCCCATCTTATATAGCTCAGACTCGCAAATGTGAGCTTCACTCATCAGTCTTTGAGACAACTACCAAGACCGAGACATGAGCTCAGCTGTTCTTAGTTGCACCATTTGTAAGATTCATTTGAGCTTTTGTGATGGTTTGGGTGTCCCCCGCCCCCCACACTTTAGAAATCACCCAGACTAGACTCAGTCAGCTCTGGAAATTTGAATGAAGCTTATATTTACAGCTGGCACAATTTACAAGCAGATATTTACAGTATATACAGATATATACAGAAATATACAAGGTAAAGAAGTAATACAGACACAACTCCCCTCCCAGAAACCTGAGTCCCCAGGAGGGGCTCTCAACTACTCCCTCACCTTCCCCCTACCCCTCTCAACCTTACCCCAGTCCCAAGGAATGATGGAAGTTCGGCCAAGAGGATTAAGAAGCAAAGGTGAAATCAGCCAAAGCAAATGGAGGGTGAGGTTAGAAAGCAAGATGGAGTTCAGCCAGCAGCCTCAGCTCTCCCCAGCAGGCAAAGCAGAAGAGAACAGCCCAGCACAAAGTGCCCAAGCAAAGTGCAGAGCAAAAGTGACTTTATCTAATGTTTTGCTTTTCTTCTCTACACATCTCAGCAAGACTGTGAGGGAAGTAGACAACACCATTGTTTTCATTTTCCAGCCTATTATCTAGTTCTTCTCACCAAAACATCCCAGCTAGGCTCAAACTAGCACAGCTTTATAGAAGCAGCTTCCCCCAAGCCTGGTTTGCACAGGTTCTGTGTTGGTTAGGGTGGAGAACTTGAACCAGGGGCAGCATGCAGGATTACAGCATGGAGACTGATCTATCTCTTCCTGGAAAGTGTAGTTAAATCTTCAATTAATTATGCGAGGTCACATCTGGTTGACTCAAGGCCTTGCCCAAATTCACATTATCAGATCTCCGTCAACCAGAAGGGGCAAGTCTCTATCATGACTACATAAAGACCTGCTGCTTCCTGCTATTTTACCTGGGTTTCTGTGCTGGAAGCCTGGAAAGTTGCCTGCAAGGAAGATTTGGGTTTCCACACTGGAAGTCTTTTTTCCTCCCAGCTTGATTTGGTACAGCCAAATCCCTGACTCCAGGTGGGATGCTGGTGTGATATGTGGTCTGATACGTGCATCGATGGCAGTGCAGTCCCAGGGTGGCTGCTCAGCAGAGCAGTTCAGCTGCAGAACCAGAGTGTATGGCTTCACCTCTGCCTGCTGGGCCTCGATGCAGTACTGTGCAGGGGCTGCTCAGGTGTTAAGGGTCAGACTTCAAGGGCTTAGGTCTGCTGGTGTTTGCAAAGCAGCAGTAAAGCAAGGCTCCTGTTTTCACACAGGTGGCTGTGTCCGGGTGAGTTATTCTTGCATCCTAGAGGGAGGCAAGTGGCCAGCACAGAAGTGCGTTCCTGTGAGGCAGGTGCATCTATTGACTTGGCCAGCCTTAGGACATTTTCCTTGTTGGAGTTCTCAGGAAGTTTTTCAAATGCTCATCATCCAGGACAACTTGCTGAGATGGGCCAGAGAAACAGAGGGAAAGGACAGGGATGAGACAGCGGCTGCCTAAGGCATGAGTGTCAACAGAAGTAATTTATGGGAAGGTGCCCTGGTGAATCAAAGACAGGATTTTTCACCTGTCCGGGAGAGTAAACACCAGAACCCCATGTTTGCTCATCCTGGCTGTCTGTAACAGACAGTCCAGTTACCTGCTACCCTTGTAATGGGTCTTTCATTCAGCATGACAATGCCTGACATGGCAAGCACAATGGAGATTCAAAGCCCAGCACTGGGATTGTGGAATGGCCCTGGGTTTGCCCTCGGACTCGGTGTTTTTTCCCTCCTTTCAGATGCATTTGTAATTTCTAAGGCTGCCAGAGGCCCAGGTGTTTCAAAAGCTGGTAGAGAACAGCCCTCTAGTCATCCCTCTGGAAAAAGAATGGCTGAATTAAGGAAAGGGTTAGGACAGCACTTGGCATCAGTGGTTTCTCATTCCAGGAAACGTGTCAAACCCAGGCACATTGAAATGCTGATGTGGGTGCTTTTTGTTCTGTTATCTTCTGACAGTTATTTAGGTTGTGTCCTAGAGTAATCTCAGTTTCTGAGTCCTTGAGAAGACCCCCTTCAGGAAGATCCCAAAACAGGTGAACAGGGTGTGGCTGTGAATGCCTGTGATAGCAGTTTTGTGGCTCATACTTCTGAATTAAAGATGCAAAATTCCATCACTGTCCTGCTTGTCTGATTTGTGTTCCTGCCTCTATTTGAAACCTTCAGTCATTCCCAAACCTGGGCAGGAAGGCTGCAGTCCTCTGCAAGTGGGTCTGCCCCCACCCTGCTGCAGTCTTGACCTGAGAATTAACTCCCCAGTAACTCCTGCTGTATGAAAGGTATCAGCTCTGGTGTTTCATCTGCAAGTCATCTCTCAAATTACCTGGGGAAGGTGTCTTTGGGACCACAAGGGCTGGCAGTCTGGAAAGATAACTTCTATCTAGCAAGCCCAGAAAAGGTAGCTACCAGTGCAGCTTGGCACAGACACAAAGCACCCTGCAGTGCCTAGGGTCTGCGCCTCACCTGCAGCAATGTCTGTAGGTAAAATATCCATTGTGGAGCATTTTATTGAACCTGCTGCCTTATCAGTAGTGTGAGTCAGTGTAAAGCACTTGGTGAGTGTTCGCTTCTCTGCTTTGTAACCTTCTGCTCTGCCTTTGCCATGCCAGTGTCCCTTCCACCTGCATGAGCTGAGAGGGCAGGGCAGTGTCCTGTGTGGAGTACAGGACCTCCGAGGGAGGAAGTGGAGATCTTTAGGAGTACACATGGCATTTGGGGCACCCGAGCAGGGGTGGGCATGCAGATAAATGCCTGCCTACAGCACGCAACAGACTCCTTCTGTCCGGTGCTGCTTTGTGGCCAGGCCCCTCTCGGTCTCCTGTGTGGTAATGTCACAGACTGGTACTCCTCTTTTCACCGATTTTGCTTTCAGAGGCTCAGCTCGAGGGAAGCCAGACTTGCCTTTTCTGAACGTCCTCCCCCAGCCTTTTGGATGAAGCCTGGAGGGGTGCAAGTGGGGACACTGGCGTAGGAAGACCTGGCTTGTGCGTTTTGTCTCATGACCTGGGGATGGGGCCGTGGCGCTTTTCAGCCTCTCTGTTTCAGTGAATGGAGGTTTAGATCCCTGAAGGTCTACATTCCTCATAGCAAATGTGATGAGTGTTCTCTGGGTGCAGCTGTGAGTGCCTTCCACAGTTGGATCACTGAAGACACAGCAGCACTTTTTCCAGGTGCAAAGCACCTTCATCACTTCAGTGTATCTGTCATGGATTCATAGTTGGTTTTCTGCTCCATTTGGGGTGTTTCCTCTGTTTAACCAACTGAACTGCTCCAAGCTTGACTTTTTTTCTGTTTCAGTGCTTTTGTACGTGAGGAAGGAGACAGATGAAGTGTTTGATGCTTTGATGCTGAAGTCACCCACAGTAAAGGGGCTGATGGAAGCGGTGAGTATTCAGTGTCCTCACACTGCATGTCTGTCTTGGCAAGAAAGCTGGAAGCTTGCAGTGTATTATTGAGATAAAGCTTAGTATAAAGACAATTATTCTCAGATCCATGTAAGGCATTTCATAAAGGCTTTCTGGAGCACACCTCTGAAATGATGGTACATTCCAGATTCAGTGCTATCAACAGGTTGCTGGTTTCAAACAGTGTCAGAGCTGACTTATTGGAGAGACGAGTCTGGAGGAGTGGTGGCAGTGAACCGGTGTCAGGGCAGCAGAGAGCTCTGCTTTCTCAAGTGTTTCAGAGCCTGTAATGCCTGTTGGTGTGTTCACAGGCATCGAGGGTGCACTTTTCCCATGGAAATTCCCCATGTCTCCTGTGCACTTGCTGCCTAGCAGAGGCAGCTGCTGAGCCAATGCAGACAGGTCACTCATACCTCGTGTCTCAAATTCCTTCTTTATTCCTCCCTCCCAGAGTGACCTACCTACCTAGCAGCCTGCCTCTTTGCTGCTCCCTTGACTTGAGTTTTTGCATATTTTGCTGCAGCAGGCATCAGGGCAGGTGGGACTAGATGAAACGTCCCTAGAGAGCTTAGCTGAGTGCTAGAGGTGTCTGTATTCATAAAACTGGCACAGTGGCTCACAACATGGACCACACACTTCAGGTGCAATAAAGATGGAATTGTTTGGACAATATTTGGCTAGTAGCAAAAGGCAACAAAAGGTCTGTGGGTGAAGGAAGTTATTTAATGCAGGAGTTCAGATCAGGGTATCTCTGAGGAAGTCCTGGGTGTACTTCTGTACATGCTGTTTGCTGGCTGTGACTGCAGCTCACTTATCTGGAAGTGTGAAAGGCAGGCTTCACTTGGAGAGGCTGCAGTCTGATTCATGATAAGCTGTAGCAGGGAGGCTACAGTTACAGTCCTCCTATGACCCTATGAGCTAACACCAGTATTTTGTCTCTGGTAGCCTGTGCCTCTCTGTGCTTCTTCTCCAGCTGCCTGTGAACGTGGAAACAAAGCTGGTGTGGAAGCAGGGAGGGTTGCTGTGTACCTTTGTCAGCACAGCTGCTGACTCAGGGGCATGTTTTCAGCAGCAGAGAAATCTGATCTGGTGTAAGATGTTCACTGGAAGGAAAGTTTTCAGAAAATCTGAATTCTTTTTGGTAGGACATTGTGGATAAATCCATGCCAGAAAGCTGTCAGACTTCACATCCTTAAATTCTCTCTCTTCAGTCGTTTCAGCAAACCATGCCCAAAGCAAAACCTTGGTGCTAAAAGCTGAGACTACTATAGAGCCCCAGGTGTGAAAACAGCAGCAGCGACTCCCAGCCTCCCTCTGTGTGGATTTCACTGTTGCTGTTGTTGCTGTTGTTGCTGTTAATCACTGCTCCTGGGCTGCAGCTCTCCCCTCGTTTGCCCTGAGGATAGTGTTTTCCAGGGGGCTGTTTGGTTTATTCTCTTGTACACGCCCATTCCAGATGAAAAATGAGATTCTTTATTTGGGCAGCTCTTCAAAGATCTCAGATTTCAGACGTACATCTCAGGAAGGGGTTTAAGATGTGTACATCCTAGGCCTGTCAGTCTGCTTCAGCAGAAAGCACTGAACCCCTGTCAGCAGGCATGGCATGTGTCTGGTGACTGAGCAGCTCTGCAGCCCACCCAAGCCTTCTTCAAGGGCAGGGTAACTCTAGCTCTCAGCAGGTAACCCTGCTCAGAAGTGTGCAGAATCACAGACTTGTTCAGATAGCAGAAGGCAACCTAAACTGGGACATGGAAGCATCTCCCAGGGCCCTTCTAACACTGAAACCCAACAGCTGAGCTCAACAGAGGTTGCTCAGACCAGTTTATGAGGTACCTGTCTCTGTGCCCTTCCAACCCATGCAGGCCAACAGGCTGGACCATTCCATAGGAAGAAGCTGGCAAAGATGTTTGCCTACATGCCTTGGTGTGGTGGCTTTACACCACTTAGTTTGGAATTTCCCCCCAGAGGTAAATTACCACACCGCTCAGCGTTTGGAAGTAAAAGTATTCTTTACACAGGTAGGCTAAATAGAAAAGGTAACAAACATGCACAAATGCATAGATACAGATACCAGCTGACCCCCCTGGACAAAGTCAGATTCCCTTGGACAAATGTACCAGCTAACAACTTATCTCTATCCCACTGCTGTTCCTTACCATGGCCTGGGCAGTTCTCGACACAGAGACGCAGGCAAGGCCAGAGGGCCTACTGTCTCTCAGTGGGAAGAGCAAGCCATCAGGAGATCCAGAACACTGAACTCCAGCCGTAGAGACAAGGAACAGGCCAATGGAATGAGGTCAACACCTTCTGTTCAGCCCCTTCACTCTCCAGCTCTCTGCAAAGCTTGCTTTACCATTCACAATCAAGACACTAGTCTTAAACTGTAACACTTGACCAGCTCAGCTGTTACTCTTTCTGTCTTCCTGACTCCATCAGAGAAGGCATTTCTGGTGGCTTGTGCCACAGAAATGTCCTCCAGACAAACTGGTCATGCCAGGGGGTTGCAGCCAGACTGCTATTTCAGTGCCACTCTGAAGGCTGCCCCACTGTTTCATGCATCCTAAGGGAAGAAAAGAAATCCCTGCTCAGAAGAGTGGCAGATGGGCTGTGGAGGTGGTAAAGGGAAATATTCTTCCAAATAAAGATCTCTTTAAACATGTGTTGTGACCTGGGCTGAGGTGAGACACTTCTGTTCTGCGTGGCAGCTGGCAGCAGATGTGCCTCAGAGGAGGGTGTTAAGTGAGATGCCCTGACAGATGCTGGCTCTCTGCTTCTTCCTCAGCCCCTGCAGCAGGGCTTGGCACATTTGTGCTGCAGCCTTGTTTTGTAGCCTGTAATGGGGGAGGCTTTCCCATGAGCTGCTTCGAGCTTGACTCCACAGCTCACTGTTGGTGTAAGTGCTGGATCCTCAGAGGCTGCTGAGAAATGTGCTTGCTCAGCCAGCTGCAAGCTTTCCCTGAGCCCTGACTGTCACCTGGTGTGGGCAGTGTCACAGGCAAGGCTTTCTCAGCCCTACCTCTCAGAGGAAGTGGTTTTGCAGAGTCTCACACCACTCTGAGCAACATGTGGCATGTGAGTGTTAGTTATCCCAAATATCCTAGCCAGGATTTATGCTGGAATGGGACAGGCTGTTCCATCTGTGGTGGAGGGTAGCTGGAGGAGGTTAGGATGCCCCACACAAGGATATGTCAAACCCTGTATTCCAGTCACCCTTGTTGTGCCCTCTGGAGCAAAGGCTTGGCCTTGCTGCAGATGAGCTGCATGTGTTAAGAACCTTCTTTGTAGGACACATTTCCACTCTGTGCACAGGGTTACATGGCTTTGACATAGGTTACACAGAGGCTGCAGAGCTCAGAGTGAGGAGTTTGGCTTGTAGTCCAGTAGTAAGAATGCCTGTGTGAGGCACTTCGTATCACTGTACGGAGGGGGCCACTGCCCACAGCAGGCAGTGTGCCCATCTGTCATATGGGCCTGAGTGGCCTGGGTGCTGAATGAGACCTCTCCCAAGGGTTAGGGTTAGGGTTAGGGTTAGGGTTAGGTGCTCTGCAGGCAGTGATCCATGAGCAGAGCAGTAGGAGATGCTGAGGCACTTTTGATGGCTCACAACCTGGTCTCTCCAAGTCTCTGGAGGGAGGTCACTGTGCTGGTTTGGTTTTTTTGTTAGGGTCATTCCTGTACAGATGCTCCAGAGCAGCCAGCTCTGTCTGTCTAGCTGCCCCATCAACTTTAATGCCATGTCAAGCGAGAGCTGCCTGGTTCCTGTTTCTCAGGACCTGCAGTGACATTTCCTTGATTTTGATCCCAGATCTCTGAGAAGTATGGGCTGCCAGTTGAGAAGATTTCAAAGCTTTATAAGAAGAGCAAAAAGGGGTAAGTAACCTAACTGCGGGATCCTTTACAAGTACTCAGAGATCCCAACAAGGGTTGGGGCCTCATGATGCTGGGCAGCATGAACAGTGGTCGGAGGCGTGCACGTGCCTGAAGTCTTGATGTCTGGGGGAGAAGGGAGCTGCTGTCCACATATGAAAGGCGTCATACAGCTGGGCTACCACTCTTTGCCACTAATCTAAACCTCTCCACTTTTAGCTTTTTTTGGCATCTAAACTGGTGCAATGGTGCAGTTTTCAGTCAGTCATCTTAGCTTCAGCTGTAACTGGCTGCAGGCACTGTGTTGTCTGGGCTTTTCTTGAGCTTTGGAGAAGCCAGCTGAAACCTCTCGGGTTTGACTTCCCAACAGTGTGTTTGCTGAAAGTAACAGTTCACTGTGTCGAGTGAGGAAAGCACTCCCATACACCTCAGATAGCTGCTGATACTCTCACAGCCCAGCTGAGTGCCAGGCCTGTGTGCTCTGTGCAGAGCACAAGTCACTGCTTCCTTCCCTGCTTCCCCATGCTGGCAGCAGCGCAGCAGCTGATATGGCATGCCTGAGCAGCAGCACGGAGGTGTCTGCGGCATGAGAAACGCCAGCTAGCTGGCTCAGCGAGCTTCTGGAGTGCAGCTCACCTTGTAGGCAGCCTGGGTGGGTTAACATCCCAGCACTGGCATGTCTCTTGCCTTAACTGCTTTGGCAAGGGGCAGCTCCTAATCCATGTGCTGATGCTGATTGCCACGATTGTCTCTGTTCTGGGCTGTGCCTTGTGGTGCAGCGAGTGCAGGCAGGGAGTGCCTGGCTTTCCCTGTGTCCTGCACAATCAAACAGTGATTTTTGCCTTTGTCACCAGTATCTTGGTAAATATGGATGACAACATTATTGAGCACTATTCCAATGAGGACACGTTCATCCTGCACATGGAGAGCATGGCTGAAGGCTTCAAGGTCACACTGACAGAGATCTAGCCTCAGGCAGAGCCTTTCTGGGAGGAACCACAGCATTTCACCCATCTTGGAAAGCAGATCCCCTGGGAATTTGACAGCCATTGATCAGAGCCTGTTACAAGACTGCTTTGACGCTCCTGCACGACTGCACCTGTGCACAACTGCACAGAGGCCTGAGGCCACTCATGTTAACCTGGTCCCTTATTTATTATTCCTCACTCTAGTGGACAAGCAGTTTCCAGCTCTCACATCTGTAACCAGCCAACCCACTGCAAACATGTGTGTGGCATCTTCACCCACGCTTCAGTGGGGACAAGCTCCTAAAGCTGCTGAGGAGCCACGCTGGTCTGGTTCCGTAGGTCTGGTGTCCATCACTTTACGGTAGTTCTCTCTGCCACTGCTGAAAAACTGGTGCAGTGCTGGAGGTGGGGAAAGTGGCTGCCAGTTGGCTTGCTCAGACTGAGCCATACCTCCAGTGTGGTCTTGCCAAATACCTCTGGTGGTTCTTAGCATGCACCAACGAGGACTTGAGTGAGGCATTCAGCTTCTAATGTTAAGTGAGTGGTAGAGAAACCATTTTAGCCTTGTATATAATGTTTATAGTATGCAATAATATATTTTATCTGCTGTCTGTGGGCATGTTTACTGCCACTGTCTTTGGGTATGTGCTGGGTTTAGGGTTTGACAGGGCCTTTCCTAGATGATGGGGCAGCAGCAGTGTATACTGAGAAGCTGCTAACTGCAGCTGCGCTTCTGCTCTGCCTGCTTTGATACTGAAATACGAGAGCAGTATGAGCCCCTGTACCACAGGGGCTGCAGTGCTCTGCCACAAAGTGACCCACTCGAGGTGCCCAAGTCCCAGCTGTAGGTACTTGTGTCTCCCATCTAGCTGTCACCACATCCGAGTGGCACCACATGTCTGTCTGCTGCTTGGTGTGTCTCAGGGCACAGAGGGAATTTCTGCCTCCTGTGTGGAAGAAGCTTTCAATGAGCTTTTCTCAATCCAGTGGAGGGAAAGGTACTTTCTGCAGCACTCTAGACAGTAAGGAAAAGGACTCAGGCTCTTCTCAAGGGTAGTTGCTCTTGTATCTCCATTGACTGATTCTGGTTTGGTTCCTGGGATGCTTAGGTGAGCTGTAAACCTGGTCTCAGTCCAAGGTGACACAGCTTTAGCAGGGGACACTGAGTATCCTACATCTGAGCTGTGGGCATGGCTCTCACAAGGGCTGGATCTGGACCCAAGTTGAACTACAGGGCTATCCCATCATATTCTACCCCTGTCTCCTGAATTCTGTGAAGAGAGAAAATAGCAGGCTGAGTGATACCAGAGAAGTGTTTAAAGGGATGAGTGTCCCTAGCACACCCAAACCCAGCACTTACCTCTCTCTGTTCCAGCTCCTCTGGCTGTTGGACAGAGCTCCTCGCTCAGCATGCACTCAGGTGAGTTTGAGCTGCAGGCATGGATCCTGTGCAACAGACAGAGGTGTGGATCCTTTCCCATGTGCAGTTGTTAGACTTTCTTTATTGCTTTCCTTCTGAAATCCCCTTTCATTCAGCCACTGGATGGTGGTTCGTGCTGTAAAGAAACACTGCTCACCTCTAGTGCTCCGAGCTGTGTGGAGCTGTTTCCAGTCAAGCTGGCTGGCATTGCTGACTGGTCTGATTTGGTCATGATTTTGCATGAGTGGTCCTGCAAGCTCTTCTTGTGCACTTTCTTGAACTTCATGAGCAGCAGCATCTGTACTTCAGATAGAAGTCTTAGGTACCTGCCAAAGTTTCTGTGGAACCAGAACCTGTAAGAGGTTCAGGCTGTTAGCACCAAGGCTACCATAGCCACAATACCTGCAAAAGCAGAGGGTCTCTTGTGTCTCCCTCCTTCCTCCCTCTTCCTTTGTCATGTCCTCTTTCTTCTCCTGATGCTGAGGTTTTCAGTAATTCCATCGTCTTTGTAAATATGTACTCCAGCAAATCCTCTTTGCTCCAGAGCAGACCCCTGGGGAACACAGGGGATTTAGGGTGCTTCCATTTGTTTCAGCTTGGCTCTGGTTCAGCTGAAAGGTCTGCGCTGACTTAGGCTAAATGTTTTTTTCTTAGAGAACAGGGACAGTTTGGGCAGGTGACATCACTTGCTGTATTCTTTTGTTGTTCGAGTGTGTTTGGGATCCTAAGGATATTAGCTGGAATCCCTCGGCTGGTTGCAGTGCCTGGGCAGAAGCTGCAGGTGAGGTACAGGGGGGTAACAAACCTCCATCCAAGCTCCCTTGCTTACAAGGGATGCCTGTGGCTGGCCCAGGTTGAGCTGTGCTGAATTAAGAGAGGACAGTGAGAATGTGAGGCTCTCAAAGAAGGACAGGGCTGTCCTGGCAGCAGCAGCACTCATGTCACTGGGACCTTCTTGTCTTACACATGGCTGGAGATCAGCAGGGATCTGTTGGATGCTGCAGCACCCTATGCTGAGAAGCAGAGTGGGATCAGTGGGAAGTGCAATGATCCAGGGAAATACTGAGGCTTAAAGAGCTGCCTTTCCATTGCCATTTTAGAACCTTTTGGCCAGGCACTTTCTAGAGAAGGAAAGTGGCTTCCAAGAGTAACTGAAAGCTTTTCTAAATAGATTTCAAAGTGTGCGAATTCCTGATACAAGAGCCCTGGTTCTCCTGCTTTGGTTCCTTCTTACAGCCTCAAAGAAGGCAGCAGGGCTGAGAAGAGAAGCAGGACTGAGCCTGATGGTCAGATTATTTTAAAGCAGCTAGAACTAGTTAAAGGTGATCTCCCTTAAGTTGATCTGCCAAAGTCTGGGGGGTTTGTTCCTCTGCTGCAGAGGCAGATGCATTGCAAGAACCTTAGCACATCACCCTGTACCCCTTCAGCTGTAGTTATGCATCAGCTGCCAGGAGAGCACTGACCCTTGGGTGCTGGCTGTGGCAAGCTACAAAGTCTCAGGATTCTGGGTCAAAACCAGACTATCAGAGGGCAAACCATGCAGACTTCTGCAGCAGAGGTGGCCTCATGCCTGGCTTGATTCAAAGATCCTGAGGAACACAGAGTGCTCAGCTGTATTCTGTGTGAAATACACAAGTTTCTTCTGATGGTTACTGCTGGAGTGAAATGGAAGTCAGACTTGGCTGCTGTTCAGCAGGGGACAGGAGTGTCTGTCTCGCCTCCTTCAGTCTCTTTGTGGCACTGCTGTGCTTCTTTATTTCAAGGAACAAACCTCTCATTTTCTCTCCTATTTCAGGGCAGCACTCTTGAATCTGGACCAGTGCAGCCTGAAGGGCAAGTTGCCTCTCAGCTGCTCTGCCCTGTGCAGAGTTAGAGCAGTCTGTAGATGTTGTGTTTGCAAAGACTGGTGGAGATGTGTAGGATTCTCCTCCAAGCTGCAGGTCTGGTTCCCACTCTGTCCGTCCATGGGAGGTTTTGTTATGAAACCTCCACATCTGAAGGTTTAGCTTCTTCCTGCACAGTTAGATGCTGGTAGCTCCCAAATGGAGCTCCATCCTGGAGTGAAGCTCTGTTGCTGTACAGTGATCTCCTCATCAAGGTATTGCAGAGGACTTTTACCACTGCATTTAAACTACAAAGAATTTTCACTTTTCTCTCCTGTGTCCCTTGGTGTGAAGCTGCTCGTTAGTGGGATTCAGAGATCAAGGCTCTCTGCACTCTAGGGACTGTTCAACTGTTGTAAATGAATTCCAGCAGTCAGTGAAAACTAAGCTCCCCAGCTGCCAGAGATGCTGTGTGGTGATGGATACAGACCTGGAAAAAGGAGAAGGGTCTGACTTTGTAAAGTTAATGAAATGTTGATGTGCTCTTCCATTTCCTGTGAACTGAGACGAGATACAAAGGCCACGTTTGTGCCAAAGCCTGCAACAAGCCCTTGGCCTGGCAAACAAGGAACTTTATGTATAGATAGTGTGCTTTTATATTCAGAACATAGCTCGTGGAACTCACTAGCCTTGACCTGGGAGAGGGGTTTGGTAAGCTGTAAATACAGGTATTTTATTTTTTGTACATTTTTAAGAAGGAAGAAATAAATATTCCTATGTATGAGAAACTTGTTCTGTTCTCTGCTCTTACTGCACGGCAGGGCTTGGGTTCTTACTGCTGGGCCCAGAGAACTTTTCAAACAGAAGAAAATAACACAGCACACCTGAGGGATGGCAAAGGGCTCAGGTCCAGCCAACGAGGATTTAGGAAGGGCAGATCCTGCCTCTCCAACCTGATCTCCTTCTATGATCAGGTGAGCCGCTTGGTGGATGTGGGGAGGCCTGTGGATGTGGTCTATCTGGACTTCAGCAAGGCCTTTGACACTGTTCCCCACAGCAAACTGCTGGCTAAGCTGTCAGCCCACGGCTTGGATGGCAACACTCTGTGCTGGGTGAGGAACTGGCTGGAGGGCCGAGCCCAGAGAGTGGTGGTGAATGGTGCCACATCCAGCTGATGGCTGTCACTAGTGGTGTCCCTCAGGGATCAGTGCTGGGCCCCATCCTCTTTAACATCTTCATAGATGATCTGGATGAGGGCATTGAGTGCAGATGACACCAAGCTGGGGGCTGATGTGGCTGGGTTGGAGGGCAGAAGGGCTCTGCAGTGGGACCTTGACCGCCTGGACAGATGGGCAGAGTCCAATGGGATGGCATTCAATGGCTCCAAGTGCAGGGTGCTGCACTTTGGCCACAACAACCCCATGCAGAGATACAGGCTGGGGTCGGAGTGGCTGGAGAGCAGCCAGACAGAGAGGGATCTGGGGGTGCTGATTGATACCCGCCTGAACATGAGCCAGCAGTGTGCCCAGGTGGCCAAGAGAGCCAATGGCATCCTGGCCTGCATCAGGAATGGTGTGGCCAGCAGGAGCAGGGAGGTCATTCTGCCCCTGTACTCTGCACTGGTTAGACCACACCTTGAGTACTGTGTTCAGTTCTGGGCCCCCCAGTTTAAGAGGGACATTGAGATGCTTGAACGTGTCCAGAGAAGGGCAACGAGGCTGGTGAGAGGCCTCGAGCACAGCCCTACGAGGAGAGGCTGAGGGAGCTGGGATTGTTTAGCCTGGAGAAGAGGAGGCTCAGGGGTGACCTTATTGCTGTCTATAGCTACCTGAGGGGTGGTTGTGGCCAGGAGGAGGTTGCTCTCTTCTCTCAGGCGGCCAGCACCAGAACGAGAGGACACAGCCTCAGGCTGCGCCGGGGGAAGTTTAGGCTCGAGGTGAGGAGAAAGTTCTTCCCTGAGAGAGTCATTGGCTACTGGAATGGGCTGCCCAGGGAGGTGGTGGAGTCGCCGTCCCTGGAGCTGTTCAAGGCAGGATTGGACGTGGCACTTGGTGCCATGGTCTAGCCTTGAGCTCTGTGGTAAAAGGTTGGACTTGATGATCTGTGAGGTCTCTTCCAACCCTGATGATACTGTGAGACTGTGACACTGTGAAATTAGGATTTCATTGTACCAAGAAAACAAGAACCGAGACTGACAGGGAGGGGTCAGAGCAGGGCTCCAGGGCCTGTTCTGCTCGTCAGGGGGGACAGCAGTGGCTTCGGCAAGGGCTTCGGCATTGTCTCCCTGAGATCCCTAGAGAGAAGCCTTTGCTGAGCAGGCAGCGAGGTGGACTGAAGACTGCACAGCTGTGCCCAGAGCGGTGACCAGCAGCACGAAGGCCAGTGACCAGCAGTGTGCCCCAGGGGTCTGTGTCCAGTGTGCTCACTGATGGCCTGGATGATTGGGCAGGGTGTACCCTCAGCAGATGGCACAAACCTGGGAGATACACCAGAGGCTCATGCTGCCATCCAAAGGAGCCTCAGCAGACTGAGAAATGGAGCCACAGGAAGAACCTCAAGAAGTTCCTCAGGAGCAAATGCCTTGTGCTGCCCTTCCTTTGCTGTTGGAACCCACTCCATGTCCTCTCACCCCATGCCCTCTGCAGCTGCTGCAGGAGAAGCTGCATTAGCAGTGGGGAGCCCAGCCAGCTGCACCTTGCCAGCACAGTGCCCATGCACAGCTTCAGCCCTGGGGAGCCCTCCAAAGTGGCTTGCCTGGCTGCTGCCCCATTGCTCTCAGAGGTGAGCAGGCTGGAGGCTGTAAGGGCAGCAGGTGAGGGCTGCTCTGAGGTGTGCTCAGCAGACAGTGGGGCTGAGGCTTCCAGGCTGCGTTGTGAAGGGAAGGACAGTGCACACCATGGTTAGCTGCAGCAGGATCTTTATTAGTAGGGACGAACATCCAGGGGGGGGTCAGTAGGAGAGTTTGGACCAGTGGTATCCACCATACATTGGTTTTCATGAAGGGTGTTCAAGGTTACATATTTATAGAAGAAAACAAAATCAGTCTTCTGGAGGTGCACTCAGCAATTCCAGTATGAAAAAGCACCATGTCACCAAACAGTTTACAATACAAAAGTCTCCAAAATCTAACATGTAAAAACAGTATTTGTTCAACAGTGAGAACAGCACAGTAAAAAACTCCTCACTTCCCTTCACACAACACTGCTTGTGTTTGGCACTGGAAGAAGCGATCACCAATGTGCCTTTTACCCACACAAAGCTGCTGGTGAGTGTCTACAGAGTGAGGGAGGACGTGCTTTGGAAGCCAGCCACTTGTCAGGTGCAGCTGGAACTGCTGTCTGCATCGAAAGGGAAAGAACTACCAGAGCAAAGCACCTCCTAGGCTGCATCGTGGATTGTCTGCTGGCCCAGGACACAGGCTGGAGAACGCCTCTCTCTGACTCGATCCCCTCAGCCTTGCCCTAGAGGCTGAATCCATGCCCCTCCTCCTCCAAACCCAGCAAGAAAGGTAGATCTAAGCCCTCCAAATGGTCCTGCCTTGGAAGGCCTGGCCTCGAGTTCTTGCTGTATTAAGCACCCCATAGAAGATTCTGAGCCCAAACTTGCCTCTCAGGCTCTTCTTTTCCTTGATTCCTCAAAATGTATTTTTAAGTCACTTTCACAAATGGCCTTGAACCAGCCTGGCTGTCATCAGCAGTGCCAAGGAAAAGTGCCTGTGCCGGTGAGCTAAGTGATGGGCCCGCGGGGTGCGCTGGCTTGGGGATCTTCTCCCAGGTGTCCTCCTTGGGCTGGGACACAGCGTGGAATGGGGAAGCTTGAGTCGGAGAGGGAAAGGGAAAACCCCAGACTCTCCAGGAAGAATTCGGCTCAAACCGGCCTCTTGTTAAACCGAGAGCAGGGCCTGTGCCCCTGGTGAGCCAGCAGTGCCCTGGAGCAGGCTGGCCGAGGGAGCATGCAGTCCTTGGTGCTATCTGTAGAGCTTGAACAGTAACAAAAACAACTGAAATATCATTAAACAGCTTTTACATCTTAGAGCCCAGATGCCACTAGGAAACGCAGCACTACCGAGTTAGCACAGCCCGCACAGCGCAAACCCCTGCGGTGAGCCTCCCCCAGGCTCTGCCTGCCCTGCGCACAGAGCGCGCCCGGGGCGCTCCGCCCAGCGCGGCGCGAACAGAGGCTCTGCTTTGCGGAGCGCAGCTGCCGGCGCCTCGTCCGCCCGGGAGAGTTCGGGAAGGGTCCCACCTGTTGGGGGTCACTAGCGGGGGAGTGGCGTGCCTGCTGGGGGCACAAAACACAGACACAAGCCTTTACCCAGTTCTCACTTCCTCGCAGGGCCTCCTCATCTGCTTCCATCTCACCAGGCAGGTTCAGTGTCTCCCCCGGGTGTCTGCTCCCAAAGCACGCACAACACAGTACCAAGTCCTGGCAGCTGCCCTCAGCCCCTCTGAAGGCAGCTCACCTCTGGGTGTCCTTTCTCTGGGCATTGCCTGGCTGCAGTCTCAGAATGTCACCAGAGAAGCTTACAACAGAAGCAGGGTGGGGAGGGGAACGAAGGCATCATGACAGCCACGGGCAGGACACTCACCGCTCCAGACAGCCGTCAGAAAGACACGCAGAGCCAATTTAATCACAGGCGCCCCTCTGCTAAGTTGTGAAAGTCTTCCCTAGGATGTGTAGGTCTGCTTACAAAGCACTCCTCTAGAGAGGTGTGGGGCTTGGCCAAGACACAGGACGTGCTGAGCCCATGCTGCTGCAGTCAGTCTGCCCCTGGCAGCCTGGGCAAAGTCAGATTTGGTGTCTGCGCTGCAGTGGAGGTATGCACTGAGGGAACAGAAGTAAGGAAGCTCTCCCTGTGGAAGGTCATGGACTCAGATGGACACTGGACGTTTGGATCCATTCAGCTTTTGGCCATGGTTTATCTCAATTTGTTAGTCTCTACAGCATCGAAAATACCTGCCCAAATTTACACAAACACCTGTAACTATTTCCTGCTGGACACACATCCTGCACTCAGGCATGAAGTGTTCCTGCCAAAAGAGGCCAATGTTGGTCACCTCAGGTTCCAGAGCAAAAGGGATCAGAATACAGAAATACTAACTGCAAGGCTGCTCAGATGGAGCTGAAGTGAGCAAGTGGAAGATATCAGCATACTGAAATGAGGCTCAACCTGCCTCCTTACAGCAGCTGTGCAGACAAGCCCCAACGTAATAAAGCACTTCACTTTCAGCAGGCACAGTGAGCCTGTGGCGCTGCTGACTGCTCAGGCCACTCTGCTCTTGGGACCGCTGGGACTTTGCTAGCACATGAGGTGCATGGCCCACGGGGCTGAGGTTGAGAGCATCCCGAACACCTAAATCACAGCTAAAACATAAGTAAGAAAATGAAACACAAACGCCCAAACATAATCTTGTAGAGCATCCCCATGGCTAGCAGAGCACAATGTCTTCAGCAAGCTTCCTTAGGTCCTTACTGGATTGAAACTCTGGGTTTGTTTCTCATTTTTCTCCCAGATACTAATGGAAACTGTTTGGTTGCCCCGGAGATGGGAATGAGCCAGTGGCAGGAATTAAAAAGGTGGTCAGGGCAAGAATGTGTGTGTTCTCCCCTGAACAAATGCACAGGACTCATTAATCTTCTCCCTGAATGCAGCTAATTAACAGCACAAATGAAGCTTAGAATTTAAGAGGATTTTCTCAGGTGGGTTTGCTAATCACCTGTTGTGGGGGGGACATGAGGCCAGCCCTGAAAGTTACCAAAACCTCTGTCCCCAAGGAGGAGAAAATGAGAGGTCACCCCCTCCACAGGTGTTTTTGGCAGATGGCAGGAAGAGTTTCTGCCCAGTATCACTGCACCAAAATGATCCCTGGTCCACAGCATCTGGGTGCTCCAGGGGTACCACATGCTGAATGGTGACACAAAGGAAAGTGCTGCTTCTACCTGGGAGAAATCAGCTCTCTGGAATAAAGTGTGGGAATGGAGAGGAGCTCTGGGCAGGGGCAGCCCTCAGCACATCAGCAAACACCACCACAGGGGTCAGCCTGCTCTGGAAAGGTTTGATCCTGCCACTGCTGAATGATGGCAAAGTGCTCACAGTGGGGGCAGAGACTGGGAGCCAACTCAGAAACTGCCTCACCTCACTGCATCAAGCCTGGCTTCTCCAGATGTCAAGGGCTGGTGCTTGTTAGCAATCCACACAGAGGGCAGGGATGGAAGCAAAGCCTTGGAAAGCTGGACACCCTGATTGCCTGCCCTGGAGAGGTGAGAACATCTTTGGTACAAGGTCAGTGCATGAGGGGCAAATCCGAGACATCTCAGTGGCACAGTAAGTAAACCATGCGGAGAAGGTGGCTGTTGTGTGCCTGGAGGTTTAGAAAGCACCCAGCAGGCTGAATAGCCTCAGATGACCAGTTCTGTGTGGTGGGACTTGGAGTTCCCAGCCTCAGCAGGTGCTTGATGTGGGACCAAAGCAGCCCACGAGGTCCCATGGAGCAGGCTGGCACAGGGGAGCTGTTGCTGAGGGGGTTTTGCCCTGCAGGTTCAGACCCCACTCTAAGGGCAGGGATATCTCTCACAGCTTTCCATCTCATCACAACTGAAGCTGGTTTGGGGCCCTGTCTGCTGTGCATTAGTCAGCATTTCACACAGGACAGCTTGATTCTGCACACAGGCAGCTGACACTGGCAACCAGTGAGGCAAATCAAATCTGTGTGTTGCAAGAAGCCCCTCACATCTGGCCTTTCCCACTGCCTCTAGTTAAGAAATGGAGAGGGTATCTGGAAAGCTTTCTGCCGTAGCCTTTCTGCCACATCCCCATGTGAAACAGCTTCTCAGTGCAGATGGGTTTGGAAGCGACAGCGACAGCGGCAGAAGCCAGGCTAGAACAAAGGGTGCTGATGAGACACCCGTGGTAGCCAGAAATGGTTCCTGCAAGGGGTGAGGGGATTGCCTTTGCACCTGACCTACTGCTCTGAAGCTCAGAGGCACCTAACAGCTTCTGCAGGCCTTCAGTGACGCTGCTGATTCCTGGTGCCGCTGCTTCCCATACCTCTTTACAGACCCTGCTGCTTTTTGCCTCTGCGTGCTTAAAGCACAGCTGTTCTCACCTTCCCGGCCTGAAAACTGTCACCTGAGCATTAAGAGTCAAATGGAGCTTTCCCTTCTTGTCGACCACAACTGGGAAGAAAGCTCCTGCAGGCAATGTTTTGCCCTGGGTTACACTAAGGAAATGCCTCAGGCACTCCTGAGAGCTGTTCAGCTCCTGGCTGGCAGATAGCTCTGGTGCTTCTAACGCCAGCAGTTATTCTGCTCTTGCAGCTGGGGATTTAAAGGTGTTCTTGGTCAGCACCTCTGCAGGTGCAGCAGACAGGGCTGCTCAGCTAAAGTGCGATATCTGGCAGGGCCGGAGCCCAGGGTGCTCACAGCAAGGTTCTGAAGCAGCACTGCTTTGTCTCTTGGCTGCACAGTCAGTGGGGAGCTCTGTGCGCAGCTCTGGCTGGCTGCTGTTTGCCAAGCTTCTGGGCATTTCTAGGCACAACCTCTGCACATGGTACCAAAGAAACTGACTTCCACCACTGTGGGGCTCCTA
The DNA here is from genome assembly GCA_013400475.1 of Tricholaema leucomelas. Lineage (NCBI taxonomy): Eukaryota > Metazoa > Chordata > Aves > Piciformes > Lybiidae > Tricholaema lacrymosa > Tricholaema leucomelas. The sequence continues at coordinate 140,977 of WAAF01006096.1, forward strand.
CATGAGAGCCCACCCAGCCAGACACAGAGCAAAGCATGAATCCAAATGCTTGTGCAAAATGTTCTTCTCCACCAGCCTTGCACCACTTACTTGACACCTAACTCTTGAGGCTAAGGACCACCTCACAGGAAGCCAAGCGAGCACCACAAGAAAGACAGAAGTAGGTGCTGGTATAGGGAGTGTTGAGATCTTGTCCAGCCCTCCTAGGCATGAAAAAGAAGCTCTTTTGAAGATTTCCTGTATCCTTGACGCTGCTGTACTGCTGTCATGTTGCATCTTCAGCGGCGCTGCTAACAAAAAAAAGGAGACATTTTTTCAAAGAAGAGAGACAGCTGAGCTCAAAGTGTGCATTCTGACACAAGGGACTCCCAGGGACCTGACAGCTATCACCATGTCCCCCGGTTCACATGCACTGAGAGAGGCACAGCCATGGCCATGCTCTCAGCTCAGCTTAGTCTATGGATTAGGGCTCAACATCAAGTGACCACAGGTCAGCAAGTTTCCATGAGTCAGCTAAGCCGAGGTTCCTGCTTCTGTGTGTGCTTCTAGCCTGCAGCAAGCACACGGTGAAGAGACTTAGCCTGGCCTGCAGGGGAAGAAATTCAGCTAAGCTGCATTATTGCACATTTGCCATGGCTGGAGAGAGCACAGGCTGAAAGGTCCCGCAAGTCTGCCTCCAGGGACAGCTACTAAACCATGGGGACTCAGTCATGTGTGACCACTTCTTGTGCTGGTGTGCAGTGCTTCTGTACATAGAAGTCATCCAGCTACAGAAGTCAGAGATTTCTGCCCTACTGTTTTAAGCAGCAGTGCCTAGAATTTGTGACAGTTGTGAATGGTAAGAGAACAACACAGCACAAAATGCCTCAGGAAGAGAAAAACCCCACAGACTCCTACCGACAGCAAGAGGAACAGCACAGCTCCTTGTACCTTGGGAATATCCCCTGCTGCCAGCTCACAGGGCTCCAAATCATGCTGGAACACAGACCTTCCTGCAGTCCCTCTTGAACCCTGCATGCTCACAAACACACAGGGGTGCTGGTTTCACAAGGGTTGTGTTCCCTCTTCCCTTGCCAAAGCACCCTAAACCAGAACCTGGCTGCTGCTGGTCACACAAGCAATGGTCCTCATCTCACATCTTCTGGCCCAGAGTCTGGCAAACTGACTGCGAATGATGGATAAATGGGAGTAGCATTTGCTGTGCGTTCAGTCTGCATGGGGGCTGGTCCCACCCAGCCAGCCTATGAGTGAAGCTTTCCTCTTTCACATGGGGCTGACACTGGAGCACACTGCCGAACAGAGAGATGATGTGAAATGCTCTGCTGCTGCCTGCCATCCTTCCTGGACAGAAATACTGCTGATGGCTTCTTGTGCTCTTCTATACAGCACAGGTCATTTGGCTTCAAAAGGCTCACAAAGGCAGCACGGCTGCACGTGCCAAGGTCAGCAAAGCAGAAAATTCTAGTCCAAGGTGCAGCACACTGCTGCTGTCCTGCTGGCCTGAGGTCTGCAGATGCTCCTAGCACAACTTCAGCTAGGGATCACTTTTAAAGTACACACAGAGGCAGAGAAAGAAAGGGATAGATAATAATTGAAAAGAATTCCTATCAACAGTGGTAGGCAGGTAAAAGAATAACTGTAAATGCTTAGAGAACCATCTGATCTCCAGCTCCATCCTCTGCAGCTGCAGACCAATTCTCCCAGATTTTGTGAGCCGAGGCAGGAATTGCCTGGGGCCACACTGCAGGTTGTGTTTTCAAACGTGCATTGTGCAGTGTTAATGTCTGAAGCAAGCCTGGTCCCAAGACCCAGAACTACAGAGCAAAACCAGAGAGGTTAGACTCTGGGCCAGAAATCTCTTAGCCAAAAAGAGTAAAAGTCCATGTTTTAAACCTTTGAGTCACGTGTAACTGCTTCCACGTTATGGAGAAGATGAAACTGCAGAAGGTATCCAAGTTCATCTGCAGGTAGGTCTGGGCTGCTCTGATTTGGGTGTCTGCACTGAGCTGTCAGGTTCAGCAGGGTTCCTCCAGCATCACCTAGTCCTGTGCAGGCAGCAGCAGTGATGGAGCAGCTGGGGCAGGGGGACTGGTTGTTCCTGTCTGACAGAGGGGCTGTTGATTAAGGCATGTCCACTGACCTTCCTGCAGCAATCCTCAGCAGTCTGGCCAGGCTCATCCTGCTGAAAAACACCCTTCAAAGCACAGAAGCTGGAACATGGCTTTGAGTACACGAGGGGACAGCTACAGCAGAGAGGGTCGGAACCTCTCCAGGTAAAGCAGAAGATGACCCTGAAGAAGGTAACACAAACTCTCCTTCCAAGGGTTGGACGTGTGCACAGCATGTGGAGAGAGGAGCAGGGAGAAGGTGATAAGGAACATTCCCATCCACCAGAGCTGGTGCCATGTTTGCCCATGGTGCTCCCAACAGCTCAAAGTGTCAGGTATGGAAAGCCGTGTCTGTGCTTGGGCCTCTCTGGCTTTCTCATTTCCCCACACACATCTCTGCTGGGTGTTTTGATCCAGAGAGTGGGAATATGCCAGCAGCTGCTTTTCTGTGACCCTTGGAGACAAAGGTGTGTGCCTGAAGAGGATGAGTGAGTGCAATTAGCCACTCAGAGTAACTTTAGTACAAGTGATTAGCAACGCTGTTTCCAGCTGTTTTTTATTGTGTTTTAATATGCTCTGCACTTCACGTCTGGCAAAGCAAATGGCAGGAAAAACTGCCCAGGACTTTTTCCTTTCAGCTACTCATACTCAACTACTTGTTCATGACTTCTAATTAGTACTTTGCTAATCATTGTCTGCAAGGCAGACTTATTTTATGTCGTTTATTTTGAACTCAGGCTACTGGGGATTAGCATTTACAAGGTCACTTGACAAAACCCCACCTCTGCCTGTCAAAGGTTAAGGAGCTCACCAGTTCGCAGCGCTGTGCTCTGCCCTCACCGGTAGCTCTCCAGCAGGCTCAGGGAGCAGACTTTAGCTAATGGCAGATTAACGCCAATTTAGCATAATGCCTGCTGTCGCCAAAGCTTTTCCATCAGAGCCGCGCTTGCCAAGTCCCTGTGAAACCCACGTCTGTGCCAGAGCTTCGCGTGCAGCAGCACTGACCGAAGGATACCCTTTGGCAGCAGCAAGTTTCAAAGTTGCACCTGGGCGAGAAGATAAACATTCACCATTGCTCTCAGGAGCTGGTCCTGTTTGAATTTTAACTTAGATAAATATACCCAGAAGTGTGCCATTTTCTCACCTCAGTGCAGACTTCCCAGACGTTACTGAAGTGACATACAAATGCTACAACTGTGTGTTTGAAACAAGTTTCGATGACAGCCTTCCACTAAGAGCAGGCCCAGAAACTCCATGAGCTACATGGAGAAAGCCAAAACCACCCCCAGACTTCACAGCGTGCAAGAGCATGCAGACTGCAGCAGTGCCTTGGGGGAGCTGCTCGCAGGTGCCCACCAGCTCCTCACCTGCGTGCCCACGCTCCTCAGCAGAGACTGCTTTACTGCTGACCTGAAAATGCCACATTCAACAAGGATCCTCCTTAAACTCATTGTCCAGACCCAGTCTGCCATCTCTATGTCTGCCGTCGCTGACCCCAAACGGGAAGAGGAATTGTCGGCTCTGCATCTGGGGCTCAGGATTGCAACCTGCTGAGTTTCCAAGCCAAGCCATGTGAAAGCAGCCACTGTCAGCCTGGCCAGAGCCGCTGACCTTTGCTTCATCCCTTCTATCTGCTTCTCCCTGGACAATGTTCACAGCATTGAAACAAGGAGGCATAGGAGCAGGGGTGCAAGTGACACACCCCACACGTTTTGCACTTTGTACTTCTTCCCAGTCCTGTCTTTGATCTTAACTGGTGCCTTCTGGACAGGAGAGCAAGTCCCAAGTGAGTCCTGCCCTACTTATCACGGCCCCTTTGGTGCAACCTCTACAACACCTTCAGGTCCTGCAGGTGAATACTTAGCTACTAGAGCAGCAATTTAAAGTCTGTCAGTGTATTGCTGCCAAGGGTTTCGTTGTTGGTTTCCTCCTTCTCAGAGGTGCACTCTCCAAAAGAGACGTGTGAAAACAAAGCAAAACAACCCGGAGCAAAATCTGTCAAACAATGCTAACATCACAATATCTGTTTAACACAGTACCGCCTGCCTCTGGACAAGTCGTTAAGAGCAATTCAGCATTCTTAGAATTAATCCACAACAAAAGAAGCTATAAGATGCCACAAATGAAGGCATAATTGGCCATACGGAGGCAACACTACCATGAATGTTGTTTGGCAAGGAAAAAAAAACAAAGCAGATACAGAATTCATCCAAAGAAGGGGCTCAGAACTGCCCGGCGCTGCTGGGATCACACTGCAGGAGTCGGACTATGGAGGGGTCACTCTTGGCGCCGCGGATGAACTCTTCCAGAGAGAGCTTGCCTGGAAAAGAAACCTTTGCTTAGCAGATGTAGTGGGCTGCAGCAGACCTGCCAAGCCTTTGCATAAGCACAGTGGAAGGAAGCTGGGGGAGCCCAAATAAAATTCCTGGTAAAGCAACCTCACAAGGCAAAGCCTTGCCTGTGTGCATCCCTGCTGGCTATGGATGGTGGTGGCATTGCCTGGGTGGCTGAAGGAAGAGTGCTGGGTTTGGGGTGGGTTTGAGGGTCACTCGATGTGGGCAGCATACCCCAGCCACCCAGTACAGGGGCAGCTGCCCCAGCGCCTGCAGGGTGCCTACCGTCACGGTTGGTGTCCATCTGGCGGAAGATCTTCTCTGTCCTCTTCTCTGGCGTTGACTCATCTTCTGGCATTTTCATTACAGATGAAACCATCTTATAGATTGCCTGTGTGACATGACAGGAGCACAGAGCTGGTAAGAACCACAGCATCTGGATGTGGGGTTATGAGTAGCTCCTGGTGACAGAAAGAGGCAAAAATATCCCAGGAACATCGTCTGGGACCTACTCTCTGTATGCTGAAAGGAGTCAGGTGGCATCAGTACCTGCATCTGCCCTCTTCAGCAGGACACCTGTTTGTGAAGGACTGTGTTTATTTAGTCACAGTCAGATACAGCCTAGGTTTGGACTCTGCTTACATCCTTATGAAAAGGATGAATTTACCACTTGTGTAGCGCATTAGGCACTGGAAGCTTCTGGTGCCCAAGAGAACAGCAAGACCAACAAGGTCCTGCCCTTTGCTGCAGTGTCTCTGTGCTTTGGCCACTTGGGCTCTGTCCTCACCCCCCGTCTCCTCACCCTGTCTTTGCTTCTCCCTCATCTCCTTTCTCTTGGTCAGCATCCTGCCCAGAGGGTGGGCAGTGACTGCCTGCCTGTGTTTGCCACGGCTTATGGATAATGAAGGCTTGACCATCAAGGAGCTGCCTTTGGCTCGAGGCTGATGTGCTGGGAACCCCCTCCACGATTTGTTGCACAGAGACCAGGTGCTCTGATCCCTCCCATATCTATGCCCTTAGTCTTGCATGGTGCCAGCTGCAATGTTCATTTCAAACCACGGAGGAGCAGGTGTCTCTGAGCTGCTTCTCCAAACCCTGCCTGCACATGTGAGCATGCAGTACCAGTAAACAAGTGGGGTTTGGGTTAGACATCTTTATGGTGCCACACAGCTGTGGGGACAGCAGCAGCCAGATGGTTGCAGGTTGGTGGCCTCAGAGGAGCCTCCTGGCCATTTGCAGAGCCAGTACATACCGGTGCTGCCCTGATCCAACCAGCTCCATCTGCTTCCCACTGCAGCTGCGTGGCCTTGGCCGACGAGCGCTGCACTGGGCAGTCACTTGGCTCTGCAGCCCAGGTCTGTGGATGTGGTTCCCTTTCCAATCCTTGTTTTCCCCAGCAGCATCTGCAGCAGTCAGTTGACAACTGAGTGTGGATGTGAGCACATTAGCTCTTCGTTCTGTTTCCTCCTGCTCTGGGAGTGGGTCGTGTTGTAAGTCCAGGCTGGCTCACTGGAACTCCTCTCTCCCCTCTTCCCATTCATGAAGGTTCTCTGCCTAGCACACTCTCATCATGCAGGCCAGGGGCCCCAGTAGCCAGTTCCAGGAGCATAGCAGCACTGCCTGACCAGCTGGAGGATGCTGCTGAGCTCACAGACATTCTGCTCTCAAGACTAGGGAACACCTGCTTCCTTGGCCATCTTGCTGGCATCTGCTCTGCCAGCAGCTCACCTGGCCAGGAGATGTGAAATATAACTCTAAATAACTTCAAGAATTATGCTCTGAGAAAGACATCTGTCTCATTACGTAATTATTCATCTCCTATTGGTCTGCTGGAGGCTCCCAGCCCCACAGTAAGGCTGTAATGTTAGCTTTGGACCTCTGTAGGAAAATAGAGCATGAATAGCTACTTCCTGAATGGAAAAGCGGTAAGCACCATTTTAATCATCATCATCACCATTTGCACACTGAGAGTGCCCAGAGGCTCCCAAGAGAATTGGGGTGCCAGGGATCCTGCCCACACAACTGTAATCGTCTGATAACCAGGACAGAAGAAAGGATGAACATGCAAGCAGCATGGGAAGGAGGCAATAGGGGAAGAAAAAAACAAAGGAGGGGGTGGACAGTAAAGGATTTCTACCTTCCTTGTCCTTGCTGGCATGCAAGGCTTGCAGGGGTCAGCAAGAGATGATGCTTATAAATCTACCAGCATGGAAGTATCTTAAGCTGTCTGTTAAGTTGTCTAGAGTAGCAAGAGAGGTGGAAGGGTCACTCCTTCACTCTGGATGAGAAGACAGCACAGCAGAGAATCTGCACTGTAAGTGTGGGAGGAAGGCCCAGGCTGGGAGTGCAGGCATGTTTGACCCCATCAAAGCAACCATAGTAAGAATATGCAGATTTTTAGGACAAAAAAAGAGCACTTCAGAATGACTTCATCCTGCAGGGTCCTTTTCACAGAGCCGTGTGAAGGGAATAACAGATGAGATATTCTAGGAAAGCCAGATGGGAATAACATAGCAAGCATTCCTTTCCTGCTGAAAGTGGTTACACTGGACAGATTCTTATGTCCTTACTCAGGAGTTCAGGGGGAAGTTTTCCCAAAGTAAGAGCCAGCTAAAGCTGATTAAAGATCTTGTATGGATAGAGAGCAGCTGCACAGAGCTCTTTATTGCTTGTTTGAAAGAGCAGGCTCTGAAAGATGCTGTTTTGATGCAAATACTAACATGGAGCTGGGCTGCAGCAGCCCTGGGCTGCAGCCTGGGACTGGAAGGCTGCAGGGATTCCACTCCACATGGAGTGCAGCTCCTTGGCCTCACAGCACCTGGGCTGAAAGCCATTGGTGGCATTCAGGAGAAGGTTTAGACGTGGTTACCTACCAGCAGCCATCTAAATCAGGGCAGCTTTTGCAGGCGGACTTCTGTCAAGAGAGTGTCCAGCTCCCTGGTACCCCCAAACACCACCAAGAGGTGGTGCCTCCAGAGCCCTACGTGCATCACCCCATGGCCCATGTTGCTCCCACTCGCTGGCTGCCACTCTCTGTCTAGGCCAGAAACCTTGGTGGGGACTGCAGTTTCCTGCTGCACTTGGCAAAGTGTCAAAGACCTTCTTAAGTTTATGGCAGTGATGGCAGCACAAATTTCCAGTCAATCTTTTTTTACTCTGTTGAAATAAATTTTGACAACTAAAAAATAGAGACACATCAGCTTCTGTCTCCTCTGGGCTTCCAAGGGAGCAAGCCCAGCAGGTGAAAACTCTGTGCTCTGCTTGTACTAGACTGAAAGTGTTAGGCTCATCTCTTGGCTCAGTACTCCTAACCATGCCTTATGACTCCATATGGTGAAAAATGTACTCTTAGAACAAGATTTTCATCTCTTACAAGAGATTCTCACCAAATATGTTGCATTTTAGCAAGGGGAACAAAGACAAATCTATCTGCTCTGCAGCTATTTTCTGAGTGGACTGGGATATTCAGATTGTTGGCAAACATATGGGAGACATGAAAAGCATTTCTAGAGCAGGAGAATCTGAGAGGATCTAAGGCAAAGTCAGTCACAAGGGCAGGCTACAAAGCACCTTCCCACAGTACTCTGCAGATGTGCTGTGCCTGGTGGGTGTAACAGTGCCCTGTGAACCTTCTTTCATTAGGCATGGCAACCATCAGACCACCACGGAAGTTCTTCAAGTGATGTGACCCTCCAAAGCATGCAGCCAGATCCATGGGGATGGCTCACTTGTGTCTCCAAGCTCAGCTTTTTGGAGACCTGCCTAGGGGAAGTTGACAGCAGGCAGGGTGAGTCTGTGACAGGCTGTGTGTGGTTAACAGCACTATGGTAACTGGAGCTTAAAAGAATGCAGTTGTTTTGCCCTCCGCCCTCTTGGCTCTGCAGAGAAACTGAAATGCAGCTTGCCCAGAAATGTGGTAGAAGCTCCATCCCTGGACACATTCAAGGTCAGACTCCATGGGGCCCTGAGCAACCTAATCTAGTTAAAGGTGTCCCTGCTCACTGCATGATGACCTTTGAGGGTCCCTTCCAACTCAATGTGTTCTGTGACTCTATGATTCCAAAGCAGGCTTCGGAAAGCTGGTATGAACCGTGCACACTCATCTGCTCGGCACCTGGCCAGTTACTGAGGCTTCCGTGGGACATGAGCCATCTTAACCAGTAGCTTTGCCGTTCTAGTGCTGCTGCAGCCTACCAGAAGCACCTTCTTGCAATGTCCAGCAGCAGTGCAAGGCCTGCATTGCCTGCAGCGCTGTCAGGTGAGGTCAGCGCAGCAGAAAGGAAATGCAGGTAGCCATCAGTGTGACAGTGAGAAGCACTGCCGAGAGAGGGCTTTCCACACCAAGAGCATCAGATTGGGAAAGAAGAGCACCTCTTGCCCCGGTTCTGTTTGAGATACAGCAATGCCACAGCAGCAGGAGCAGCCTTCTTTTGGGAAATGGAGACTTCCAGACTGATGGTGCTCATTTCGTGTTCAATCTGACGTGTTGTCTCATGCGAAAGTCCCAGGGAAAACTTGTGTGCAAAGGTGTGCTGGATAAGGGGCTTGTAACAGGAAGACTTTGGCTACAGAATCCTCTTTCCATATTAAAAAAAATCACCGTTTGTAAGCAAAAGTGATAGTCCTTGCCAGGGCTCTTTTAAGGTCTAACCGCTCTGCAGCAAGGAACTCCTCAAAAAGGCGAGAGAATAGCTTTCTACTTGGGTTTCATGTACCCAGCATGTTTCCAGAGAGTGTCTGACAAAGCCTGTCCCAGCAGCAGGAGCCAGAGGTGTGCCATGTAGCACAGGGAAATCACTGGCACCATACAAACCTGGGAGCCAGGCACAGAGCTCCAAGCACACTGCCTGACGGCAGCTCCATCACAGAAGGGGCTCATGGACCACTGCTGGTCCATGGCACAGGCATGGCTGTGGCTCAGATGGGCTAGGCTGGCCTGCCCGTGGCCCACTTTTGTGTGGTCCCTTAGAATGAGAGAGGAGAGCAGACAGAGCCACACAGTTGCTAGTGCAGTCTGAAAAGAGGAGAGTGCCAAAGCTCCCGAGAAGGGCAGTGGGAGGGCTGGAGAGCCAGGCTGAGGGCTGCATGCGATCCAGGTGCTATTCTGGCTTGGATGTGCAAACTGACAAGCTGTCATCCTGCGCTGATCGCTGAGCTGCAGTTTCATTCGGTTCTCATCACGGTTGTAAAGGTCGATGTTGCAGTTTGGTACCAACATGGCTGTGAAGAGTGGCAGAACATTTTTGCCTGTAATGACACGGGTGAGCAGCTCTGTGGCGACTGGGAGAAGCTGATGGTTTTGCTGGACCTCGCTTGGCTTGCTACAGAGATTCCAGGCACTGCTATTTCCATTACATCTGACAGGCACACATCTGTGGTGTTGTTCTCCCTGGCTGCAGATCTTCTGGTCTGAGGGGTTTGTGTTGCTGCTCAGCACTGAGGGCTTCCCAGGCTACCTGACAACAGCAAGCAGTCCTGCAGTCCCTGAGGTGACATCTTCTCCTGAGGAGCAGGCACCCGCTCGGGTTTGGCTCCTTGTGTTTGCTTTGTCCTCTGTTACTCCTTCTGCGATTGTCTTCGTTTTCTCATGAGGAGAAATACAGTTAGAAAAACAACAACTGACAGCCTGTTTATCCTACCCAGAGGAGAGAAAGATCTGTAAGGAACAGAGTATCTTCTAATGTGGATATTCCATGCAGCTTGTGGTGGCTCAGACGCAGGGAGGTCTCTGTGTCTGAATGCAGTCTTTAACTCAGACACAGGAATACAAAACAGAGTCAGTGAAGAACAACAGCCCTGCACTGACAGCTGAGCTCTGTATCTGGTCTCCTTGAAGCAGGGTAAGTGCTGGTGTTAGCTACCAGCTGTTTAGAGGACATGAGAGTAGCCCTGTAGAGAGACAAGGGCAGCAAGCATTAGGCTGTCTCCATCCAGGCAGTTTGCCATCACAGCCTGTAATTTGTGTGCATTCCTTTCCCTTGGTTTCCAGCACAAATATAAGTCTGAATAACACAGCACATAGCTAGTGCTCCAACATTTCCAGGCAAAGAATGATGTTGTTAGCAGCCTTTTTCTTCTGTTTTTGAGTAGTGCTGCATGATACAGCTTCAAGCTGTGTAAATACAGCAGCATATCAAAGAGGTTTCAAAGCCTTCTGAAGAGTGATGGGCCTCAAGGGTAAAAGCATGTTAGAAGAAGCTGAAGTAAGGTGGGACTCCTACAAACACCACAAGAAAATGCATCCTATGAAGCTGTGTGTGGAGCCATTGTCTACCCAGATAAGGTTTGTTGATACTGGCAGCTTCCTGTGAAGACAGCCGGTACCCCGTGAGGCATGCAGCCCTCAGGGAACGACGCAGACAGACACCTGTCAAGGACGAGTGATGGTTCTTTGTACCAGTATGACTTCAAAGTAGATTAATTTCTTACTGTGGAGGAAGCCTTCTCCACTACCTGGAGATACTTACTTGTTCTGACTGCAATTAACTGTAATTAATTGACAGTGATTTCCCAGAGGGCAGGGTCTCAATTAGCAGCATGTTGGTTGCTGTGCTGGAGCTCAACAGAACTCCCAAGGAAGAGCTTCCCATGCAGCGTGTTGCTCAAGAAAAAATTGCAATGGGTACTAAAGCTGCAGTTTGAACTGTGACATAATTTGCCAGGTAAAGTCACATTTCAGGTTCAGGCAGCTACACACAGGACCAAGGTGATGACACCCCCCGAACGCTGCCCCAGCTTTTCACTGGGTGCTGCCCAGGGAGAGGAGGGCCCAGGGCAGCCCCTGGCAGCACATACCTGCACGATTTCCAGCATCTCCGACTTGCTGATGTAGCCGTTGCCATCCAGGTCGTACATGCTGAAGGCCCACTTGAGCTTCTGCTCCAGTTTGCCCCTGGAGGTGACGCTGAGGGCGATGATGAACTCTCTGAAGTCTATGGTGCCGTCGCCGTTGGCGTCGAAGGTGCGGAAGACGTGCTCCGCGAACTTAGAAGCGTCCCCGTAGGGGAAAAAGTTCCCATAGATCTTTTTGAACTCCTCCATAGACAAATGTCCGCTCGGGCAGTCTCTCAGGAAGCCTTTGTACCACTCCTGGATCTCGTGCTCTGTAAAGTCTGTACTTTCTAGCAAGTCTTGCATGACTTCAGGGCGTAGTTTGCTGTTCTGCTTTCCCATTTTGTGTCAAAATGTTACCTGCAGAGGAAAATGAAAACCCTGTAGGTTATTCATTATCAGTGTAAATTGTTGACAGCTGTTATCTGTGTGAAGGCACGCTATGTTGGGTTCTGGGTTTTCTGATGACAGTTCACTCTTGGGAATTAACTGAAACTTTGGGCAGTGAAACTGCTACAAGTATGCTCTGACAAGATAAACAAGCCTCATCTGCACGTTGGCTTGATGTTCCCTTCACAGCCTGGAGAGCCATAAGGATGCTGAATTTATTGCTACCCTAGTTTGCCTCTGAAATCACCAGGTTAAGCAGAGGATGTTGCAGGGAGTAGCCATGTGTTGCAGCACAACCTCATCCCAGTTCCTCAGCTGTGCCAAGGGCATGACCTGACCGAGACACCTTTTTTGTACATCTAATGGAAACCAGGTTGTACAAAGGGCGGTGCTCAGTTGGTCTTGCTCCGGAACCGGACAAGGTGCGTCTGTGGCTGACAGTGAAGCCAGGAGCCCCAAAGCCTTTCTAGATAGATCGTTATAACCAGAATCATACAGAGCAACCCAGAGCTCACCTTTCTTGTGTGGCATGGACCAGGTCCCATTTTGGTTCAAAGCACAGATACAATCTGAAAAGATCTTATCCATGTTGGATTCCCCCACCCCAAATTATTGCTGTGGTTTTTCATTCTCCTTGTGGCCAGAAACTGGATCTAAAGTAGCCAAGCAACAAAACTGGGATTTTTTTTTTGTCCTTTAAATTAACCGTTAAGAAATATTATTGGATGCAGCTTCTGTTAAATCATCTTAATTGCATGTCATTTAAGGCAGGTTGCTACACATCACATTGTGCAGCATATTTACTAACCCCTTGGCTTTTAAGCATTACAGCATGAGTCTGTTGGCTCCAGAAGGCAACCTCACCCGGTCTGCTGGAAGCTGAGCACTACACCTGAGGTGTGGGAAGCCTTCTCTAGCCACAGAGAATTTGCCCTGTGAATGACAGGCACAGCTAAAACCCAGGGTATGAATAACCAGTGGAATTGCAAGATAGTTTGTACAAGGCTTCCAGACTGTTGTCAGAATGCAGTCTCTGGGCCACTGAGGTGGATTTATGAGTGATGGCTGGAGGGCCTGAGGAGCATTCAGTAAAATGTCCTTTGTAGACAGAACTAATGCTTTTAAGAAATGAAGGCTAACACAGAGTCCCTGCATGGCAGAGCAGCTAGTCAGAAATGTGCCACTGTTTGAAGCTCACCTACTTTATCTTCTATTTGGCACCAGAAACAAAAAATTGAGACTTCTTGGGCTCATGCTAATTGGTTCCTGCCACGAGAAGCTCCTCTTCTCCCCAGGATGAATTTGAACTCCTCAAGTAGCTAGAGGACTGGCTCTTGTGTTCTTGGTCCAACTGACCCCAAAGCTCTGTTTCTCAAAGGTATGATGGTAGGATCCAGCCCAGACCTATCCACAGAATCTGCTGAGGGCTGTTTGGCAGTTAGTTTTCTAGGCTAAACTTTCTGCCTACAGGGGCAAAGGAGAATAAGCTCCCCTGTTCACAGAGAGGGTGAGAAGTCCTGCCTGATGGGAGCTTCTCTATCTCCTGACCATCCAGGGGCTTTGGTAGTCACCCCAGATCCAAATGATGCCTTTCCAAGTGTAAGATGCCACCTCAAAGACGTTTTTTTTTTTTCTATTGCCTTTTCTCCTTTTGCCCTCATGAAAATATACTTTGAAGTTTTAAAGTAATTTAAGATCTTAACACGCTTAAAATAGCAAACTAGCCCCATTTTATAGGCCTAAGCCAACAGCTGCCAAGGCAGCTGGAGGCTGTGTTGCCTTCAGTGGGTGTTGGAAGGGGTCCATAATAAACAACCTGGGAATTAGCTGAGTGAAGGAATTACGCTAGGGCAGCCTGATGGGTTTATGCCAGGCAAAACACGACCAGCAGGGTCTGCCAGGCCCAGCAGGACAAAGAAGGAAATGGATAAGTGAAGTGGGTAGCTTCAATTTAGAGCAGCACCAGTTTAGTCAGAAACAAACCAGTAAAATCCCCAGGGTGGGTGGCAGCTGCCCATGCCCACAGCACCAGGGGCTGCACACTTCCCAGACCATGGGGGAGAAAGGGAACATCTCTGACTAATGCAGAAGCCAGCTGCAGCAGGAGCGAGCTGGCATTAGCCATGGCATCGCCTGCTGCTGCTGCTACTGCTTCATATCACAAACACTGCCAAACGCAAGGCTTGGCTTACGTGCTTCCTCTGAGAGGCAAAAGAGTGAGTTACCACGAGGGCAGTGGCCTCCAGGAGGTGGCCAGCATGAGCCAGCCCCCAGAAGGCTGCTCTTAGAGCCACACATGGCTTCACCAAGTGATTTTTAAACGCATTTTAAGCAAACAGTAAAGGCACAGAAGGCTCTGCGATGCCTTGGCAGAGCAGCACGCCGCACTCAGACAAGCCCACGATCTCCAGGCAGAAAGAGCAAGCTAAGCATGTGTGACATGTGGTAAAGGGTTGACATTCACAGCTGCTGTGAAGCCAGGAAGCACAGTCCAAACCAGCAGGGTTGCTTCTGAGTCCACTTGTGATGTATTTGTGTGGTGTTCTTTGTCCTCCAGATTGTTCCGCATAATGGGCGCTGTACAGAGAACCATGGCAATGCCATCTATTGTCCCCCTTTCAGCAGCCACAGCGCAAAATGCTTCGGCAGTCCAGGTACAGAATACCCTTGGAGACACCTGAGGATCTTTATAATCACTTCACACCCTGCTGTCTGCCTCTTCAGGACAGATTAGACTACGGGCATTTCCATTTCTCATCAACATTTACATGTCTAAAATGCAGCAAGAAAACAGTGAATGACACTGACAGTGGCAAAGTTAAATACTGGCAGTAGTGAGCAATGAGTGCTGTAAGTACACAAGCCACAGGTATGGCCAGAGTGTAATGATGATGTTTAACTGCATTGCTCAATTTCTTCCTCCAGTGCAGTGGCAGTGGACAAGACGCACACGAGTGGCTTCCTATCCGGGGCAAGACGACACACAAAAGTATTCAGGTTGTAATTTTGAAGGCAGTAGTGTTTGGTTAATGTGCTCATGCCTTGAAGGACTGATGCCATTTCAGCCAACAACTGCAGAAGAACAGAAAAGGAGGTCTCTCTGCTGTGTGGTTGCTATGCAAAGAATCTCTGTTCACTAATTAGTGTAGGAAATGTCCCAGGCTCCACAGAGTAAATACCTAGAGGCTGCTTTTTCTGGGATCAGGTGCAGAGTTTTTAAGACCAGACTGAGGACAGAGCTGTTTGACAGACAATAGGCTGTGACTCTTCAGCATCAAAGAGAATAAATAAATGAAGTAGCAGTCAGCAACGTGACTGTCCCTGCAGCACAGGGCATCGTGTGCGAACAGGACACTGAAGCTCTTACAGCCCTCTCCAAGAGGGAGATCTGGTGGACAGAAAGGTACTGAACACTTACTCTATCTCGTGTCTCCTGTCAGCAGTTCACTGCTGCTCATTTACAGCTGTTAGCTCCATCTGAAACCTCAGGGTAGGGCTAACATTGCCTGCTTAAGCAGCAACCTCACAGGAGCTGGGAAGCTGCAGCAGCCAGGAGCACGCAGACGATCTATTGCTGTGTGAATGCAATGCAAACACCTGAACATATTTTCTTACAAGCAATCAAATGTACTTCTTCTGTTGGGAGGTTCACAAGTGCAAGTCAGGGGTGCACACGAGCAAGTGCAAGCAACAGTTCTAACTATGTGCTTGCTCTTCAAATGTTAAACCCATCATATCAAGACAACTCTTTAATTATTGTTTATTTGGCTCAGTCTGCCAAAGACAAGAAGATATCTTAACTTTTACTGGGGGTGATGTCTGGAGGGAAATCCATTGCTGAGGAAAAGTACAGTGAGAAAGGAGCACTTTTCCTGGCAAGTGTGCCTCTAGAGGGTCATGTAGAGCACTGGGTACTTCGTAGCTAACAGGGTACAAAGCACCCAAGAGCTGGGAAGAGTCAGTCTGAAGACAAGTCCTGCCTGATACAGTTCCAGTGGGCACAGCAGGACAAACCACACCACTGGCTCGGCTGCAGAGGTGCCTGTGTGGGAACGAAGGTGAAAGGCTTTCCCCAGAGAAGCACTGGGTGATTTCAGTGCTATGCCACCGTTAAAAGCAATGAAACCGATTGCAGTAAGCAGGCTGCAAAGTCCCAGTGGGTAACAGGACTATGTGGGCATCCTCTCTGCATAAATACTGAATTAGGAACCTGTCCAAACTTTTCCTCTGTTCAGTGTTTTTTTCCATCTTCATTTCTTCATTAGCCTGCCTTCCCATTCTTCACTGTCAGTGATGGGTTTAGCCAGCAGTTTAGCTCCATAGTGTGTGATCCAGGTGTTAGCTACTTGTTACATTGCACTGCAGGTCTCTTTACTGCTGCTCCTTCTGAGCATTGGTAAGAGAATGTCAGGGATTTTTAAAATGAACCTTGCTCATGAATTTTCACCCTTCTTTTCCTGCTGTTTGCCAGTGTAAGCAGATAAGCTGAGAATGGCAAGGCTCAGAATTTTGTTCTGCAAGTGTTTATTCTTTTGCTAATTTTCTCATTGACTTTCAGTAAGTTTGGTTTTCTTTCAAAACTGTCTCCCAAGATGCTGCTTTTAAAAGAAACTGAACAAAAGGCTTTCTGGCTAACAAAAGTTCTTTGGCTGGGCAGCAGTTATACCTCATGGCACAGCCCTTCAAGGAGAGGCTGAGGGAGCTGGAGTTGTTTAGCTCGGAGAAGAGGAGGCTCAGGAGGACCTTATTGTTGTCTGCAACTACCTGAAGGGAGGCTGTGGCCAGATGGGGTTGGTCTCTTCTCCCAGGCACCCAGCCACAGAACAAGGGGATACAGTCGTAAGCTGCAACAGGGCAGGTCTAGGCTGGACGTTAGGAAGAAGTTGTTGCCAGAGAGAGTGATTGGCATTGGAATGGGCTGCCCAGGGAGGTGGTGGAGACTGGATGTGCTACTTGGTGTCATGATTTAGTTGATTAGATGGTGTTGGGTGACAGGTTGGACTCGATGATCTAGAAGGTCCTTCCCAACCTGGTTAATTCTGTGATTCCGTGATGTAATGAACTCCACTTGCTACACCTCCACCCACCAGATTTTAGTTGTGTGGGTCATAAACCAGGTCTTCTTTTTGACCTGCTGGCAATCACCTACTTACTGCTGCAGCTTTGGTGGCCTGGCTGTTACACAGGGCAATGAACCCCACTGCCCTCAGCACAAAATGTCCATCAGTTCAGGCAGAGTGCACCCACGGTTCCATAGGAAGCTTTTCTGCTCACTTATGTCCTCTCTTCCCATGCTGTGGTAGATGGGCAGAGCAGACAGCCAGAAAAAGGGGCTACCAGAGCTGTATAGAAAGCAATTAATGTTCCCAAACCCTACAGTGACCTTCCAAGGTGTAAGTGGGTGTAATGGAGGCCCTGTGCTGCTGTGTGCACACAGTGGGCAGCCTGGCCTTCCGGGGGCTCTCAGCACCCTGAGCTTTGTCCAAAGTGCCTTGGGAAGTGATGCAGAGGACCACCACCCTATCCACTGCATGCAAAGTGATGCAGTAATTACTGATCAGTTATTTCCAAGGGCAAACCAGCCACAGTCTCACCCATGTGGCTTGAAAGCAGCATTTCCCCTGCTTGACAGAAATTGAGACAGAAGAAAGCAAGCAGAAACCACAGAAAATTGTCCCTGCCTATGGCAGGGGGTTGGAGCTGGATGATCCTTGAGGTCCCTTCCAACCTAAACCATTCTATGATTCTATAAAATTAGGAAAACTCCCACAGACTTGGTTAAGCCCTCCTCCCAGACTCCCAAACCGTCTCACTACCTAACTGAACTCCTTCCTCATTCTTTAGGAGCTCACAGCAATAAATCCCATGCCAATCTTCATGTGCTCCTCAGTTCATAATTGCTCATCTGTGAAGAGCTGAGGAACAGCAATTAGTCAGAGGCTTTGTAAGAGAAACTCAACGAGTTGCTCATTAATCCCGGGTAGAATCGGCTAAGGTCTCTAAAATAACGAACTCTTTATCTTGGCAGCCGTCAGGCACTTCAGGGAAACAGATGCATATTTACGTAGTTGATTTCTTCCAACTCTATGGAAATAGTATTTCTGTAAAAGTATGTTGGCCTTTGCCTAATTTTGTAGGACAAAGGGCAAGAAATTCTGCTAACAGACTGCACTGGGACACACACCCTCGGCAGGCTGCTTTTCCAGATTTTACTACAGACTGTTCCACTAAGCACAGGACATCCACAGCATTTATAAACATGGCTCTTAAGGTAGCAGCAGGGGAGCCAGCAAGATCTCTCAGCCCCTTCCAGCTGAAGGTGACTTTATCTAGCAGCATCCTTTCAAAAGGAGACCAGACATAAGAGCCAAAGGACAAATATTTTTCTGCAGTTATTGTGTCTTCTGTTACGAAAGCAGCTGAGGAGCCTAAAGTCTCTCTGTTCAACAATCCCTTTTTGGACTACAGTTCCTAAAATGCTCAAGGTCACATTTTTGAAGTGCTCAGCACTCACAACGGAACCTGGGCTTCTTAAAAGAAACACATCTTCCACTGGGGCACCTGTGCAATAGGCAGCTTCTTAAAAAGCATCTGCACCCAGCACATCGAAACTTTCAGAGAGCAGAACCACCTCGTTTGGTACCTAAGGAGGACCTGATCGCTTCACAAAAGTCAATCCTGCTGTGTGCCTGCGCCACTGCAGTTTGTCTCTATCCCGCCACTTGCACCTCCAGCCAGGCCAAGGAGGGTTCATTCCTTCTTCTGAAGTGCATCTCTCCTTTGTGTAACACCTGTAGTAATACGAGCTTCCCCGACGCACCCAAGCACACCAGGCATCAAACTCACCCAACAGCGACTTCGTCGGGGTTCTAACCTGCCCTACATCTTGTTCGGTCTTTTTATGTAACCACGAATGCAATCCCCTGCTGGAGGGCAGAGGAACCTAAAGCAGAAAGTGACTGTTGCACAAAGCTACACAAGAAGCTGATCTGAATTCACGACCTTGACTTCTTTTTTCTTTTTTAAATCTTTCAAAATAAATAGCACATGAATCCCAAAGAGTGGCTTTTGTGTTCACTCTACCCTTAAAAACTGCCAACAGATGGTCTTCTGTCCCACAGCAAAGACTTGGTGTTGACAGGTAAAGTGAAAGCATGCTACGGGAAAAAGCGGAGCCACTGACTGGCAAATTAGGCATTTTGAAAGATGTTCTTCTGACGGGAAAAGGAATGATGATGGAGTTTCCTCCTGGAGAGTGCCTGCAAGGTTTTGTTCCTTTTTGAAGACGTTTGGTGGAACTTCCTCCAGGAAAGTGGGCAACAATGGAGCAGGAGTGGGAGGTTCTGGCATCCAGGATCAGAATTTTGCTAAGAAGATGGAAACAAGAGGCACTAAGTTAGTGTTAGAGCTGATGAGTTCATAAATATGAACCTCCACACTGGGGATGATTTGCCCAGCACCTTGCACTGTTAAGGGTACCTAAGCACAAGAGGTTAGAGGTGATACAGGTGACCTCCACATTCTAACGTGCAGCTGAAGTGTCTCTTAGTGCATGCCTTACTTCTCTGCATTGTTACATCCTTACACTTGCAAGGTGAGTCTGTGAATTACTGGCCCTGGCTTTCCCAACAGAACCCATTTCCAGCAGGTAAGGCAGCTCTGCTGAAAGTGAAACAGCTTGCCACACTCAGGAAAGCAGATCCTGGGAAGATGTCCCAATTTATCAGCTCAGCTTTACATTTTCCTTTTAATAAAGCGAAAAGTTTCAGTGTGGCTTTATCTCTTTACTACTTTTGGGTCAGCACTTGTGTTAGAAGTTACTTTTAGCATGACAGTGGCTTTGATGTTACTGAGAAAAGAATTCCTTGCCCATGAAGTGAAATACTGTGGTGTTTCCAGAGCGGTTTTGACTTCCGTCCCACTGGGAAATTTTGCTGGTTTTTTCCAATTTACAGTGAAAAACAAATACAAATGCCAAGCTTTCCTTTGGAATAGAGAGTTCAGATTGCAACCAGCTCGCCTAAGCAACAAGGCCATCTGCTCTGCGTTAGTGACGGAGGGCAGTAGGCAGTGCTGCAGAGCAGGGTGCTGCTCTGCTCTTCAGCACTGCTCCTGAAGTCAGTGACATATGGCAAGTTTCTCGCTCCTACTTGTCTAGGCAAACTTAAGGCAAACCACTTTGATTTTGTTCTTCGTACTGCCTTGCCAAATTCACTGAATTCATCATTCGAACCCAAGACTTCCCTGAGAATGTATGAGAAAACTTCCTCCTGGTGGCAGATGGCACAGCCCACAGCCCCTGCATTCCAAACGAACTCGTAATTCCCAACTACAGCGCCGGAGCTACTTCTCTTCTACAAAGGTTTAACTAAAAGATTTGCTCCACGACAGATGCTTATTTTTGAGCACTAAGAGGAAGACGAATCTCTTTGTTTTCACAACAGAACTGCATCCAGATGAATCACAATTTGAATTCTGTTTGAGAAGTCCTATTGACGTAAGGGACTTTAGCACCTACTAAATGAAATAACGTATTAATTGTGGTTTAAGACAATGTCCTTGGTGGTTTTCCTGTCAGCTCTTCTTTGTCTCCATGTTGCAGGTAAGGTACTGAAGAGCACAGAATTTTCCCCCAAGCTGGTTCAGCAGTCTGGTTTGCCTGCTAAGCTCCATCATAGACCTCAGCTCCAGCACTTTTTTGTGCCCTCTGCAAAGTTTCCTGTGTGCAGGACTGTGGTTACCTTTGGTGATGATGGTATCTCCTCTTTCTCCTTGCAATGTGACCATTACTTGAGCCACCTCAGGTTACCAGTTTATTCCCACTATGTGGGCAGCTGACCTGTAGGGCTGGATCTTGGCAGGTACAACAGATGTTTGATGTGGAGATGTTGCTTTCCATTCCTTTCGAGCACCATTTGTGTACTAGCCTGATGGACATAATCTGTAAGGTTGCTGACAGAGGATTTTGATTTGTATTCACTCTGGAAGTCGGAATGACATCCAGCCCTGGCAGCTGCCACAGAGAGCACAGTGCAGTGTCTGGCCCGGCCACTGCCTCATGCGCAGCACAGTGTGCTGCCTGGCTTTAGGAGTTATACAACAGGAGCCAACATGGGAGTTTGAATAACATGGTAAAGGTTGGTAAGCAAGCTCCCTTAAGAGGCATAGAAAAACATCTCACAAATACAATAGCTGTGCCTGCATGTTCTCAATTCTCTTACTGTGACTTGTCATGAATGAACGAAAGCCTAGTGGTTGTCAGTATCTGCTGTAGGTAACAGCCACTCACACAAACAATGCTGTTTTGCCAAGGAGCATCTATCCTATAGTCCCGGTACAGATTCCAGTAAAGAAAACTCTCTGCAAGAAGTCAGCAGGAATTATCTACATGTTCATTGCCTGACACCTGCTGCAGTGAGAATACAAGAGCTGACCCTAGACTGAAAGATCTGAATTACCAGTGTGAAAAGATTTCTTACAGCACTGAACATTTCTGATAACTTCAGCTAAGGTCAACTTGGATACAAGGACTGCACTGGGTTGGGAGTGGCCCCCAAAGGGCATCTTGTCCAACCCTCCCTGTAGTCAGCAGGGACACCTCCGACAACTGCAGGCTGCACAGGGACATACAAAGTCTGATCTCAAATGTCTGCAAGGATGAAGCCTCAAAGACGGCTCTGGGCAGCCTGTCCCAGTGTTTCACCAGTCTCACTGTAAAAGAAGTCCTTCCTGATGTCCATCTCCTCCACAAATGAATGGGTTAACAGCACTTACCCTCTGAGGAAGTAACAAGGTTCACCAGATAACTATTTTCAGACAAACAAACAAGACAACAATCAATTTGTGTCATTGTTGTAGAAAAACAGAAGGTAGAACTAGAAAAGTTATTGACAGTCTAACTTTAGGAAAACCCCCGTGGAGTAAGACACCACTTTTCACCACTTCCTAGTGACTGCATATAAACAGAAATGCTGAACCTCTTGCATTTTCTAGGCTGGTTTACTTGTGCCTCTTTGCTACTCTCTAGATGTCAGCTTCTCTGAGGTTTCTTGTATAACTGTGTTGTGTTATTGTATACCTTTGATGTTTGATCTTCTCCATCCACTTTATCTCTTAATTTCCACTACTATTTCTTAGCTTCCTAGAACAAACACCATTTTTCTTATTTTCACAATCATCCTTGACAAAGTCTGTGTTTCTGTTCCAGCTTTTACTCTTTCCGAGTATCAACCATTCCCATACCAGATCGTGTGTCCAAACAGTGTCCAGCAATGAAACACAGGATGACCAAAGCAGTAGTGTTTGGAAACCTTAAAAGGAGACCATTTATGGCTAAATGCCTGAGTCTCTTTAATTAACTAATAATTAAGAAAATAGATAGGGAGGACTTCTGTTGTACCTAATCCCTAGTAGACGATTGCCAGTTCACCCACTGTACTTTTGCTTTGCTGGTTTTGTCTTAATGGTAGAGTGTAACGGCACTGCTGTTGCCAAGAGCAGCTTCTGGACTCTGGCTATCTTCATCACCATTAGAAATTCAGAAGTGGATGATCTGATGCCTTTTCCTGGGGAGCAATACTCTTCAGGCATAGGAAGGAGTGGAAACATGTGAGATGCTGATTCTAATCAAACTTTTTTGCCCGTGGGCAATGGAAGGTGAGCCAGCGGCACGCTGGCCAGTAGTGCAGACAGAAGCCATGTGTGCTCTTGTGCAGTCATCATCTCACCAAGCCCAGAGAGATCCCTACCTCTGGCATTACTTTTTCCAGTTGCTCTTCTTGCTGTGTATGCTCCACATGCCCTATTCTTCCTACAGTAACTTCAACCTCCTGCATTCTCAGTATCAGGCCTTATACAACAAATAAAAGGCTTGTACTCGAAATGTCTCCCTCCCGCTGCTTCCTGCATATGGCTTTTAAGATCTCCTTAAAATATCCTGATGACAATTCTCTCTTCCACATCACCTTTGACAGTAAGTTCTGTCTCAGCCCGCTCCCCGGACACTCCATACTTCCTCTCGCTTCACGCTTCAAATATTTCCTAATTCTCTCCTCCGCTCCCGATGTTATGACAATCAGTGAAGCTCCACTGCTTAGAAACAGGATGAAGACTGAAAAATGAGTCCCCTGTGTGTACAGTGCCATATAAAATCACCCTACAAATCACTTAGGTGGTAATAAAAGCACATCCTGTTCCACCAGACAAGCCTCATATCCTAACGTTCTGATGAATTCACTGGAAAGTCACTTAAATCAGCAGGCAACGCAGGAACTTTCCTGTGAATTGCCAAAGCAATAATCCCGCAAGAAAGATTAAGAAATTGATAACAATTTAGAACCATTAAAAAAAAAAGCCTCCTTGCTTTTTCTTTATTAAAAGAATGATGCTCCCCACGAGGCTTGTAGCTTTGGAATGAATATCCTAGGGAAGTGAACCATTAACAGTATATATTTCATTTCAAGGTGTTCTAAATTATATCACTGAACTTAATTATAAGTAAGGATGTTTTCACATTAGCCTCCACAGGATGATAAAGCAGCCACTTATCAACAGCTAACCACCCAGAACTTGGTAAGATTCATTTGAGCTCGGTCTAAATGAAATGTGTAGAGATGATCTTATCGTTAAATCAGCTCAAACCCACACATCATTCATCCATTTGTGATCAGATGGGAACCAGCTTCAGTGATCTCATACTGATTTGTGAAACCTGCTATCATCATATCTTGTCACTCTTCTGACTTCTCCAAGTTGACAGTAAAGCTGGCATCGGAGATGGTTTTCAGGCACTAAAATAAAAGAAAAAGGAAAAAAAAAAAGAAAAATTCCACACAATAACTGGGAGAAAGCCAGAATTTTCTTGGAAGGTTCCTTGATGAAGGAGTAGGAGTGGGACAGAGCAATATCCTTGATTTTGGCAGCAAACCTTTCTTCTGTCAACTTTATTAAAAAGCCATTCCACTTTCTGAGTTATCAGCAAAGAGCCGGCACTGCTGGTGTGTCTGACGGTCCTCCCTGTGCTGACAACATTAGAAACATCACTACTTATTAGACTGATTGCTCAGAAAACTTCCAAGAGGCAAACATCTCCTTATTTTTAGACTCTTGTCTTGCTGTAGTCAAAGCAGTAGAGGCCAAAGTTCAGCTCCACTGACTTCACTTAGATGATGGGATTCCTGTATCCTGAGTTCACACGTGCACGGACACCTGTGCATCGGTGCTGTGTGGGCAGGAGTGTCCTGTGCTGAGCCTCCAGTTCCCAGATCCTGAATAAAACCTGTTTTATTTCTCAGAGACCAGCAAGGAGTCTTCTTTCCCACGTAGCTATATACCCCTACAAAGAAGCCTGGGACACGAATGTACTCGGGCCTCTGACAGGGACTACTGGGTACAAGGAACAGGAGTGCATGGAGGACAATCTATGGCATCCAGATGCTCGCTCAGCCATGGTCAAGTTTTACACATGGGTAGCAAGTGGCAGAAACACTGTATTCAAGTGGTAAAATAACTGTATTGCCCAAAACATGAAGATCATGCTGGTAGGTCTGCTGGAGTCCTATCACCACACTTGTTGTAACCCCCTTAAGCACAAAGCTGAATTCTGGGGAGCTGCTGTGGAACAAGGCGAGCTTCATTGTCACCATTTCCCCTATTGCTTATGGAGCAAAAAAACCCCCATAGGTATTGCTAAAGAGGTTTTGAGTACCCTCTTCACCCACTGCTCAGCTATGCATCTGGAAATCCAGCAGCAGGCTTGCTTTCTGAGTGGAGGGCAGTATTAGAGCTCCTGAAAGGCCCTGCAGGCTACCTCTTGCCCCTTGGCATGGTACCAGCAGGCAGTGCTTGTGTGTTCTCGTCCACTTCTGCACACCATATGGACAGAAAAGAACAAATACTGCAGAACTGCATGGGAACAGATGAAAACCACTGCTAAATTGTGGGATTTGTGAAGAAAGGTCTTCATAAAATGTGTATTTGAGCACTTAATGAGGGTTAAAAAAAGCTTTCAGAGGTACCTTAGTTGGTCAGAAAAAAACAGCGAGCCCCAAGGCAAACAGAGAGAGAAACAGGTTGCCTCTAATTTAATCACTGTTAACGCTCTACGAGCCGTGACAGAAAGGGTAATTGGCATGCTTGGCGCAGAGAGGACATTGGAAGGCAGCGGTCGTGACCCTCGGCGGGGAGGGTGCCAGGCAGTTAGCACCTGAGGAGCGGCAGGTGAGCAAGGAGGGAGAGTCGTGCCCAGCTCCCTTGCAGGCAGGAGCGGGGCTACCGCAGCACTTCACACATCTCCCCCGGAGTCCAATTCTACTTTTTGTGAAACGTACAGCAGTCCCCGCAGGCCCAGCTTCAAAGTGAGCCCAGGGTAAGCCAGGCTGCTCAGGAGAGCTCAGGCAGCCCGGGGTTATCGTCACGTTATTTGTTCCTCAGAGCACGCACGAGAGGCGCACAGAAAGTAGCCTCTGTGTGTAGCAGCTGGACTGGGAAATGACAAAAGGAGCTACATTTTGGAGGACAAAAAACATTGGCAAAGCTTTAATACAATGCCAAGATGATTCCTTCTCCCTTTGAGTCACCCTCTGCATATCTGCTGAATTGCCAACATCCCATTGGCCACAGCGGCGGAAGAACAGCTTGTTTAAATGTGTCTGATCTTGCTGTGCCGCATCCACACATTGCACACGAAGTAGACCCTCTTTTACCCGATACTGCTGCCAGATCTAACACCCAAATTCAAGCAAAGCAAATCATCGATGCAAAGAGGGACAAAAGCATCACCACAGAACTCAGCAGTAGGTCGCTTCCTAAAAAATGCAACACAGGGCTTCCGAAAGCAGTCTCGACCACTAAAGGATTCTTCTGCCGAGGTCGTGCTCTGCAGATGTCTCCCAGCAGATCACCACTCCTGTCTCCACCACACAGCCCCTCGGGAAATCATACCTTCCACCTGGGAGTTCTGCAGCTCTTGCATTTTCCAGAGCCATTACACTGCGGAGCTGGCCGGGAACAAAGGCAGATTTAACCGAGATGTGACAGAAAAACGCCCAGAACTCAGGGAGGAAACCACAGCCTCTTGCTGAGGTGAGCTTTAGGAAGATGCCGAGTCCCTGCCGAAAGCTGCCTGGGGATGCCCACGGAAAGGATGCCTGGATGCATCTTCTCATCTCTGGAAAAGACACCTGGACTGGGTTGATCAGAACAGGAGGCTCTTCAGACATCCTACTTAGGTTAATGGGCAAAGCTGCCCTTGATGGAACAGGCATGTTCCCTTGCACACTCACACAAAGAAGCACTCGAACTATTTTGGGGCCGGGGCAGGGGGGAGTAGTGGTGTGGTGCAGGATGGGCTCTACCAACTTGCCAATGAAAACTGTCTCTGCGTTTGAGGAAGCACAGACTAAGAGGCTTTAGGGTGCACAGCTTATGAGTTGTAAGTACATCCCTCCCCCACAAAGGGACCTTCTTCATCTACACACAGGACCCACTTGTGAATTTTTGCAGCTGTTTTACGCGAGGTGTTGCAAAAACGAAGCATAAAGGCACATCCACTGCATCAGTGTGTGTACTCTAATTGTGCCAAAACAGGCACAAACCGGGAGAGATGAGAGCACAGATTAACCAATTTTCAGCTTTTCCAGCCGTTTGACTTTGAATATTCATCTTTGCCTTTTCCTGCACCGTGTGCACATGTCCATGGGCAAACTATATATACCCACCATGCACGTGTGTGTGCGTGCATGTGCATACAAACAGCACTGGCTTCAATAAGATGGGAAGATGGAGCCACATTCAAGAGAAGAAAACAAGCAACCACCTGATTAGGCTACCACATCAGCTAGTACAAACCAGTGCAGGCTGCAAGGATACCAGACTGGACTTCGAATGCCTTGAGGAGAGAACCCAATGGGTCCTTCAGATCTGCTAGATAGGACAGATTTGAGGTCAGCCTTCAGAACTGCTGTGCACAGAAATCACTGCACTTTCAGATGACCTTGGCTCTGCAGGTCTGCTGCAGTGAGAGATGTAATCATATGTGCATAGACTGAAGCAGATGCTGGAACCCAGGCACTTGTTTCTCTTCCATGACTAAAGCTAAAACTGAGCCTTTAGCAAGGGACTGCCTAAAAATCTACTGCCTGCTGACAGACCCTCTTCTGCTTCCTGCACTGCTCCAGGGAGATTATGCTTCCACCCTGTGTAGGCAACAGATCATTTCCGTCCTATAATGAACCAGCATGGTATTAAGCTTTCACTAAGTTATTTAGAGCCAGTCCACAGCATCATGCTACTGTTGCAGAAAGAATCAGGTCCTAAAGCCCAAACCTCAAGCCTTCTGTCAGCTTGACACACTGCCAACCAGGGAAGTGCCACTGCATCTGAGAAACAGAGGCAAAACCCTGGGAAATCAGAGCTTCGGATTGTGGATAGTGCACTGTAGGCACAAAGTAGTGAGAGGGGACACACGTAAGCACATAAAGTACACAGGCAGACAAAAGCAGCTTTTACAGCAACAGAATGGACTGCAGCTTCCAAACTGACTGCAAAAACCTGACAGCCAGCCCTTGTGTGCTCAGAGGAGAGCCTGCTGGGCAGCGAGCCCACTCCCTGCCGTGGCTGAGAGGCACGGCCATCATCGCGCAGCTCTTGCTGTGCCCATCCAGAGGCTGCAGTGGTGGAGATGCTGTAAGCACTCTGTAGTAACAAGGACTGCGAGAAGCTGCTAAGCACTGACCACATCTCTCACTGAGGGACATTCTGCAGCCATTGACCCTGACCTAAGCTCCCTCTTCTGGCATCTCTGTTCTCACTTGTTCTCACAGTGAGAAACCCAAGTTGGACCTCTCTCTGTAGCCTGCTCTCTGCCTTTGAGGGAAAGACAGCACTGTCCTTTGCTCTGGTTTGCAAAATCTCTAAATGCATGTTCATCAGCGCAGCCACTGCTGAGATTATGGACAGCTTAGCACATGAACAGCATCCAGTTAGCAGCAGTACAAGTTGAGCAAACCCCAACAACAAGAAATCTCCTAATACATCAAAAGGTGACACTAAAGAGGGAGTTAAATAGCATTGGACTAGCTAAACAGCATTGGACTCTTTAGAATGGAATGGGAGAGCAGCCCAGATGTGCAGATCTGAACTCATATTGCAGGAGCCATCCCTTCCAGGCATCCACCTTCCCAGCACTTCAGTCCCTCAAGAAAGCCTTTGGTGAAGAGCTTAGGCATGGGGCAACAAGACACAAATCCAAGTGTGTGCAGACACTGAAAGCAAAATTGGGCTGAGGGATAGGGTCTCTCCATCCAAATGTGTTTCAGACAAACAGCCAAAGTCCCTGCTGAGCAGCCATTTGTCCCCAAAGGTATGCAGGTATCAGTGGCTGCTTTCTTATCATGTTACTCAGCATGAGCCAAGTTACATCCTACTCTCAGCAGGACTCAGCATCTACCTCTTATTTGATCTTTCTTATGATCCAGAAACCAGGTTTCTTTGACCTGAGAGAGTCTAGTGAGAGAGTGTGTGCAGGGAGATGCCAAGGGTCCCACGACACGCTGGGGTCATCACCGTTTAAGGACAAAATGTTGAACTTCAGCAATCATATACTTGAGGTTATCTGTCCAGAAAGCTTTAATGAGCAGGTCTTCTATACTGTGACACATGGTAATTTCGCCTAAGTAAAGCGTCTCCTGGGCAATTACTGTCCCAGAAACCAGAACTGTCATGCTGTGGTAGAGAAGAAACTTCTTACGAGGTCTTGTGTTAATAAATCCTAGAGGTCTGTCCACACAGTGGGCAGGCTGAGAGTGCACCCACAGCCACAGCACCCGGGCAGCGTACCAGGGACTCTGACAGTAGCAGCTTTGTGATCTACAAACACGTGGAGAGAGACTCTGACTCAACAGCATTTCTCTGGGTGAAAGGCAGAAGATTCAAAGGACGTGCTCAGTCTTTTGTGGCTGTCAGTGGCCAGGACAAGAACTGGAAGCTCCCGGTCTGTTTTCTGCAGTGTCACCCACCTCTGACTGCTGCTAACTCCAGTCTAATGTTCAGACTTGAAGACACAAAGCAAGTTGTTTCCTCACCTCCATTTAGAAGTTGTAGATGAAGTGCACACTTCTGCTATTTTTCTTTAGGCAAATGCTAAACAAAGCAGAGGTTTGAAGGCTCCTAAAAGGTCAGCTGCACCTTAGTGAATGGGATAAAGATAGCTGTCCCTTTAAATCAGTGGAGGAATAACTGCTTACACCAGAGGGAAGCCCAATGGCTTAGCCCTAGCGTTCCTGGGGGATGCTGAGGAACTGCCTGGCCAAGGCAGAGCTGATGGAAACAGATGTTATTCCTCAGAAACACCTGCTCACCTCAACTCACCAAACCCTGCTCACTGCCCTACTGCTTCCAGGCATCTCCTCTAACACTTTCTTGCCCAGGAACTGTGGCTTGGATAGTCCGCTTTGCATCCCACCAGGCACTGCAGCTCCTCACACACAAACAAGTGGAGAAGAAGGCCATTAGTCAAATGAAACTGAATGAAGAGGGGGCAGGAGAAGCTGAGGCAGAGATGATGGGGGATAACAGAAGTGGTAACCAGCTGCAGGAGCTTTGCAGAATGACTGAAGCCACTTTGAGCAAGTGCCAGCCACAAGGGAAAGGGCTTCTCTGAGTACAGTGGGGTTTGTACACCTGTGTGACAGCTTGGCCGAGGAGGAACCTCTAAGTAATGTGCACACTGGCTGAAAAGGGCACACAGAAAGTGTTTTTCTACACAACTGCTAATATCTACCTTGGTTCATAAAAATTTGCAAGCACTCCTCTTTGAGATGAGCACAGGATGAAATGCCTAGAAGACCTCAAAACAGGCAGCCCAAGGAAGGCCTGAGACTCTGGTCCTGGTGAGCTCCAATGAAACCACCAACTGGTGTTTGCAAAGGCTTCCTGAAAACCTTGTCTGAAGTTCCCACCTAAAGCTGGGGTGAACCCCAGCTGCTGGCTGGAGGCCAGTTGTGAAGCTGGTGCAAGCAAACAGGCCAGAGCAGCAGTCACAGACAGGACAGGAGTGCCTGACAATGTCACATTTCTTGTGTGACTTCCCTCTGAAAGCACCCAGGTAGCACCAACAGGACTAACTGGATAGGATTTGGTTCTGTGGAAGCAATGTTCCAAGCTAACAAGATGCTGCCATCACCTTGCTGTACTGCTTCTAGCACACCAACTGGAGCCTTCACAAAGGCAGGCCACATAACCGAGACGAGCAACTCTTCATTGTCAGACCAGTTACTTTTGGAAATGACAGCACAGCAGCACACACCAAGAGCCCTGCTGCAGCCTGAAATGCAGCTACTGCTCTTCCAAACACGAAGACAACCAGGTGCTCAGCAAAGCTTGGTGCAGCTTACAAACTCTCATGGCATGGCTGAGATAAAGCTACACCCTGCAACATTTTGTGAGCTTCATGCCTGTGGTTTCTAACAGTGCCAGCTCTGCAGTATGGCCAGCTGGACAATTTAATTCAGTTACGTTGCATAAGAACCCACGGTCCCCCTAACAACTGCCTTGCTTAGTCATGAGTGAAAATCAGTGACCTGCTAAACTGGAGAAGCCCTGGGGGGCAGGGGGCACAAAACACTGGACTGCCTTGCACAGCTGCCCCTTTCCCTCAGTCTCGG
The DNA here is from genome assembly GCA_013400475.1 of Tricholaema leucomelas. Taxonomy (NCBI): domain Eukaryota; kingdom Metazoa; phylum Chordata; class Aves; order Piciformes; family Lybiidae; genus Tricholaema lacrymosa; species Tricholaema leucomelas. The sequence goes on from WAAF01006096.1 coordinate 171,301, forward strand.
CTACACCAGGGTAGAGACATTCTTGTCTCTGAGGCTGCAGAGATGGGCAAGTTTGGCAGTTCCTCTGCAGAGGTCTGAGCTGCCACCCAGATTGAAAAGCCCAGAACTTGGAGTTTCTTCATCAGCTCCAGTATCTATCCCTAAATTGCTGCCACAGGAGGCTTCTGAGTACTGATCAATCCCCAGACACCAACTGACCTTGTGTGATGCCCAGCATGTTCAGCCAGCTCTCACCCTGAAACAAGTACAAAGCCCTGAGCTGTCTGCCAACCACCACCATGCCACAGGCTGCTCTTTCCCTCCTCCTTCTGGTGCCACTTCTTGCTGCCGAGCTGCAGTAGCTTGTGGGAATCAATATCTCCTGTGCCACCTGTGATCAGAAGCTACTTCTGTTTCCAGACCTGTAAGAGGAGCAGGGTCTGGACTGGTGGAGAAGAGAGTGGTCAGGAATCTCTGCAGAAGTGGGGAGGGAGGTCTTTGCCTGACGCAGGACAGCACTCCTTATTTTACTCCAACCTCTGCTCCATATGACCTTTCACATGAGCTGCAAAGAATGACAGGAGATGTTGGTGCCCAGAGGGAGAGGAATTTTAGTGCTGCTCTATTTCCTTCCCTGAAGATTTGCTTTTGGAGGAGGAGGTCAGAGGCACAGAGCAGGACCTGAGGGAGGGCTTTCTTCCCTGCTTCTCTGAAGCACTGGAAATCAAACGGAGTGGAGTGTGCCATGAAGCTCACTGAATCTTTTATCTTTTAAAATTAGGTTAACAAATTTATTGCTACAGTAGCTTAATCTCAGAGTGCATTGTCTGTGCACATGATGGAGTGGAATATGAACTAATTCTGTCAATAAAGTCAGTGCCTGCATCTTGATTGCCAGATACAAGGAATTCAGTCTTCCCTTTGAGATGCTGAGCAGCTGTAGGCTGGTACAGTCCCTCTGTGGCCGATACCGTGAGCTCTGTGTGTACTGGGGACCCAGCTGCCTGACTGCTTATATTCAGCCTGCGTCCTGTATTGAGAGGAGACATAGAGAGCAGAAGTGTTTCCTTTGCTGGGTTCAGATCAGCAGAGAGCTACCTTGGTGGAAGACATCATTCACCAGAATTTCACAGCCCCCAGCACTGCCTGAAGAGAGCAAAGGGGCTGGACTGGGACAGAGTATGTCTGCAGGTGCACACTAAATGCTTTGACTCTAGAAACAACCTCCACCAAATGACACCTTTGACAGCAGCTCAGAAGGTGATGGTTTGAATAGCAGACTCACCACATCACATAGCTGCAGAAAGCAGGGAGCATCTAAACCCAGGTTGAGAAACCTAAATTTAGCTGCCTCCATAGAACCAGAGGAGAATGTAGTGAATATAATCCCTGGAGTTTAGTGAGTGCCTGAGCAAACTCCAAATCCATGGGCTGATTTCAGGCAGAAACAGAAATACTGGAGGCTAGCTTCACAGAACTGCTTGAGAACAGCCCCAGTTTGCTCAACATCCAGTGTCAAACGAAATTACATCATTTGTCATCGTTGTGGAGTTCCTTCATTTTAGCAATGAGAGCTGGAAAATGCAACCTTATGCCAAACAAAAGCCTTTCTGCCTGACTGCCCAGCAGACACATCCGCAAAACAATTCCTCTCAGAGCTGCACCCGGGGCAACTGTCCACCAGGCAAAAAAGAACTGTGGATGTCATGGAATTATCTGGTCCTTGGCTTGAGAACATTGCAGATGAAGGAATGCAGGTGAAGGTTTATCAGAGAGCCCTCAATATGCAAAGGAGATCTTTTATTCTTCAGATCCAATTTAAATTAGAAAAACCAAATCAAACTCCAGGCTAAATGATAATGCAGGGAAGAGGCTTCACTAGACTGGCTTGATCTCTGAAGGCTTTTAAAGGTAGAATCCTTCAGTTCCAACACATTCAGGACAACTATCTGATAGCATCTCAGCCTGAACTGTTTAGAAGAAGGGGGGCAAGGGCTGCTTTTATTGCTATCAGAAGGGCAATAGTCAGTAATTTGTCCTCTCTTCCTTTGTGTGAGCCTAAACGAGAAGCAGCTCTGTGCTTTGGTTTGTGGGATGTCACCATCCACTCCTCCAGAAGTCCTTAAACCCTCAGGCACAAAGAAGAGAAGAGTCAGATCCTTGTGAGGAGTGCAGGGAGATGCTGGCGGAGAAGCCTTGCAGTCTTAACTGAGGAACAAGCAGGGATGTTGGTTTAGGCCTACAAGATAGGGATGGTCTCACCCATTCGGAATGTAAAGGGCACAAATACTACTTTTGCTATCCCTCTGCAGGCAATCACCTGAAGAACACAGGCCAGAGACCCAAAGAATTTTCACCCCATTCCAAATTCCCACCAAAAAAGTGTATGCAGCCTGGATAATGAGACCAGTCATTTGAATTTGGCTTTTTAACCCCCCGGGAGACTGAAGCAGAGCAAAACACATCTGCTAACAGCCTGACGTGAGCAGCACCATGGGCAAGCCCTGCTGAAGACAGATCTCAGACTGCAGTTGTAGAAATGTAGAGGTTAGCACCGATGTCTCTTGGCAGAACTGACCCCACGTGGAAGGTCTGCCTGCACTGGCCTTCAAACCAGTGCAGGGGCTTTCCTTTCTAAGAGATATGTAAGAGAGTATAGAAAGGTTAATTGGAAAGCACTTCAGTAAAACCGCAAGAACTAATAGCTGCTGGGGGATGTGCTGGCCAGAGGCAGACAGGCATCTCCTCTTCAAGGACCATGGGTGGAAGTGAAAGGGGAAGTCTCAGATGGAAGGTGATCACAGCAGTGTTCTTCAAAGATGGGATGATCTCATTTAACATTTCCACTAGTAATCACGACGCAGAACCTCCCAGCAGTGCAGCAAGGTATGAGAGGTGCTGCCAGCTGCACAGCCAGGCTACCACACAGGAGCAGTGCAATGTCTTTAGCGCTGGAATAGATCACTGGGATGAAATTCCTTATTAGAAAATGCAGTTTCTGAGGGACCAGTGGGAAGAATGGATGCTTATAACTAGAAATGATCCACACATTAGCTGTGTGGAGAGGCAGGAATGCCAGCTGAGGGTGACACGAGCAGCTGAGTGCCAGCACATGACAGACAGGTCAGGTGAGGCAGCTCTGCCAGTTCAAGCCTCAGACAGCAGTGACAGCAATAATAAGATCAACGCAAGAAAAAATTAATTGGAAGCAAGACTTACAAGAAACCTCAATAAAATTCACAGCTGGTTGGGCTTAACCTTGGGGTCAAGAGGATTAGCAGAAGATGCTGTCCAAAGCTGTGGAACGCCAAGTGTGAACGTGAATCCTGTGCCTGGTTTCTGGGGGAGCAAATCACACTTCCTACAGCTTCCCTTCTCTAATGCGATGCCTTTGTCTCCCGTGGGGAACACGGTGACATCAACACCATATGGCTTTTTCACTTGGAGACCTCTGACTGCTTTACAAAGCTTACTGAGGGACAGCTCATCCCAGTGTGGACTGAGCCCATGTCCAGGAGAGGGGGAAAGCATTCTGTAGAACATCTTTAGGCAGCAAGTTGGGAAAGGGGTACTGAGAGAAGAATATGAACTAGATCCAAGGTCCAAACAAATTTGGACACACTCCATAGGAGGCCTTGGCCTCTGCTGGGCTTGCTGGGACTCTGAAAGGGTTCCAGGGTACTTGCTGGCCAAGGGTCTGGAGTGGCACGCCAAAGATAGCCTAACACACCGCTGGTGAGCTCAGGGGAAAAACAGCAGAGGGATAAGCCAGGGCAGGTGGGAGTGGTGGCAATGGCAGGCTCAACTTGGAAAAAGGGTGCTGAGGGACTGGATGAGGCACTTAGTGCCATGGTCTAGTTGATTGGATAGGGCTGGGTCATAGGTTGGACTGAATGATCTTGGAGGTCTCTTCCAACCTGGTAGATTCTATGATCTGCTAAGTGCTGGTGCTCTCTGGTGATACAAGCAGACAGGTTTGGGGCATCTCCATCACAGCCCTGCACCCAGGCTTCTGCTGATGCTGGCATCTCTCTGTTCAGAGACACACAGGCCAGATCCTTGTTCCAGCACTGCATGTATGTGGGTCCTCCTTTTTGCCACAATGGACACTGCTTTTCACAAGTGCAAAGTGGCACCTGAATGCCAGCCCCAGTGATGCTCAGCCCTGGTACCTCTGAATACCACTTGCACACCAAATGCCAGCCCCACTGGGTTCTGCCTAGGCCTGCACTAAGCAAGCCTGTCACTGTGGTTATTCCAGACCCCAGATCAGACAGAGGGCTGGGATACGACCAGTCCAGCTCACCAGCACCTTGTATTTAGTAGCAGTATCTGTTCAAGCAGCATCTGACTCATCTGGGTCTGGTCAACCTCTCATGCAATGCTTTTCACCATGACTGGGGGTTTCCACAGAGAGGCAAGCACTGCTGGCTCTGGTGGGGCCACACTGGGGGTCCTTGAGCACAGAAGCCCATTGCATCCAGTGGGGCACAGCTCCTCTTCATCCCCCTGCCAGGCAGGGCTGCAAGAGGGCTGGAGGCTCTCCAGTGCAGGCAGTGACGATGAGATGCCCCTCTCCTCCTCCTCAGTGTTGGGGCGAGCAGCCAGCCGCAGAGAAGGTGAACTGCTGGGACTTGGCGCCAGCGAGAAGCTGCTGCCAAGAGCCATTAATTTTTAATTTCTCTCAGGGCTTATTTTCCACTGTCTCCACCCCACGCCCCAGGGGAAGGCTGCCAGCATTTGTCTCTGGAGCTCACTGTGTTTGGCTGCATTCCTGACCATGAAGGATGAGACAGGGGTGTCCCCGGCCAGCCCTGGTAGGTGCTACCAGGGAGCTCCTGTATCTGCAACAGCTCCTTTCCTGGTTCAGTACTCAAGGATTGGACATGTGAGGCACCTTGAGGGCTGGGGCTGCAACCCAGCTCAGTGAGATCTGCCTGTATCACTGGTCCTAAGGACAGGCTCCCTGGAGCTTCACTTACCCAGAGGCTTCCCCCTCCTTCTGCTTCAAAGGAGCCCCCACCAGCAAAAGATGCTTCTGGTCAAGTCAGGCTACAAAGATGCTGGACAGCAGCAGCATGCTGCCTGGCAGGACACCTTCCCACCATGCTGGCCGTAAGCACGGTCCCCATGTAGCTTGAAGATGATCAGACTTCCCTTTGAAAGAAGAATAACAAACATTTCCCTGCAAGGGCAGCCACAAGCAGCGCTGTCCTGAAGCTTGCTCCTGAGAAGCACTGCCAAGGGCTGTCAAGAAGGAGTTGCCAGGCTTGCCTCTGAGGAAACAAATTGCCTGAAATGCTGAGAACTGCTGCCTGCCTGGTAGCCTGCCACTAGCATCAAGGGCAGCACAGAGCCCCTCAGCACAGACACAGGAGCGCAGCTGTCCCGCTCCAGCTGCACATCCCCTCCTCTCCCCACTCGAGCCATTCCTCTGCTGAAATACCTTATTTTGGGAAAGAGATTAATGAGATTGGCACTGGAAAAGCCTGGCGAGTTCAGCAAACAAAAGCAGAGCTGCTGGTTTGGAAAATGCCTCCAACTGGTAGCCCTGGCTTGTTTTAAGCCCTTCTCTCCCAGCTGCCTCTGCACTGCCCTGCCTCGAGTACCATCCGCAAGCAGAGAGCACATTTCACTGCAGGCTGTGGGTGCAGGAGCAGCAGCAGCGCAGTGAAATCACAACTGGCGCGCGGCTAACAGATCCAAAATGCACTTCGGTTTTCAGACACTTCAACTAAGTGAGATGGGCATTCTGTCAGGGTCACAGTGTCTAATTAACACCACAAGTCATGGCAACAGTCACCCTCCTGGCAGCCCTGTCACCTTTTGCCATCTCTGAAAGTGCTGTGTTTTTTCATGGGGGCATCACAAGTGTTGTGTGGACATAGTGAGCAGTGGGGTCACTGCTTGTGGTTCACAGAGGAAAGGTCAACGCTGCTGAAAGAAAAGAAACTGAATCTGCTAAGGCTGCAGATCCAGGTAGACATTTTAAACTTATCAAATTCACTAACCCCCTCACAGAGCTGGTGTGGAATGTTCTTTTGGTGGTTCACCAGTTCTCCTTTGTCCTTGCCACTAGTGTGGCATCAGCATGGCGTCTCTGCCTGCAGCATCCTGTGCCAAGGCAAGGCACAGCTGACATCCAAGTCACTACTGCAGGCAGCTCCCCAGTCTTCCTGACAAAAGTGACTGGCCACCTTCCCTTATGGGCTAACACCCAGCAGAAGAGAGGCAAAATAAGAAGCAAATGTGGTGGAGCTGCTGCCCTAATGATGCAGGAGGAAGAAAGACTAAGGTCTGAGCTTGTGTTTTCAGTTCCTAAAGCGTCACTGCCTTGCCCAAGTGCTGCTGTACATGCCAGCTGGGACTTCAGGGGTGCCACAAAGCCAGCAGTGGGGACAAAGGCTGCTCTTCCACAGGCAATCTCTTCGCCAAACTGTCAGAAAAGAGTTGTTTGTTTTTTTTTTTTTTCATGAAGACTCCACATGCTACTCCTTGTACTTTTCCTTCCAGGAGAGGTAAGAGAAAATCTGGGGTTTGTTCAGAAAGAAAAGAGTTCCTCTTTCCACTGCCCCTGACCTTCCCAAGACTCAGCACTTCTGCCTTGAGCTGTGCTGCTCAGCTTTTACCTTAGTGAGGACAAAGAGAACTTCCTTGGCAGGAGTCATTTAGCTCCTTCATCAGGCTCTGACAGCAGAGGTAAAGCAAACCACAGGCAGTCTTTCTGCAGAAGTGCCCACTGCCCAGCAGCTCTTCAATGACTCTGTTGGCAATCTGGATCAAGGAAACCCTCCAACGCAGCAATGAAGAACTGCAAATTCTGACCATGGTCTGGGTTTTTAGCAGAGAAGCAACTGAAAGTGAAGGGAAATAAACGAAAGTGAAATCTGTGTGCTGTGTCGGATGGGCAGCAATGCTCAAGCTGGGGAAGGCTGTGGTTAGGCTGCAATATAGACTCTCACTCAGATCTGACTCTGCCCTCTTCTCATTTACACCAGCCTGTAAAACAAGTCTACAGAAATGCAGGCTGCCCTTGAGATGAGGCTGTTTTGGTAGGGTCAGAACGACTTTAAATGGAAAACCTCACAAAGATAAACAGCTATGAATAGGACACTTGATAGACAGGTCCAGAGGACACCAGACAGTGCTTCTGCTGAGATATAATTGCTCTAATTGGACCTGGCCTTGCTAAAATGGTACAGCTAAAAAGAACTCTGCAATCATGCTGCCACTCCGCACAAAAGAAGAGTGTTGTGATAGGAAGTATACAGCAGTAGTGGAAATAATCAGACTCTTTGTGCAGGCTTCCCTCTGGCATCTGGGACTGGCCATTAGCAACACACAACACGAGCAGAGCATTTGCTTTAAGGTTCTCATGGCTGAGCTGCTTCATGGCTGAGGTCTCTTTGAGTATTATTTAGTGGAAGTTAGATGCTTCACATGAGCTGGATCCATGGGGTTTTGCAGTCCTGGAGGAGACACAGGAAGGCCATGTGAGGCACAGTCAGTGAATCTGCCTGCTCTAGACATGAGGGGATTTGGTGAGGAACTTGCGTTCTCTAGAGTGAAAGCCTGCAGGCTCCTTGTCTAATGAAACCACCATGTATCAGCTCCAAAAGCTGATCTCTTCTATAGGATGAGAACAAGCTCGAAGCTCTCAAAGGCAACATCTTTGTGCTCCAGTAGCACAGACTGTGCAAGGACTGACTATGCAGTGCTTCTCCAGTCCTATTTTGAATGCAGTGTCCAGCAGAGAGAGGAGCTCCTTTAGCCACCCTTACACCAAACAGCAGCAGTGGCAGAGCACCACTCCTGACAAAGAAAGCATTTCTCTGTCCTGATGCCCTCAGACAGCTCTGTTTCACACCTGTGTTGGCTGGCCTGTACTACAGATGCCTTTGGGGACACTGGACAATGCTGCCAGAAGTCCCTTCAGGGATAAACACAGCAGTGCAGCAACAATGGCAGAGGAACGGCCAAGAAGTGGCAAGCCTGCCTCTGGCTTCATCCTACTTCCACCTGGTGACAGGTGAAACACAGGACTATCCATGTCCCATCATGCCCTTTGGCCAGACCAGCCTGGCACTGGCCCACTCCCAAGGCTAAGAGGCTTTGTGACCAAAGTGGCAAATATAAACCTGTCTCAAAGCCTTTCAGCCACAGCGTGCACAGACAAGGGCCCCCGAAACACTGTCTCCTCTCCTGCACCTCAGAAGCAGCTATGTAAATGTGGAAAAATGCAGGCGTGATGCTCAGGAGCCGTTTGTGCCCAGTCTGCAAGTCAGCACTAGCACCAGGCTCCCCAGGCACAGTCAGTTATCCAGCAAAAGGCAGCCTGGCTTACTGCACCCTCCCTAACAAAAATGCCTTCTCAGGTCTCCAGCATCAGCTCCCTGCAGCTGCTGCCCCTTGTTCACACTGCAAATAACTAGATCGTGGTTGCAGGACATGCATCACCCAGAATGAGAGTGGTGGGGCAAGTGTCCTTCCCTGCACTCAGGAAAAGCAGCAGAGCTGGGTGTAGGTGGGTACAGGGAGGTGGCCCTAGTCAGGCACAGGAAAATAGTCTTGTTCCTCTGAGCACACTTGGGGTGACAGCATCCTTGAGTCACTAGGAACCATGCCACCAGACAGTCCATTCATTTGTGCAGTCCTGCTCTGCTGTCCTGACACCTTACCTGTTCTGGTTCCTCCAGCATAAGAGAGACCCTGAACTGCCAAAGCAGATCTATCCAAGGGGAAGATGATCAGAGGGCTGGAGAACCTTCTCTATGTGGGGAGATGCTGCAGGATTTGGAGCTGTTCAGCCTGGAGAAGAGAAGGCTCAGGGCATTATTTATAGCATTCTTCCAGTAGCTCAAGTGGGCTACAAGAAAGCCAGGAAGGGAGTTTTTACAAGGGCTTGTAGTGATAGGATGAGAGAGAATGGACTGAAGCTTGAGAAGGGCAGATTTAGACTGGAGATTAGGAAGAAATTCTTCCCAGTGAGGGTGGTGAGACACTGGAACAGGATGCACAGGGAAGTTGTGGATGCTTCCTCCCTGGAGGTGTTGAAGGCCAGTCTGGATGAGGCCTTGAGCAACCTGGGCTAGTGGCAAGTGTCCCGGCCCACAGCCGAGGGGCTAGAACTGGATGATTTTTAAGGTCCCTTACAACTCAAACCATTCTATGAATCTGTGAAAATCAGGAGGGACTAATCAACATAAGTCCAAATGAAAAGAGAGGATGTGCTCATTTCCAGCTGATCTGTCTACGCTAAGCCAAAGATCATAATACAAATAATAGGAAAAAAATAGGGATTGACATCAGTGAGATTTATGCAGCTGAAACTTTGCTCAGCACTGTGAACATGCACAGAAAAAAGTCCTGAGAGAAACAGCAGTAACCCAAGCCCTGTCCTCTGCTCTCTTGCATGACAGAAGGCACTGCTGGGAGTTTCAGGTGCCAGGCAAACCGAAACCAGCACTTCAGCCCCAAGAACAAGCTCCTTGGCTTTTCTGCCTGTAAACCAGATCCTTACAGTGTTGCAGTGTCATTTTGTGGCTGAAAGTAATTTAGCAACTATTATCACAGCCAGACTGAAATTCAGCAGAACAGGATCCAAGTGCTTCAGTTCTTAATCAGGAGTTGTTTGAGAATGAATCTTACAAGAAAACAGAGTTCAGCAGAGAGCTGTAGTGAGGGCAGCTCCTTTGCAGTGCTCCTTCTGGGAAATACCACATTCAGCAGTTCCTGAGTTACTCTCTAATTATATTTTCACACTGTAACGCTGTCTGAAATGCAAATTCGATGACAGAATAATTTGATCCATGTAAAATAATTACAAATTACTGTTTCTCAAGCCTCAACTCATACTCCCTGCTGTTTAAGAAGACAAACGTAACAGTAAAGTATAGCCAAAACATAACTGATGTTTTGAACTGCTATACAGCTATGACTGTCTGCATACGTTTTGGCTCACCACGGAAGGCTATTTCTAAAACATAACTACTAAAACCATTCCAGAGCTGGGATTTTTGTTGCCTTAGCTTGGAACCGACAGCCAGGTCGGCTTTTGTTTTGCAATCAGAGTACCATGCTTGTGGCATCTGTATGTAGCTGGAAAAGCAGATGTGGTTAAAATGCCAGCTCTCTGCTGCAGCTCAGTTATCACTTAAGCCAGCTGTTGCTAATGTCAATGCAGGACGTTAAATTAGCACCACACCATCACTTTCAGCAGGGTGGAAGACAGCTTCTGCAGTACGTCATTTAAGAGCCTGAAACTCCATGCTGCTGCATCAGATCCCCCTCCCATACAGGGGATTTTATTCCCCCTCCAATTATTGATCTGAGTAGTGGCTAGGACATTGAAAAATGCAGCAGAAAGCCCATTCTCTTTGAAAAAGGCAAGGAGGAGTCAGAGCTCTGCATCACAAGGGGGTTTTAGGTTTTATTGTGCTTCTAGCCTAGATTTAGATCGTCATTGCCCATCAAATCAAGCAGATGAAGGTAGAGCACACTGAAGGCTGGAGTGTGTTATTGTTAGTAGGCTAGAGGCATCAACAACTCGCATCTGTATTCAATTTCCCTGTATATATTCAGTTATGTGAGAAGTGACTCAAGGAGCTCGCAGTGCTTTCCAGACAAAGTGAAGAGCTCTGCTTCCTCGGGAGCTGCTGGTCTGCTCGCCCTTCTCCACAGGCAAGGCTGTCAGAAGAGATCATCTCCTCCTTGTGACATTTGTAAATGATGGGAAGGCTGCTGTGAGACTTGAAGGTTAATCTGGCCTTCTCAGGAGAAAGTGGAGTGCCACCGAGCCTGAGTGCACCTGCATCTCATTTTTTACATCTTTCTATCCAAGGATTTCAAGCCCAAGTAAGTTGGCAGTGTCATGGTTGAGCACTGAGCAGAAGATGAGGGATAGGGTGGCTGCAGCAGTAGGAAGGAACCTATGGGCTGTTTGTTCATCTCCCAGGGTGAATGAAACCACAAGAGAGAAAAGATGATGGGATGCTTAGCATTACATTGCCTGGCAACTCCACACACTCCCAAGATAAAATCCAAGTGCTTGCTGAAAGTGTTTAGTGTGGAGCTGAGTGGTGAAAACGAGAGCATGAAATCACCCAGCAGAGGCATGCACCATGGAACATCTCTCACACACTGACCCCTGCCCTTCCCCTGAGGAAGGACCCGTGCCTTTTCTACAGCTGCAGATTTTCTGCACTGCCTGTGAGCTCACCACAGTTCAGCCATAGCCACCTTCAGGGCTCAGAGGAGCTGGGGTCACTGAGGTGCCTAAGGCCCTCAAAGACTCAATAAGAGGAGACAGACCTGGTCCCACTGCCAAGCAGGACACATCCTGGGCAGCCTCAGCAGCACTCACCAGCCTCCCCACTAATGCTGCCCCTCAGATCTGCTGCCCCAGCATGGCTGGGCCCCTTCTGGTAGAGTGTGAAGCAGTTTATCATCCTCCACTCTCGGGTCAGGGTAATGCCTTTCGAAGACTTGCTCAGCACCTCTAAAGCAAGGTGCGTCCCCTCCAGCTGCAGACGAGGCACCTGTTTTCAGAATATTTCTAGTGAGTACCTCTTGAGCAAAAGCTGCATTGAGGATTTTCCCCCTTGCAGTTGTTTTCAAGGCACCAAATGCTACAGGACATATTCAAGTCTTAATGAGGTGAAGCCCTAACCACCACCAAGCATCACTGCCACACTGGTGACTCCAGTCACACCTGGCAGGCGACTGCAGCTATTCATGGAGCCCATTCCTCTAGACACCGAGAGACTTTCGCTGAATGGTAGGTGCCGCCCAACTCGAATCTCTCTCTCTGCTCCAGGCCCAGGCCCTCGACAGATCTGCCCCACCAGTGTGAGCTGGTGAACAAGCAGAACTTAGAGAGTGGTGGGTCACACTTACTGCCTCCTCGTGCCTTTCTCCACCATCACATTGCCTAGACTCTGGGGGGCCCACAGCCAGGTGGGGGAACACAGATGGCCATCAGATGAAATGTGGCTCCCCATGCCGACTGGGAAGCAGCTGCGTCCAGCTCAGCCCAGGCAGGTGGCCCCAGTGAGGACACTGAGAGTCTCATTCCCCAAAGGGAGGCTGCACAGCGTGCAGCTCCACACCAAGCCTGCAGGGCTCTTCCAAAACTTGGTTAAGCTCACGTACCAGGACTTGTTTGAGATTCCCCACGCATTGATGCACTAGCATCATGTGAGGAATAGAGACAATTTAAAACACCTCAGCTTCCCCAAACGTTTCTGTGGACAAGAGTTACACAGGAAAGAACAGATGAGATAATACGAAGTGCAATGGCTTAGAGGTTTCAGATGCTTCTATCCTCACTGCTCTGTCGAGAGTGCCAGACATAGTGAAAGCCAGAGCATTAAGCCATAACTTTCTTCACAGAAGTGCTTTCGGTTTTAATCTCTGCTTGTCCCCCTTTCCGAAACAACCACTGCTGCTGCACTTGGTAACATTACAACAATTGTTACAGAAGCTTTAAATCTTTTATTGCTCTTCTAAATTGTTTGGTAGCTCTAGGATTGTTTCAGAGTAGCAGCTGCTTTAGAAAATCATTACCATTATCAAAAAACCCTTTGAACTTTGAGAGGAAGGGAGCAGGAACATATAATTAGAGAAGATAAGAACGATCTAGCATGCTTTTCCAGGAAACAACGCACACGATGCTTCAGCTGTAATCTGTTCTTAGAACAAACCTCTATGTTCCCACACAAACAAACTCAGGCTGTGGCACTAAACTTTGGGAGCCCCGCGATCTCCCTCCCCACAACAGCCCCCTCAGAGTAAGTGCAACGTAGAGCCGGACTCGAGCTCCCCGTTCCTCTACGAAAAGCCCCAGAGAAGATTTCATTTTCCAGTTGCTGTGGTGCTGCTCCCGCTGCATTTCTTTTTTTAGCTTTTCTAACCACTCTCAGAGAACCCACAGCAGAAAAACAAAAAGCAAAATCCCAGCTGTGAGTATGAGAAAAAGGGCAAACGCTTAAACGCTGGTGTTACAGCAAAGCTGCTCTCTCGGCATATTTCTGCTAACTTTTCAGGAAGCTCTTGATCCTTCCCTCCGTAAGCAGCAGACGGCCAAGAGTGCCCCAGCGAGCCCGGGGAGCGCGGGGCTGCAGTGCTCCGTGTGAACAAAGCTGACTGAAAGGCTCCAACTTTGCCAGCTGGATTTCTGCTCCCAGCTACAGCGCTGCTGCCTTCCCCCTCGCTGAACACACTGGGTACAAACCCGCCCGAATTAGGCACATTAAAAAACTGCACGTTCCAAAAAGAGGGATAAAGATGCAGAGATGCCCAGATCAACACAATACCTATAGAGAATTTCTGCCAACTGCTGAAGGCACCAGCCTCGGATTACTGCTGATTTGTATTCCTAAAGTGTCAAACGAGAACAATATCATTTTATTCTCCTTTCGCGGGTCATTAACCTTATCTCCGCTGTGCACTCCGCACACAGAATTAGTAGCTGGAAGCTGCTCTGCATTTATCTGATAGTGCTGGGCTTGCTCACCGAGGCAAACTTCCAGCCCAAACAAACGCGCGCAAAAACGCCAATCGCGGGAAGCTGCTATCCCACCTCTTACAGAAGAAAAAGGAGCATCTGACGAGAAGGTAAAGCGAAAGGTTACCTGGCGCTGCAGAAATGCGGGTTTTTAACAGTCCATGCTCTAGCAGCCCCTGAGAAGCCGCGGCAGGGATCAGTCCTGCCTCCACCGCGCTCTCCCACGGCTTTGCCTGCGCGGCCAAACCGCAGGCTCTGCCCCCGGTGACGTCAAGGCTGCTGTCACATGGCCGGCGCGAGCCCGAGCCGCGGTTGTCCTGGCAACGCCCGCGCTGCGCCCGAGCCGCTGCAATAGGTCATCTGCCGCGCTGCGCGCACGCCGCGGCAGCCGCGCCCGCACGGACGGCCCCGGCGCCGGGGGCTCGCTTCGGCTGGCCGTGCTGGGGGCGGCAGTCCCGTGCCCGAGGTTCCCTTAGCCGTGTCCCTGCAAGAAAACTTCTCCCTCTTCCTTCTGCGTTCCCAGCCTCCGGCAGAGAAAAAAACCCAAAGCTGTGGCCGCCTGGCTTGCCCAAGCACGGAGGCAAAAGCACTGCCTGTCTCCTGTACCGGGCACCTCGGTGCCGTGCTAGGCGCTGCGCTGCCCAGCTCAAATTAGGGTCTTTCAAAAGGACACACAGCTGAGGTTCTGTTCACAGTCGCAGGGATGCACGTTCGGTTGGCAGCATCTCTGCCCAGATTCAGTGGCCGTTGCTGAAACAATGCAGGATGGCTGCCATGTGGCACTGCAGGCTGGTCCCCAGAGGTTCCTGACCAGTTTGGGCTCATGTCCCTGAGCCTCACCAGCCTCTTCCCACTGGTAAGTGATGCATCTACTGCTCCCATCAAAACGTTCCCGGAAGGGGGCTGAAGATCTCAACACAAGGGGGAACTTCTTTACTGTAAGGGTCACAGAGCACTGGAACAGGCTGCCCAGGGAGCTTGTGGAGTCTCCTTCTCTGGAGACTTTTAAGGCCTGTCTAGATGTGTTCCTGTGTGACCTGAGCTAGATTAGATGGTCCTGCCCTGGCAGGGGGGTTGGACTCGATGATCTCATTCAGTCGCTTCCAACCCCTAATACTCTGTGAGCCTGTGATCTGCCTGCCTGCACCTGGCTCGAACTCACCTCTGCAGCCCTAATCTGCAGGCAGGGACATGACACCAGTATCTCAGATTTCCTTGCAACTCTAAAATCCACTCCCTCCCCCAAATAGCCTGTTTTTCTCTCTGCACATTGCCTTACCAGAGTTTTGCAGCACATGGATGCACCAGGGGCAGGATGTGGGAGAGGCCAAGAGGAGAGAAAGACTTTGATCTGAGTCAGTGATGGTTACTGACCAGTGCCCAAGATATGAAATACCAGGAACAAGCTGCAATAAATGGCTCTTTTGAAAGTGGAAGCAGATGTAAAGCTGCATGCGATCTGCACACACTAACACCAGGGCACCCTGAGCTGAAACTGGCTTTGGGCTCTTTGCAACAGGCAAAAGACAAACTACGTAAAATGAAAAGACAACCTGAGGAGGGTCATAAAGGGACGATGGGAGGAATTTCCCACTTCCAAAGTGGAGCGAGCATGGTTGCAACACGGGACTGGCAGGCACCTGGGATATTTATCCCAACATCAACAATAGCATCCAGTGAGCTCTGTCTCTCAGGCACAGCTTTATAAACCACTTCCTCGCACCACTCTTGTTCACATGATGGGGCAAAGCCCTCTACCCCCCCAGACCTTGACACGAAGCAGTGAAGAGGGCTCAAAGAGTTATTACAGTAAAATAAGGCAGCATCCACTGCCTAAAATGAATGCCTTACAAGGAAAACATTTGCAATTAGCTGGGAAACAAACTTGTGACTGTTTAACAGAGCAAGAACGACATGGTAGATTTCATAAAACCCCACTGATTTCTGTGTAGGTTACAAATTCATCCAGTCTGGAAGGCTGAAACTTCACGTCAACACCACCCACAAAGCTGCACTAGAACATCCAGGTATATTTTTTCTCTTGATGGCAATGTTTGTACAATACAGAAAGTTTGGGATGGCATTACTTGCTATTAGTCTGTCAAAGATGCGTGCACCTGGGAGAGACTTTAATGGATTTGATCCTTTTAAAGGCCCTTTCAGAAAAGCAGGCAATACATTTTAGAATCATAGAATCTGGACCGTCGTGAGACAGGTTAGTTTTACCCTACTGATGTGATACTGTGATACCAGCTTGGAAGAGACCTCCAAGCATCCGGCACAACCTCTCACCCAGCCCATCCAATCAACCAGACCATGGCACTAAGTGCCCCAGCCAGGCTTGGCTTCAACACCTCCAGGGATGGTGACTCCACCACCTCCCTGGGCAGCCCATTCCAATGCCAATCACTCTCTCTGCCAAAAACTTCCTCCTAACATCCAGCCTAGACCTGCCCTGGCACAGCTTGAGACTGTGTCCCCTTGTTTGGCCTGGCAGCAGAGCCCAACCCCACCTGGCTACAGCCTCCCTGCAGGTAGCTGCAGACAGCAATGAGCTCTGCCCTGAGCCTTCTCTTCTGCAAGCTGCACACCCCCAGCTCCCTCAGCCTGTCCTCACAGGGCTGTGCTCCAGGCCCCTCCCCAGCCTTGCTGCCCTTCTCTGGACACCTTCCAGCACCTCAACATCTCTCTTGAATGGAGGAGCCCAGAACTGGACACAGCACTCAAGGTGTGGCCTGAGCAGTG